>VMDO01000279.1:187528-248500 GCA_007922755.1 Pedetes capensis | reverse complement strand
CGATTTCTAGTCCATTTATATCGACCTCATTCTTATCTTCCCTCCCCCTCTTTTAATGTGATCTGACCTTTGAGTAGGATTTTTCCTTCTTGTAATTTTGAGTCAGCTCTGTCATATGAGTGAGAACATGTGTTGTTTCTCTTTCTGAGCCTGTGTTCGTTCACTTAAAATAATTTTCTCTAATTCCATCCATTTTGCTGCGAATGATCCTATTTCATTTTTCTTGATTGCTGAATAGTATTCCATTGTGTATATATACCATAGTATTTTTATCCATTCTTCTGTTGAAGGGCACTTTGGTTGATTCCATATCTTTGCTATTGTGAAAAGCGCTGCATTGAACATGGAGATGCAGGTGTCTCTGTGGTATGATGACTCATCTCCCTTTGAGTAAATTCCCAATAGTGTTATAGCTGGGTCATATGGTAGATCGATTTTTAGTTTTTTGAGGTACCTCCATATTGATTTCCATAGTGGTTGCACCAATTTACAGCTCCACCAGCAATGTAAAAGTGTTCCCTTTTCCCCGCAGCCTCGCCAGCATTTGTTGTTGTTTGTTTTATTGATCTTGGCCATTCTTACTGGTGTAAGGTGAAATCTCAGCGTTGTTTTGATTTTATGCCCATTGTTGTAGACACTGTGTCAATCCATCTGGTGGAGGGTTTTCCTTTTTTTTGTTGACCTGCCACTCTCCCAAACATGATGTCAGAGTTGGTCTCTCCTGACTACATGTCTGAAAAATGTAAGGTACAGTCTAGCTATCCTTACTTCCAAGGAGCACTCTGGTTGCACTTCGTCTAGGACAGATCTGTTGGTTCTTTTGGCAGTCCATGGTATATTCAATAGACAACTCCAGCACCATTTCCTCTGAGTGGTTGATTCATTTTCATTTTCAATGAAGTGACAATACAAATGAGATAAGGCCATGAACTCTGTATTTCACTTGGATCTGGCTTGACAGTTCACTCAGTGAAAACAGAGTTATTTGAAAATACTATATTATAATGTGGTTTTTAAAAACATGTTAAAAATCTAATTCACTAGAAACAACCAAAATAAGCAAAACTAGAAGACTGATTCCCCAACTGACTGATTAATTGGTTCATTCTTATAATGGGATAATATACAGCAAAAAGTAGGATATAAAACACTAAGTACAACTTGAAATTATTTTTTTTTAATTTCTAAATTTGCAGTGGGAAAGGACATTGAACAAAATGTGATTGCTGCAAATGGTTATCTTTGTATGAGGGAATAACACATTACTTTTGTTCTTTGCATTTTTCTGTATTTCTAAAGTACTCTATACTGGGGGGCCTGTGTGTAGCACTGTGGTGTCAGATCTTATCAGATCTCAGAAGTTCATCAGGGTTGGGCTTGGATAGTACTTGGATGGGAGACCACCTGGGAACACCAGGTGCTGTGGGCTTGGGAGAAGGACCTGGCAACCCACTCCCAAAAATTAATCCACCATTGAAAACCCTATGCATAGCAGAGAAGCACTGACAATAGTGTTTTGCCTGTTGTATGTAGGGTTATGAGTCGGACACCGTCTCAACAGCACCTAACAACAACAACATTGGGGGGGGGTGTAAATGTGGATATTATTTTTTAACAATCCACCATAATGAAAATACCTAGAATTCATATAGCAAGAACTTTTGGAAGTCTTCAAAATATTCACAAATGAAGTACAGTTTCATGGTGGTCAAAACAACCAACAAAGCCTAAGAGCCCTATGGACAGTTATACTGGAGGATGTTCCTTTCTTATTCCTGTTCTCCACTGGGCATTGACCTGAGGTCTGCCAGTGCCCCTGGGATACACTGGAAAGGTTCAGTGGCACTCTCAGAAGGCCCTGACTTCCTTCACTTACTCTTACACCATCAGTGGGGGACGATGCAGAGCCCAGCTTGGCATCTGAGCATGGCGAGAATTTCGTATGGCTCCTTCATCATGTCACTTCCCTGCTCAACAACCTTCTCTGGCTCTGGAATGTAGCTTAGAAGCCTTTTACCACAAAAGCTCCTGCATCTTTTCTACCAATTACCCCTGCCCCAACACACCCTCCATCCACGATGGCACGTTTCTCTCCACAGCTGTCTATACACTTCCCACACTGGTGCACCTGCCAGGCCCCACTCGAGTCTTACCCTGCAGGAAGCCTCCTGCTCAGCGCTACAGGCTCACATTGGCCTCCGCTCAATCCCTTGGCTCATCCTTAGCACTTGATCATCTGTGAGTGGAATGTTCACAGTGTGATTTCACTGGCTCTGTGTGCGGCAGGGTCTCTGAAGGGCTGGGACCAGGAATCTCTCTTTTCTCCCCTCACCTTCTCCCAGCCTGTAGGACAGGTCTCCAATGTAGCAGTCTAGAAGCAGTCCTAAGTCTAGAAGCAAGATCATCTAAGGTAGGGCAATTTTGCTGGCACTTTTTCATAATTTTCTGAGCAATCTTTCTTTTCCAGTCTGTTTATCTGTATCTTCTTTCTGCTTGTCTCACCCTTAAGAGCAGAGAATGGCACTTTTCCTGTTCCCTCTCCTCTCTCCCTTCTCCCCTTCCATCCTCTCTTCTGTTTCTCTCTGGTTTCCTCTGACACCTTCAGCCTTCATTCAGCTCTGTGAACACAGACGGCAAATCCTGAGTGCGGACAACCCATGATGGTGCCCGGCCCTCTTGCCTCTCCTTCCTAGACACTCAGGATGCTATACCCTCTATGCCCATTCTCATCGAGGACTGTGGACTTTTCCATTTCTTCCCAGTTGTGACTTTTCAGGATTCATTTACTCATCCACTCTTTCTCCTCAGCGCCTACTTGGTGCCATTTATGTACCCAGCACTATTACTTTAAGCTTACAGCTGTATGTCTTGTTTCCCCAACTAAATGGTAAACTCCCTAAGGCATAGGTCACCTGCTACAATTATCTAATTGTCACCAGAGAATCTATCAGTGCACTCCAAATATGTTTGGGAACTATTTAACTGATTGACATGAGAAAGAGAAAAAGATATTATGCAGAAGGCTGCAGTTTTCATTCAATTACTCTCCTCTGTGTGGTTTGACTGGAGATGCAGTAAAAGATAAAGAAAAACTCTCACTCTAGCAGAATGATAGAGCCTCCTTTTCTTTCTGAATCTCTGTCCACACCAAATGAGACAGTGAAATATGTGAAAGTAGGTTGCAGAATATGTTACAAATAGGAAGTGTCATCATCATTGTGATGTACATCATCTGTATCTCACCATGAGACGTTTGAGTCAAACGATAAGCAACCAAATCCCCAGATTTTGCAAGCTCTTGCAACCAGAAGCAAAATACAGCCAGAAAAAAAAAAATGCTGACAGCCCAGCAAAACCCAAATGGAAAATAAAAATGAGCAAGAACAGTCACATACCCAAAGAGAAGGCAAACCTGCCCTGCTTGGAGGAAGAAATCCTCTAATTGCCTCCACACTTCTCAGGCTCCCTTCCATTTGCTTGCATTTAAGGAAACCCAACTCCTGGGCTCCTGGCAGCTGTGGAGAAGAAGGGGCACGTGTCCCAAGTGCCTGGATGGCTGCAGCAGGCAGGGACAAATAAGAAGGATGAAGATCCACAGGCAAGGCTCCATTGCAGGTCTGACAACAAATGCAACGTGTGCTATACAAAAGCGAGCAAACAAGCTCTCCTGGCAGTGAGACTACATGAAATAATGATGAAAATTGTTCTAGGGAGGAAGGGAGCAGGAGCCTGCGTGGGCAGGCATCCAGAGCAGCCCAGGAGCCTCCCTCATCGAAGGCACACAGAGCTCAGGATGCAATCTGGGTTCTGGTGGAGAAATGACCAGAAACACAGGCACCCACACTCCTTAGTGTGGTATAACTAAGTCTTCCATGGCAATGTTTCCAAGCGGCAATCTTAGCTTTTACAAATGCCAACTTTTTGATTTCAATCTCACTTTGATCACTTCTTCCTTGATCTCCCTATGGGAATCTCACCACTCCCACCATTTCCAATCTGTCCTTAGCCTTCACCTTTTCTGGGTGCCGACTGCCTATGTGTAGGACCTTCCTGT
Organism: Pedetes capensis; assembly: GCA_007922755.1. Classification (NCBI taxonomy): domain Eukaryota; kingdom Metazoa; phylum Chordata; class Mammalia; order Rodentia; family Pedetidae; genus Pedetes; species Pedetes capensis. Next base: position 244,446 of record VMDO01000279.1, on the reverse strand, counting down.
GCCCCCAGAATCTGAGGGCAGACCCCTAAGAAGTAGCTAGGTAGTATAATTTATTTTTTTAGAAACCCCAACAGCATAGTATCTTGGAGAATAGTCCATTTTCAGATGATGAAATTGTGGTCCTGAGATACAAAGACACAAGATGTGTCCACACTACCAGCTGATGGCAGGGCTAAGGCCTGAAGGCAGAGCCCTCATGTCAAATCTACAATGTGTCACACAACATTGGAGAAAGGAAAGCAGCACTTGCTATGAGCCAGAAACTAGGCTACAGACACTCATATGTTGTTGTTGTTGTTAGGTGCCATAGAGTTGGTGTCTGACTCATAGCAACCCTATGTACAACAGGTGAAACACTATTGTCAGTGCTTCTCTGCTATTCATATGGTTTTCAATGCCTGATTGTTTTTTGGGAGTGGGTTGCCGGGTCCTTCTCCCAAGCCTACAGCACCTGGTGTTCTCAGGTGGTCTCCCATCAAAGTATTAACCAGGCCTGATGCTGCTTAGCTTCTGAGATTGATGAGATCAGATGCCACAGTGGTACGGCTGCAGGCTACACTCATATACCTTTTCTGAATTCAAAATTTTTAATTACCCTGTAAGCTAGGCTCAAATAAGTTAAGCAGCTTTCCCAAACCCTGAAGCCAGTAATGGTGGAGTTGGGATTCATCCCCAAGTCTGTTTATAAACCTTACTGCCTACAGATTTCAGAATGAAGGGATGTGGTAGAGTAGTCAAGTCATGACACATGTTGCTGCTCTTCTTCTTCCTCCTCTTCTTCTTCTTCTTCTTCTTCTTCTTCTTCTTCTTCTTCTTCTTCTTCTTCTTCTTCTTCTCCTCCTTCTTTTTTTAATACTGGTAGGTTGAATTCAGGGCCTTTCCCAGGGTAGGCAAGTTCTCTACCATTGAGATTCACCTCCCTGACCCCTTATTTTATTTTTATTTTTGAGAGAGGGTTTTGCTACATTGCACAGGCTGCCTCTGTCCTCAAATTTGTGATCTTCCTGCCTCAGCCTCCTGAGTTGCTGGGATGACAGGCATGTGTCACCATGCCTGGCCTATGGCTTTCAATTTTTATGGTTAAAATTCAACAAAATCTAAAATCTGTGTCTTTGGAGCAGATGTCAACAAGACAGATAGATGAAAACAGCTTGTGCATCTTATCCACTGCTTGATGGTTAAGACAAATTTTGCTCTGTTGAAATTCTCTCCCCCTCAAACATATACTAGAAAAATTTCACTCATAAAGTTTTAACATAAACTTTCATAAAATTTCACTCATAAAGTTTTTTTTTTTTTTTTTGGTACTGGGGGTTGAACCCAGGGCCTCATGCTTGCATGCTTTGCAAATGCTGTACCACTGAGCTGCACCCCCACCCCCCCTTTTTTTTTTTTTTACTTTTTGAGACAGTGTCTCGCTAAATTATGCAGACTGACTCTGGTCTCCAACTTGCGATCCTCCTGCTCCACTTCCTGAGTTGCTGGGATTACAGGTGTGTGCCACGGCACCTGGCTTAAGTTTTACCAGTTTTACATTTAGCATCCATGTAGTTACCATCCAGCTTTCAACCTTAATATTATAACAGGTTTGCCTTATCATATAACTGTTCATCAGTATCTACCATAAAGCTTCTAACTACACTTTTTTTCATGGTCGTTATTCTAAAGTGTAGTTTAGGGAATTGCACATACTTTCATAAGCCTCTGCTTTGGGCACTTACTAGCTGGAAGAGCTTGGGCAGGTGTGCGATCTCTCAGAGCTTCAGTTTCCACAGTTACAGAATGTGGGTAACAGTGCCTAAGGGTGCCGTGAAGGGGTGGCAGGGTGTGAGAAGTGCCTGGCTTGCTATTGATTAAGTACGTGGTAGGGAAATGTAGCCAATTTTAGTTTTTAGCCTGGGCTTCCTCTCTTATCTACGAAACAAAGTTGAATCAGTTAAAATAACAGCAATAATCCAGACAGAGATGAAGCAAGAAGGGCAGAGTAGTGGTCATGGTTGGGGCTGGGTATCAGGTGCGTGGGGGTCCTTATGCTTCACTGTTTGCTTCTATAAACTCGAAAATTTCTATAATAAAATGATAAAATGTTTCAAAAGCAAATTGGTCACTAGAGTTCATCAAGCCAGGAAAAAAGAAAAAAGGAATTCTATATTTGAAAGATTTAATAAGAACCTTAAGTGGTGACCTTGGGGCTTATGGGGCAGGGTTGGGGAGCCCCACATCCTCTTACTCTCTCCAGGCGGGGAGTACTGGGGGGCAGGAAAGACAAGGCTTGGGTATTTTATAAAAGCTCCCCAGGTGATTTGCTTCACTCCTGGGTGAGAACTGTAATACAGGCAGAAAAGCGTGAAACCACACTTTCCAGCATATTAATTGTGAGAATAAATGCTTTGCATAATGCAAAGCTTGTGCCTCTAGCTAACTGGCAGGCAGATGACACAGCATGGGGAGCCTCTGCTTTAGCAGAATAAAAACTATTTGTAACTGAACAACCTTCCTCTGTCAAGTCAGGGGTGAGTTAACTAAGGACCCAATTAGACTGCATTCTCCCACATCCCTTATCAACTGTGCAAACTTCTAGAGCTAAGGAGTTTCCTCACTCTCTTTCAGAATTAGGGACCTGGAGAAATCTGGAGGAAGAACCCCGTGGCCAGCGTGAACCAGAAAAGGCTTCATTTCTTTCTTTTCCAAGTGTCACCGTCTTGTTACAGTCCCTAATTCCCTCCTTTCCCAGCTGAGGCTCATTCTCTCTTGCTTCCCTTCACTGGCAGCTGAAGGCAAGAGGGGGCTGTGGTGGAACCACGGGGTAAGACACTGTGTCAGGAAGCCCTCTCCTGGGGGCTGAGGTAGAATCTCTGGGATCACCAGGAGGCAGCTGACTGGGGCAAGCCAAGCCAGGCCACCACAGGAGAGCAAAGATATTTGAAACTCTGTGGGCTTCTTGAATGAAGCCCAGGAGGAAGGAAAAAGTTCCTGATAGAGTGAACTTCACACATAGGAGGCAAATGCATGTGCCTGCACACACACTTAGAGGATTTGGCAGAATTTTTAATGTCCATTTGTGATGGACTGAATTGTGTCCCCCTAAAATAGCCCTAAAACCCTGATGTGACTGTTTTTGGAGATATGACCTTTAAGGAGGTTGTAGCTGTTAGGTGCTGTTGAGTCAGGTCTAACTCAGAGAGAGCCACCCTATGTACAGCAGAATGAAATACTCCCCAATTCTGTGCCAGGCACACAATTTTATTTATGTTTAAGCCTCCTGTTGCAGCTACTGTGTCAATCCATGTAGTGGAGGGTTTTCCTTTTTTTTGTTGACCTGCCTCTTTCCCAAACATGATGTCCTTCTCCAGGGATTGGTCCCTCCTGACTACACGTCCAAAATATGTAAGACACAGTCTAGCCATCCTTGCTTCCAAGGAGCACTCTGGTTGCACTTCTTCTAGGACAGATCTGTTGGTTCTTTGGCAGTCCATGAAGGTAATTAAGGTTAAATAAGGTCACAGGGGTAGGGCCCTGATGCAATAGGACTGGTGTCTTTAAAAGAAGAGAAAGACACACCAGGGGTGTGCATTTAGAAAAGGGCACATGAGGACTCAGGGCGAAGGCAGCCACCTGTAAGCCAAGGAGACAGGCTTCACCAGAAACCAACCTTGCTGGCACTTTGGTTGCAGAATTCCAGTCTCCAGACTGAGAAAATTCATTTCTATTGTTTAAACTCCCCAATCTCTGGCACTTTGTTACGGTCTGAACCAACTAATCCACCAAAGTTCTTTTCCCTGATGTAAATACCTACCTCAAAGTGACCTCTCCCTGTTTCTTTGGTTTGTGCTATCCGTTCTAGAACATATTCAACCCGTTCCTTTTAGTTTATTGTTTTTAAGCTCCTAGGATGAGAAAGACACTGTGTTGACACAGAGATGAATCTTCTAGCCTGAGGGACCAGGAAGAGAGTGGCATCTAAGTTAAGCCTTGCAGCAGATAGGACTTACATTTTAAGAGATGAGAGAAAGGCATCCCAGGAGGAAGCACAAGAGTGCTTGAAGCCAGCAGAGGGCAGGGAGATGGTTTGTTTTTGATACAGGATTAAATACAAAGTGAAAGAGTTGTTGTTGTTAGGTGCCGTCAAGTTGGTATCCAACTCATAGCGACCCTCATAGGGTTTTCAGTGGCTGACTGTTTCGGGATTGCCTTGGGAGTGGATTGCCAGGTCCTTCTCCCATTTTTGTGGTGCTGGGAATCGAACTCGGGACCTCAGAGACTGCAGCGCAGCGCTCTACCAACTGAGCTAAATCCCAGCCCCCAGTGAAAAAGTTAGAGGCCTTGAATACCAGTTACAGTGTTTAGGTCCTCCTCAGGAGGCAAGGGAGCCATGAACAATTTTGAAATAAGAGAATGATAAGATTGATACACAAGCTAAAAAGGGAAAAGTGAAGAGACCTGACTCAGAATAAGCATTTACGAGTGCCAGGAATCAGGTTAGCACACTTCCTATCTCGTTAATCCTCACAACAATCGCCATTTTGGACATGACAAAATTGAAGTTCATGGACAGGAAATGACTTGCCCAAGAGCCACAGCTGGTCAGCAGTGAAGCTCAGCTTCAAGCATGCCCAGTGCCAAAGTGAATGCTTTGTCCACCTGCCATTTAAAGCCCCAATGCAGCTCCTTAGGTCACTATCTCTTTCCCTTCCAATAAGAACGGCTATTTTAAGGAAACAGGCAAATTAACCATAAAAATTCCCAATGCACAGGCCACCTATAGAAAAATCATTCAGTCTTTTAAACAAAGTGATACATAAACAGGTTCTTGCTGTCCTTTCCTATTAAGACACAGCAAAAGATCATGTTGAGAGATTTCCTATTATGTCCTGTAGGATCAAAGAACCAACAATGGCAATTTGAATAGAAAGTTGCAAGAATGTGTAGGAAGAGTAGTGGCCCTGAGTGAGCAGCCAACCCATGTTAACTGTATTTTCAAAGCAGTATTAACAACCCCTCTAAAGGACCCCTCAAATTATGTAAGACCACAGGTCCTTGTCCATTTTCTGTTATTGTAACAGAATACCTGAAACTGAATAATTTCTAAAGAAAAGAGGTTTATTGTGGCTCACAGTTCTGGAGGTCCTTGCCTTTTGGCAAGGGCCTCATAATGGAAAGGCAAGTGGGCACATGCAGAGAGTCACATGGAAAGATAGGGAAAGCAAGAGAAAGCTGAAGAAGCAGAAGTCACTTTATAACAGCCCACTCTCATGAGAATGAACCCATCCCCGTGAGAAAGGCATTAATCTCTCTTACCAGCCTAATCACCTCTTAAAGGTCCCACCTCTCAACATGGTTATACTGAGGACTGAGTCTCAACTTGAGTTTGGTGAGGACAAACCATATTCAAACTATAACAAGCATCTAATATCCACGAAAACACAGTGCTGTTTTCTGTGTCTACATGAATGGCAAAGAGAATGGTTGTGATGATCATTTGATCTTTTTGCTCTTCTAAAACCTCATATATTAAAAATGAGAATAAAAATTAGATTAGAAAGAAGAGTCAAAGCTCCTAAAATATAAAAATTAAATCATACTATAGTATATGGCAGCAGAACTCACATATTCTTAAATGAGCTCACCTTTCATGGCAAAGATTTTTAGTATTTTGCTTGCAATACCTACAGAAGTAGTTTGGGTGCTATTTTGAAAATTATATGCAATGACAACTCCTCTAAGACACAAGTATGTCTAAAAGTTTGTCAGAGGGGAGAAAAAACTGCTGAAAGCACCTCTTCAATTCAGCACCCCTTCTGTGCTATATACCTTCTGTGTCCTGCACTAGGGCTTGTGCTGGAGCTAGATAAACCAGGATAAACAAACTGAGTCACATCAATGATTGCTGACATTCTCTTAGAACATATGGTATCATAAAGACTACTTTTTGAATTTTACATTAGAATCAAACTCTGGGAGTGAAGAACAGGCAGCATATTCTTCACTTCCTTGCCTAATCAGGTCTCAGGAGTCAGGTTTTGTGGCTTCTCTGTGAAAATTTCTCAATAGTGAAAACTTCTATCTTCAAAGCAGCGAGGACCAAAGTGGGAATGTGTACACATGTGTTCACGTGTCTTGTAGGTCTCCTTCTTCCTCTTTTTGCTCTATAGGTACACTCACTCTATAGGCACACTTTTTACACAGCATTGTAATTGTTGCATATTGTTCTTATCCATAGATAAACTCCTTTGCACTGTGCACTCTGCCTCACTGTACCTCTGATTTTCCAGGGCAGAAGCAATGCCTCTGAGTGAATGATTGTTTCAACCATGAGCTTTATCTGCAGACTCCAGAGTGCTGTATAGTCAAAATATTCCCCATGGTGGTGGGTGTCAAAAATTTGAAAAAATGTCAATGCATGCATATAAATAGATTTCAGGATAAGTTTATTGAATTATAATTTACTCATAGTAAAATTCTCCCTAAGCTTTAGATATAACCGAGTCAGCACAGGTAGTTCTCAGACGCTAGGGACTCTGGTTGGGGGAGGTCTGTGGGGCCTGGGTTGGGACTTTTAACATCTCCTCAGGGGATTCTGATGAAAACCCCAGGTCAAGGATCCCCCATACAGACGGTGTTTTGCCACTGCATTTCCTAATTCCTTTCCTCTCTTCTCCAGGCCCAGCCATCTGTCTTAGCCAACTATTAGCATCAAAGACAAAACCAAAACATTTCTGCTCTGCACCATCCTTGGAAACAAAATCTAGGTATTGAGATGCTTGATTGTAGTCAACTATCATTTCTGGCTATTTAGCAGAGACATAGCTACTATGTGACATTGTGAAATGAACATGAGATCTACTCAAAGAAATAAAAATGGCTTTGAATCAGAAAGGATAAAGTGATTGAAGGAGGGTTTAAGTTAGCATTGCTTTAGGGCAGGGGTGGGGTGAGAGGAAAAAAATCTCTCACATCACACTGTTCTGGCTCTACCTTATACCTAAAGCAAGTTAAATGGCAGATTTCAGGGAATCTGTGAACAGAACAGTTGCTATCAAGTCACAACTTCAAGAATAGTGCACTGAAGGGAATTAGGGAGAACTCATTTGTCTTCCAGGAGAGGGACTGGTTTGGATGCCATTCTTCCTTCAATCACTGGAAGACAACAGAAAAGGTCTAGTCTTCTCTATCTTCCACTTAACTGAGAATGGTGAAAGATGTAGGGGTCTGGGCTTTACTTAAGAACAAGGGATAATCTTTTCCCTATTCAAATTTCAATTCTTACAAATCATACAGTATACTGGGGTGAAGCTCATCCTACAAGCTCCAGGAGTCTGTTACCATTCTTGTGCTGTTCTCCTGCCCTGAGATTACGATTATAGTCTAATAATCAAGTAATGGGGTCAAATCGTCAAAGAGTGGACATTTAGGGGAAAGAGAACCTGAGCTTTACTAATGTTTCACTGTGAGTAATGCTCAACAACGGGACTAATATATTGAGGGAGTATTTGGTCTAGTCACAGGGGAAAAAAAAGAACAATCACTAATCAAAATGGTGTATTTGGCACTTAAAGAATAACAATTGTATAATGCCTCTGTGTTATGCTGAGAGACTACTAGTTAGTACACATTTTAAGAATCTATTGATTAGGATGGATCTTTAAGAAGGAACGAATTATAAAAATCAACCTGGTTTTGAAAAATGCTACTGAGTTACTCCTAAGAGAAAGGAAATCATGGAAACTGCACTGTGGAAAAATTGGAAAGAGGCTTTAACACTATCATTTGCAGGCAGTGCATGTTGGTCTCACTGGCTGCCAGGACTGGAGGGAAGCTGCTGAGCTGGCAGTTACGGCCACACCAAGCATCTCCCTGTAATTAGAGTGCTGGGGGAAAAATGGCACCAAGAGGACCAAAAATATGTGGCCTCAGATTTGGGGTTGGGCAAGAAAGCTGGTTAGGATTCTCTCGGGTGATTTAAATGAAAGAACCTAGCTAGATGTGACCTTGGACTTTGCCCTCCAGACTCTATGATGTCCAGGAAGGTAGCCAATAGTCACACTGAACACTTGAAGTGCAGTTTGTCCAAACTGAGACATGCTATAGTGTAAAATATGCTGGATTTCAAAGATTTAGTACAAAAATATTTCATTATTTTTAAATGTCAATTGCAAGGGAAAATAATATTTTGGATATATATTGGGTTAAACAAAATATGTTATAGAAATCAAACCTCCAGTTTCTTTTTACTTATTTTTTTTTTAAACATGGCTTTTAGAAAACTGCCCATATGCTTCTTGCCTTTGATTTCTATTACATGGTGCTGATTTAGACCTTTGTATCTTCACCTGTTAACTTGTGCTGGTGGCAAGAACTGGCTGGTGGAGGGTTCAGATGGGAAAAAACGTGGAGGGCTATGAGGTGACATGCCAGTGTAAAGCACTGAGGTAACTATTTCTTGGTGGAAAATTTTAGCTTTAGAAATTGTGAGGTGGAATCCAAGGAGACTCAAGCTAATTGGGTCTGATCTGCATACCCCTCTACCTCTGTGCCTCAGGTGGTTAATCAGTAAAATAGGAAGACAGAATTCTTGTGTGATGAAGTAAGACCAGAGAAGATCTATGCCTGCATGGTTCCCGTCATTCCAAAATCAGTAATTCTGATAAAAACAACTAGAATGAATTTCACAGGTCTTTATCCTCAGCTAGGACCAATTCTGAGAAGCATCATTTGTTTCTGTTATTCTGCTTCATTCCTTTTCATGGGAATGAGCTCCCAGATTTTCCTGTGACACATTAACACAGTTATAGATACAGAAAGAATGGGTACAAGATGGGTAAAACAGATTTCATCTCCCTCTCAAGGACTCCAGAAAATTTGAAAAAGAAAAATCCTACAGATAATATTCAGAGGAACATGTATTTTGTTTCTTTCATATCTACATGTACTTGTTTTCTTCCAATTTGCATAGGAAATATCTACTACTGTGCTGATAATTTTCCAGTTAAGAAGTTCAAGTTTTTAATTTAAAGAAATCTAATGCCTTAGATAAATAAACCAGCTAAATAACACTTCCATGAAACTCCTCTGTGCCCCTCTTCAAAATCTAACAACCTACAAATCAAAACAGTTATCACTTCTCAAGCATATTAGTTGTTTAAATGTAAAGGAAGATGATAAAATAAAAAACACCTAGTAAAAACTCCATTTTTAAACTAAGTCTGCCTCAAGGCTGCTTCAGCCAGAAGCAGTGCTGGTGCTGAAAACTGGCCACTCTGCTGGCAAGCTTTAGAATGTACGAATTAGTCACCTACAGTAAAAAGTCAGGATGGGTAAAATACAGATCCAGATTTCAGGCAGCACCAGGCCCATTTATCTGAGGCCCAACAGCAGCCTCCCCTTTCACATGTAGGCAGCTTGTATTTCTCAGGAGGTCCAACCTCCTCCTAGCTGACTTTCTTGTTTAGGGACCTACCCACTCATGCAGGTATTTGCAGCCTGAGACAAGCAGCTCGGGTTGGAGGCACAGCGAAGGGTGACTGGAGGGCAAAGGGAAGAGTTGGAAAACTCTGACTTTAAACCTGACAGACTTGATTTTAGCTCCATCATAGGGGCTGAGTGAGCCTGGGCAAGTTAATCCAGTATTCTGAACTGTTTGTGGAAAGAAAGTGAAAGAAGCACCCCGTGTGGTACCTGGTGTGTAGTAAATGATCTGTTAAAGTTATTACTTCTTATCCCAAAGGTGAGAAAGAAAAATGTTAAGCATACTTTATTATTGTAGCAAAATCCAGATGACTATCCAAGAAAGGACTTTGGTGCAAACATACAAAGGCTTAGATCATATACTACAAAGTATTTAGGAAGAGAAAGCAAAGGGAAAAACCTATCAGGCAATATCCTCAAATACTAACTGATCGTTGTGAAGATTATCTGTGGACACCCAAGCCACTGGACAAAAGGGCACTTAGGACAAGATGTTCACAAAGGATCCATGTACCAGATGACTTACTAACTCAAAGTGTCCCTTAACTTGGTTAGGTCTGGTTAATGCTTTACCCAAGATCAAAGTTAGCACTGAGGAGGGTTGAACAAGTTGACATCATGTGCCCCATGATGTGACATAATACCTGGCACAAGATATCACTTATGAAGTATTCTTGCCAAAGATATTTAACCTCCATCTAATATCAAGCCTCTAGATCTAAGGCTTTTCAGGAAGAGAAGAACAAGTTAAATGACACTGTGAAGAAACAGAGACAAGTTCAGAGCATAAGACACTTTACAACAAGCCTGGACTCATCAAAAAGTCATTTTAAAAAAGCCATATATTATTTTATAGTATAAAGGAAAAGTTATAAGCTAAATGCATCAAATAAACTTGATTAGATACTAGATTTTAGAGTGGGAGGTGAGTTATAAAAGATAGTTTTGGATAGATGGGGAAAACTGAATGTAGATTGGACATGAGAGAATTATTGTCCAATTCCCTAGATGTGATAATAGCATTGTGCTTATACATAAGAATGCCCTTACACTTAGGAGGTACAAGGTAAAATATTTGGAGGTAAAATGTCAAGATGTTTGCTATTTCCAAATGGTTCAGAAAAAATGTAATATGCATAATTCTTATATATATTTAGAAGGGAATAAAGTAAATATAGCAAACATAAAACAAATGGTGAATTTAGGTAAAGGACTTATAAGTATTTCTTTTAAAGTTCTCTCAACTAATATGTTTGAAATGTTTCGAAACAAAAAGTTAGGAAAGAAACTAAAAGGCAGAAGGAGGAAGGAGGGAAAAGGAGAAGGAAGGAGAGAAGAGAAAAAAATAGTCAATACCCCCCCCCCAAAAAAGAAAAAAAGATCTCTTTGAGAAGACCCTCAACATTCACTGATATTCAGGTCAGCTTCCCTTTGGGTTTTCTCATTCAATATAATTTTATTTTTACCACTTCAGTAAATCTCGTGCATTCATTCAATCTGATATAACCAATATCTTGGCTTCTTTGCTGGGTGACATCAAAATCAAACTTTAAGAAAGCTTGTCAGCAGGCTGTAAGAGTCTACCAGGTAGGTATAAAGCTAAGATTGTTGTTGTTGTTGTTAGGTGCCGTCGAGTCGGTGTCCAACTCATAGTGACCCTCATAGGGTTTTCAGTGGCTGACTGTTTCAGGATTGCCTTGGGAGTGGATTGCCAGGTCCTTCTCCCGTTTTTGCGGTGCTGGGAATTGAACTTGGGACCTCAGAGACTGCAGTGCAGCGCTCTACCAACTGAGCTAAATCCCAGCCCAAAAGCTAAGATAGTAAGTCAAAAACTCTGAAGTTGATACCTCAATCCCTATCAGGAGGGTTTAAGCCAGGAAAACTGGATTAAAGGCTGTGGGTGGAGCATCCTATTGGGCTCTGATCTTTTCCAAAGACAGAAGAGTCCCTCTCACCTGCCCTAGAAATTGATGGCTGAAGGGCAGGAATAGGGTGCTTTTCAGCCAGGCCACTGAGGTTTCCACGTACAGTTGTGCTGGGTTCTGGTGCACTTAGCAGCAACGGCAGAACCTACGGAACAGCCACTCTGAATTCAATTTCTAGAGTTCCCAGTGAAATGGAAACTCAGACTGTGATGCCTTCAACACAGACAGCACTTGTATACGAAGGATCTGGATTCAGATAGTGTGGGTGTGTATGTGGCTCTACTGCATTCTCACTGTACAAGTTCAGAGCCGTGTTTCCTGGTGGACGTACTGAGGACACTGTGCCAGAGAAAGCTCTTCACTGGGTGGGACTGTCCCAGGCACTCAGGACACTCACATCCCTGCACCACTCCCTATACCATGACATGTCCATACTGCCTCCCAGTCCTTGAGAGAGGACAACAATAAACATGCCCCCACACTTCCAAATGTCCCCTGGCTTAGATACAGGCTAAACTCAGAAGCCTCAGATTTTATCCGGTGATAGTATCAGCTCCATGACCCAAGAAGTGGTTGGGAGGATCAAAACTGCCACAGCTCTTTATAAAGTTAAATAAACTACAGGGACGACGTCCTAATCTGCATCCTTACAAGATAACCTGCAAGTCAGACGGCTGCGGGTGGAGCCGACTGCCTGTGTCCCAGGTGGGTCTATTATAGTCTTGTCAATCTAGTCACACGCTAGCATCATGATAACTACTGACTCTGAAAATACTTCCCCTTAACAAGTGGGAAATCTTGGTGTATTAAGTGATAGCTACAGATTAAAGCCACAACACAGTGAAGGCGGATGGCAAAGCTGTGGGCTATGCAGCAGCTGAGCAGGATAGCATCTTCGAAGCAGCTTCACAGAATCTAGTTTAGGACATTGCCAAAACTATGGCACCTTCCTTGGTCAAGGAGAACAAGGATTGTGGGGTTACTCTGGGCTCAGGATTACAAAGTAACACAGAAGATGATGCCCTGCCCTCCTATACACAGGACTGATTTTCAAAATAAGTACTTCGGAGGTCTCTTTAAACTTTTGAAAGATGCTTTTGAAAAGGATGCCTAGAGGCTGGGCCTGATTGGTGCATACAACCTCTTGGGGAGCTAACTGTAAGCCCTGAGCAAAGGCCAAGAAGGGAGAACAGAGCAGGGAGTCTCACAACTGAGCACCTAGAAAACACCTACAGAGCCACCAGCAGGAAGACACACCTGCCACAGGGGGTCTGGGGCTGTCGGCATGGGGTGGTCCTGGGAGCTGCACTTTTAAGCAAGCTCTTTGGGTGATTCTGATGTGGGAGGCCATAGATGATACCCTGCAAGAATTGTGAATCCCTTTCCACAGACTTCTTTGGTAAGAGGCTGCCTCCAACACTCCGGATGGAGCATTCTTGCTCTTATTTTATGGCTGTCATGACTCAGAATGTAGGTAAAGTGCTTCTCCTACCCTAGGTCTGGTTGATTTTGTGAGGGCTACAGAATTGCCTATTTTTATTCTTTACCTCTGCTCCTCCACAGAATGTGTAAGGGAGAAGCTCATTATATTGTGTGATCTGATTTCTCCTTTATCAATCACTTTTACATGAGGTCTAGGAAATGCTGACTGGAAAGTTCTGACCTCTCCTGGAAGGCTCACCGCCTCAGGTATTCACAGAAAAGTGAAGGAGGCCACAGGGGGATGGGCCCAAGGAAGCAGAGCAGGCAAATGGCACAGGTCAGAGAACAAGTGTGAAAGCAAGTCATCAGGAAAGAAGAGTGTGCAGTGGCCCATGGTGTTATCCATGGTTTGCAGGGGTACTGGATATGCAGTTATAAATGGACACTTCCCACAGATACTTCTTGTTGATGTTAGGTGCAGTTGAGTCAGTGTCCAACTTACAGTCACTCTAGGTACAACAGGTGAAACGGAATTGTTCTCTACTCTTTATAGGGTTTTCAATGGCTGACTTTTTTGGGAGTAGGTTGCCAGGTCCTTCTCCTAAACCTACAGCTCCTGGTGTTCCCAGGTGGTCTCCCATCCAAGTACTAACCAGGCCTGACCCTGCTTAGCTTCCAAGATCTCACAGGATCAGATGCCACAGTGGTATGGCTGTGATACTGACACAAAAATATTTAGTGCTAACGTGGTATTTTTGGACTCTCATTCAACTCTGTTTACCTATTCAATTTTGGTACTTTCCTCCAAATTCTAGTCATCTTACAAAAGAGCAGACTGATAATGTAAAGTCCCTAAATCTCAGGGCCTGAAATGAGATCTTTTATCCTTTTCTTCCATGGCTTTCTGGAACCCATTTTCATCACATTCTTGCACGAGGAAAGACTACCAGAAAAAGAGAAATGAAGGGTAGTAAAGTCAGAAGAATATTATAGCAAAGCTTTTGGCACAAAAATATTTATGTGCACAGCACTTGCCACACCCTTTCTGGGAAGATATTACCAGCCTAGAAGCTTGGTTAGCGTATCCCAAAATACACCTCTCAAAAAGCAGTTTACCCTCCCAAAATAGGCCCTATAATTAAGTGAAGCCTTTTCAAGTGGATTGTTCTATATCACAACTTGACATATGTTGCTTTAATCTCTCTGCTTCAGCAAATGTAGCCATACTGGGCTCCAGCAGCTCTCAACAACTCACATTTAAGCCAGATCGTGGTGTCACTAGCAAACGGATGCAAACAAACAGTCCTGTGTACCAAAATACCCCATCCCAATCATCTGTAATGAGATCGCTCTCCTCCCTAAGCACATTTTAATCACACCAGAATCACTACCCTTGACTCAAAAGGAAGGCCCAGCCCAGACTGAAATGCCATTTCATCTCTGAGGTCATTGGAAGACAAATACATCTGAGGAAGCAGGGTTGAAATCTAAAGCATGAGACAATGTCTTCTGTGTGAATGTGGGATCATGTCGTGTGAGACTCGTTTTTATCTTTGGTGGACCATCATTCAGTACCAGCCAGCACAGCCTCATTTGTCTGTCTGAAGTCATTTAAGTCAGTTTTTGCTTGGAGTCAGGGTTAACAGAAGACATGGTTTCTTAGGCGATCTTCAGCTCTCTGAACAAACTTATGTTTACATGTTTACATATAATTAACGGTTAAAATATTTAAAATTTTAAACTTTCAAAATGGTGAGTATGTTAGATATTTAAATTTTGTCATTTCTAATCAGTTTCTCAGCCTCAGCATGGTTGACATTTCGGGCTGGGTCACTGCATGTGCGTGCGTGTGGGTGCACTGTCCAGGGTGCATCATGGAGCTTTTAGCAGCATCCCTGGTCTCAGCTTTCTAGATGCTACTAGCACACTCCTCCTTCCCTCAGTTGTGACAATGAAAAATGGCTTCAGACATTACCAGATATCCTCCCTGAGGGCAAAATTTGCCCCAGTTGAGAATCACTGCTCTCTTTCTATTTATGTATTTCTACCTTACCCCCTAACATGGCTAGGAAAAAAAAAAGTCCATGTTTTTCAAGGCACTCACAAATTACAATTTTAAGAATTTCAAACTTTCTGACTCAGTGAAGAATCAGAATGAGCCGGACATGGTGGCGCACGCCTGTGATCCCAGCGGCTTGGAGGCGGAGGCAGGAGGATTGCAAGTTTGATACCAGAGGCAGTCTGCATAACTTAGCGAGACCCTGTCTCAAAAATTAAAAAAAAAAAAAAAAAAAAAAAAAAGAATCAGAATCTATGACAGACTTTCACCTCCAAAGATTTATAAACAACATTACTGCTATCTCCAAGTAAAGGAGCCAGGACCTGCCTTCATTCAGTCAGGACACTGAAAAGGACAAATTTGCTACCAAACTTTTGGACTGCTACCCTTTTCCCCTCTCTTCAGGAGTTCTGTTCCTAGAAGAGTGCTCCAAAAAATCTTCCAAGACCCATTGCTAAAGACTCAGTACTGATAGAGATGGATTAGGCTGGTGCGGGGGCTCTATTAGCACCATCCATGGAGGCAATGTGTCCCTGCCAGGCTCTGCCAGGTGCAGTCTTTCTGGGCTAGCCATGCACAGAGGATGGGGCATGCTAAAGTAGCTGCTTCCTCAAGGAATTGCACAGGGCAGGGAAGGACATGAAAATAACACTGGAGGACAAAGAGTCCAAGCATAGGCGATGTGAAGTTCTGTCCAGAGAAGAGAAGGTGGCTGAGGAAAGAAAGCATCTAAATATCTGGTAGGCTGGTATGTGGGAAAGTGGGTGGGCCTAGAAAGTGACTAAGAATACCAGGTGAATCAATAAGTACTTAAATATTTATCACATTCCTTTGATGTGCCAAGCACCATGACATAGGCCCAAGGCTGAATCTCTGTCCCACAGAGCACATACTGTAGCTTAACCTAAGGATTAGGGTGCTTTTCTTTCTTCCTATCCTGCCTCTTCTCCTTCCCACTCATCTCTTTCTTCTTCACAAGTTGAGGCAACTGAACAGCTGTATGTCTTACAGTTCACATTTCCCATTTTAAAAGTTAAAGTTTAATTTATATACAGTGAAATTTACCCTCTGTAGTGTTTGGTTCTGTGAGTTTTCACAAAAATAGTTGCATAAATAATATCATATTTAATATATAGAACAGTTTTCACTTTTCTAAAAGAATTCTGCTATGTATCCTAATTGTTTATTTATTATTTTTGATTGAGATAAAAATATTTGAACACTTACATAGGGTACCATATGATAATTAGATGCATGTATAAAATGTGTTATGATTAAGTCAGAGTAATAAACATTTCTATCTCCTCCAGATGTAATCACTTCTATGCAGGGCCTCAAATCCAAGAAAAACTGGATTTAGGTGTGGGTGTGGCTTCGATATTTTAAAATTGGAGGATTTGGGTTTGGTTTGAGTTTGGGTTTTAAATTTTAATCCCAGTATAAATAGATGAATAAAAATTTTTCTCAAGTTTTAAATAGCTAATGAGACCAAAAAAAAAAAAAAAAAAACTTAAAGGCTGAACCTGAACCTAATTTTTCACTCGGTTTGGGTTCAGAAAAAATTTTTAAATGTCTAAATGCAAATAGGTTCAGAGTTTGGGTTTGTGTTCGGGATGAATCCCTGCTATCTACACAGTGAATTTAAACCTGAACCGGAACCAAGCCCAAGCTTTCTAAATTTTAAAATATTGAATCCACACCCAAAGTTGAACCCAATTTTTCATGAGTTTAAAGCCCAGCTTCGATGTATTGGAAGCTTCTGTGCTCTTCTCTACTAGTTGTTTTGAAATATATCATAGATTATTTTAACCAGTAGTTCCTCTACTGAACTACAGAAAACAGAACTCATTCCTCCTATGTTTCAGTGCCCTTGCAAGCTGCCTTGTGCAAGAACAAGTTCCTCATCTTTGAGAAAATGTGAATTCTCTGACAGAGATTCTCTGACAGAGAATTCTCTGTCAGAGATTTGGCTTTTGGGAAATTGGGGCAGACACCTCTTGAGGCCATGTCGATCTCCTTGATTCCATGAAATTAAAGCCCAGTTTCCCACAGACAAGACCTTAAACACTGACCCATCTGCAGGGACACAGATGGTTCTCTCTAAGCATAGGTAAAGGCCTCACCTCAAAGCAAAATTCTTTTAAGTTAGAAGCTCAAAAGTTTCAATTCAATAATTGGATCTTTATGAAACTACATGATAAGCACTGTTGTTGTTAGCTGCCGTCCAGCCGATATCCGACTCATAGTGACCCTGCGTACAACAGGCGAAACACTATTGTTAGTGCTTCTCTGTTATTCATAGCGTTTTTTCAATGGTGGATTGATTTTTGGGAGTGGGTTGCCAGGTTCTTCTCCCAAGCCTATAGTATCTGGTGTTCCCAGGTGGTCTCCAATCCAAGTACTAACCAGGCCCGTCCCTACTTAGCTTCTGAGATTTGACGGGATCGGAAGCCACAGGGCTAGGGCTGTAGGCCCTATGATAAGCATAGAAGCCCCCATCAGACATGCCAAAAAATCAAAAGGAAGGTTTGGAAATGAAAGCCAAAACATGGTAATTGAGTATAGCCACAGATATTATCTATCCCAAGCTGTTTTCTTCTCACTAATGTGGTTTAGGGCTGGGATTTAGCTCAGTTGGTAGAGCACTGCTCTGCAGTCTCTGAGGGTCCTGAGTTTGATTTCCAGCACCAAAAAAATGGGAGAAGAACATGGCAATCCACTCCCAAGGCAATCCCGAAATAATCAGCCACTGAAAACCCTATGAAGGTTGCTAGGAGTTGGACACAACTCGATGGCACCTAACAACAAATGTGTTTTAACTCTACAGATGAAAAACCTCAATGTGACCCAGCTTCATTGCAAAAGGGCTGGCAGTGGTGGAGTTAATTAGCAGAGTTTGTCTAAGAAGGGGGTGCCAGGGTCCCTGAAGAAGGTGTGGGCTGCAGCAGTTCCCACAGCTCATCAGGCAGTGACTACTGGGGGGACTGTGGAGAGCAGCTGTCATGCCTTGTGACATCAAATAGGCGTGGCCAACCCATTCCAGCAGCCCTCCTGCCGGAGGACACATCCCCTTTGGTGGCTTACCCTGGATGGCAAATGTCTAGTCTCTAAGCGAGGCTGCCCCGTCGTGAAGAATGATCACTCTATCAAGCACCTACTAGAACCCCAGCACTACTCAGCTCATGTTATTCTCACACCCTCTGAGCCAGGTAATATTAAAGCCCTCATTTTAGAGAAAGGAAACTGAGACTCAGAGAGGTTATATAACAACCAGCAGGTACAGAACTTGAATTTTAACCCCAGTCTCCTGACCCCACAGACTGTCCTCCTACTGCCAAGCCAAGGTCTGGTTGGATGCTGAGCTGAATGTTCTTGGTCTCTCATTCCACTGTTACGCCAGTCTGCAGCTTAGCTCCAGGCATGTGGGATTCTTAACTTCCTGTAATTTCCATTCCCCAAGTTGCTAATGGCCTGCTTCTCTCTCATTTCAACACATTGGCCATAAGGGTCTCCCTGCTTTAGAGGCTTATTTTATTTTTTGGTCTGTAAGTTTTTTCCTCATAATACATGGCTGGCTTAGAACACAAATTAAACTGCCAATGTGTTTTTATTATTATTTTATTTATTTATTTTTTACCCTGCACCCAGAAGCTTTTCTAAATTTAAACTTATTGTATTTTAGAACCCCCCCAGATTATTTAATAACATCAGTGATAAAAGAAGAAAAATGTCACCTTGTCAGAAAATACCAGTTCAGTGTCACATCTAACTACAAAATTCCATTTTAAGTTTATTGCAGATTTATGATGCACAGAACAAGGCAATAGCTTCCCTTCATGGGCACCACTTTACAACAAAATCTATTAGAAATGAATGTGACAACACTTACCAAAATTTCCGCCAACTATCACAAACTTTATATACACCACATGTCTTCTAAAACAGCAGCAGGACTCGTCCTGAAAGACAATACAAAAGAAATAAGTTATCACTCAGCAGACATACTGTTACACTCATTGTGCATCTTCTCCAGAAAGAGCGACATTTTCCCTCTGTCTTGGGCCCTCATCAATGCACCAAACTCTATCTCCAGTTTCCTCTTTGCTATTCAAAGGAAGATGAAACCAATTTACAAATTCCCTCAGTACACACCAATAAAGACAAAAACAAAAACAAAAAAATACCAAACTGGACAATGAAATGCCCCAAACACTGTGCTTACAAATATCTGAATTTTTAACTCTTTAATCAAAGACAAAAGAACAATGGAAAAATATCTAAAGTTGAACTCATATAACGTTTTCCCTCAAACCCATTCCTCCTTCTTCTTTTTCCAATAACACTTTCCCTTCTCCCCAGTTGTCTGCTAGATCCTGGGCAATTTCCTAACCTTTCTTTTGCAGACTTCATTTTATTATTTATAAAATAGGAATAATAGTACTGACCTCACAGTGTTGCTATGAGGATTAAATGACACCAATTTAATGACACATACATGACATTGTTGTTGTTGTTAGGTGCCGTTGAGTTGGTATCCGACTCATAGCGACCCTCATAGGGTTTTCAAAGCTTGAAAGAGCATCTGGCACACAATAACCATGAGCTTTTGTCATCATTTTCCGCATTCTCCAGTCTGAAGTCCTAATGTGGCCCTCCTACCTCTGTGGCAAACCAGGTTCCAAATTCACTGCTGGAGTTCCACAGCAGGGCTGGGACTCTCTACTTTTCTGCCCTCTCATTCTGTCACTCCATCTGGTCTGTGTCACGCCCAGCAGAAACAGCGCCCGTTTCTTCTATTCCCACTCACCCTGGGCACTCTGCAAGGCATCTTTTCCAAATACAACTTACACCTGTCTTTGCGCTGTAGACACATCTTCCACCCCTTCCTGGCATCTCCACATTTATCTGTGAAACCACATCAGCCTGGGACTCAAGTTCATCCTAGCTTTATTTCCACCAGATGCAGAAGCATCCAGGCAGCTGCCTGCCACTGGGCTTCTGGCAAGCCAGTCCTTTCCTTGGATGTCTTACGTCCCCCTACCTGCTGGTAGGAGGCCCAGTCATTTTCTAAGACAGGGGCTCTTCACCTTTTTGCGCTATGATAGTCTACAGACATGTTTTACAGAACAAAATTTTTTTAATGCTTGAAACAAATACGCAAAATGCACAGGATTCAAAAGCAGCAAAATCTATCAATATACAGTTATCAAAATATTTAACAAAATTGGGATAGGCTTCTTTCAGATCTTTAAACAATTTCCAGCAAAAGTACTACTGCAATTCTATTGTTGTTGTTGCTGTTGTTAGGTGTCGTGGAGTCAGTCTGACTCATAGCGACCCTACATACAATAGACGAAACACTACCTGACAGTGTGCCATGCCCAGCACTATGTCTGACAGTGCTTCTCTGCTATTCATAGGGTTTTGGATGGCTGATTGTTTCAGGAATGGGCTGCCAGGTCCTTCTCCCAAGCCTATAGCACCCAGTATTCCCAGGCAAGTCTCTCATCCAAGTACTAACCAGGACCAACCCTGCTTAGCTTCCAAGATCTGATGAGACCAGATGCCAGGGTGGTAGGACTATAGACTACTGCAATTTTTAGGTACCCTTAAATGATAGTTGATATTCAGTATATCTCTAACTGTAACATACTATAAAAATATTAATAAATTGTATTGGGGACAAGTAGCTAAGGCTACTTCAAAATAAAAGAAACTCTCGGTTTCACAGTTAAAAGTTAAGATAACCGAGATTTTTTCCCTCATACACTTTTACAGACCCCCTTGAATTCCATCCATGGACCTCTCTCAGGTCAAGAGCCCCACCAGGTTTAAGGGCTCTCTTAACTCTTATCACCTTTTCTAGCCTGGTTTTCTCTTCTTCATATTATCTTAACTCCTGCTTTTCCCTTTTTAAAAATTATATTTTATTTGCATTTATTTGATATTTTATATTTTAAATTGTAAGGGAAGGCCCTAATTTTTCCATCTTTTCATTCCTCTCATGGCTAATGACATCTTGCCCTATAGGGGCAAGCATTCATCAGGATTGTTTTAATCAATCAGCGAATATGGATGTAATCCTGCTTGTCCTATAAGAGCTCGGCTAATATTAATATATCTCATCTCTCTATGGCAGATGTAGATGGACACCTTATAGTATTCTACACTTAGATTATAAATTACTGAAGTTAGGCAACAAGATCTCCCCTCCCCTCCCCTCCCCTTCCTTCTCCTCCCCTCTCCTCTTCTCTTCTCTTGTGACTGCTTAGTCTGTGATTCTGACAGGTCTCCCAGCACAGACCAGTGGTTCAATAACTCTACTGACATACAACACCAGAGTGCGTGAGTGATGTATGTGCAATTCCTGCCTTCCTGGAGTGTCAAGCCTAGCAGCTTTCCCTAGTTAGTCCAGAGTATCTGGGACTCTCTTGATCTTCCATTTCCTATGCATAGATAAGAAACTGTTAGGGTTTTCCTATAAGTGGGCCCATGTTTATGAGGCCAGTTAACACTGCTTGGCATCAGAGACCAGGCTAAGACCCAGCTTCCTGTCAGCATCACAGAGAGAGGCCTGTGGTTCTAGGACAGGCAGATCAAACCGATGGAATGGTGAAATCTTATCTCCCCTCCCAGTAACCCCGTGAATGATGTTGTCCTTGTATTTGAAGTCAGAGATGGTAACCACCAAAGTGATTATCTCAGGAAGGTTTGCTCATCACCTGGCCACCTGCTTCAGTCTCAGCCCCACAGAGTCTGTGAGGGATCAGCTTCATAATGCACTCTGGACAGTCTATCTTATCCTTTTTCCTAAATAGCTGCAGCTTGGGATTCTTGTGCGTCTTTTGTCAAATAAATAAACAAATAAAATAACAATAGCAGAACAGTTCTATCTTTTCAAATGAAGAAAGCATAACGATTTTCTCCACTGAAAACCACTCATCAGAGCATTGTGACCATTTGCTTTGCCAGAAATTTACCGCTAGTAGCATTTTTCACACTCAACATCATGTCAAGTGACATTTAGGGCAAGTGGGAGTGTACTCTACCTCCCCATAACTACTAAGACTGATGAGCTATCCACGCAAAGAAAAAAGGCTGCACTTGGTGCACTCTTTTCATGCTTAAGGACATTTAGATCCATTTCTTTGAATTTGTTCTTTTTGAGACACACTGAATATATGGTATTAATTACCAACAAAAATAACTGAATGATAACAAAGAAGGTGGCATGACTAATATATCTTCTGTTTCTAGAATTACAGTCTATACATTGTCAAAAACTAGTAATAACATTTTTATGGATGCTCCCACACAAAGGGTAGACCTGTGAGCACCTTTTGCTTCTAATGCCAACCAGATGTTGTGTGGATCCTGGTTTAAAGGCAACATTCTCATTGCACACTGGAAACAAGTATCTCTAATACAGTTCTCATCTCCACGTGGTCATTCTCTTTTCCTTCTTCTTAACAGATCCCCCATACTTCTCCAGCCACAGTGCCTCATGAGCAGGTCACAGTACTCTCGTCTGGGGAGTGGGGACCGGAACGGTCTCAGATTTTGCTGTGTGCCAATCAGCAATGCTTGCATCCCTCAGGAGAGTCTTAGAAATGTACACTCTGGGGGACCCAAACCAATAGAATCATAATCTATATTATAACAACATTCCTTAGGTGATCTGTGTGCTCATGAAAGTAGGAGAGGATCTGATCCAAGGGAAACCTATACTCTTACCAGTGATTGGTTTAAGGATAGATATGTGGTCCAATTTAATCCGATAAGACATGAAGAATGTTTTGCTGGGAGCTTATCTACTTTCCTGGGAGAAACTCCTTCCTCCTGAATGTTGTGTGGGATGTGATGCCTACAACTTCTGCCACTATCTTGCTGCAGTGTAAGGACACAGCCAACCTACAGACAGAAAAACCACAAAGAAGCAGAGTGCAGATTTGTTGCACCTCTGACTTTCCAATAAATTTCTTATTGTTTAGACCTCCTGGAGTTGGGTTTTCAACAACCGGCACCTGGAAAACTTTCTGACAAATCAGTGCCCAATAAAACTTTATGAAAAGACCAGAATGCCAAGGCACTGGGATCAGCCACACATACTGAAGAGTCCAGACAAGGAAGTGCATGGAGAGACCAGAGCAACAGTTCAGAGACATATTTTATTCAGGGAACTGACCCAGTAGCATTTCCGGTCTTACCAACCACAGTTCATTTGTGCATTTCTAAAAGCTTTCTAAATCAGCTGGACTCAATCAACCAGAGGAAATGCTGAACACTTTCCAAGTTATTATAACCAGGGTGGTCAACAGTTGCCTTCCCAAGAAGTCACACGGATGTCATTTCCTGCAAAGACAATGGGAGACTAATTGCTCTGCCTCAGTCTCCAATAGGGAAGACAACCTGTGATATGTAATTACTGAAGGGTAAATAAGGAAGAGCTTTGGGCTCTCAGAATCCTGGATCTGCTCCAATTACACAGGGAAATGGGAAAAAAGAAAGCCAGCTGGTCTGGGAAAAGATTGGAGGGGCAGAAGCTTAAGTAGCTATTTCTGCCATTTTTACACACCATTGCTATTAGTAAAGATTTTTCTGAGGAAACCAAATACATCAGCTATCACACAAAACTGTGTGTGGCTTTGGTATAATTTTGCTTCACTTACAGGAAGTGATGTTGACAATAATGCTGGGCATAGCACAGTGTTGGGGAGTGTTTCATTCTGATGTACATAGGGTCGCTATGAGTTGGACCCAACTTGACAGCACCTAACAACGATAACAACAACGACAACCACAACAAAAGTGATGTAGTTGAGGAGAGCTGGGTGGCAAAATGAGGTCATCTCTTTGGTGTGTCCCAGTTTCTGAGGCGCACAGGATATTAAGTGTTTGGGTTGAGGGGTTTGTTGTGTTGGCTTGATGAAGAATATATTTTTATTAAGGAGTAGAACAGAATGTTTCCCCAGATCCCTTGGAACGTTTCTCTCAAATCCCTTTTGCTTTATCTTTTCTGTCACCTCATCCACTTCCATAGTCCCCAACTACCATCCCATGCAATGAGTTCCAATCCACATCTCTAGACCTATCACTGGTGTCCCAGTTCACATGCTTCCCCTGGACAGAAAGTGTCTTGAGGGCAGGGATTGTGTTTTGGTCACTGTTATGTTCCCAACGCTTGTTCAGTGCCTGGTGCATAGTTGAATGAATACCAGAAAGGCCTCCTGAGACCCTGAGAATTGGTCAAAGGGGCTCCTGCCATCACCTCTTAGCTGACTTCTCTCACCCAGGCCTCTCTTCTTCCATCCTACTGACACACAGAAATCCGTGGATCACTGGCCACTTAGGTCCCTCCCAGGATGTCTTAGCAACCCAGCCCAGTTTTTCTCCTGCATTGTGAAACTGGGCCCATCATGGCCAAGAGGCCTGCCCAAGGTCTAATAATGACAGGGCAGCAGAGGCAGGATTTTAGCTCAGGCTGCTGACCTAGTGCCCTGGTGACCAGGCCAGTCGTAAGTGCAAAAACCTTCAGTGGTCTCTCAGGAGAATGTATGACAGGACCTGGTATGTAGCAGGTACCCAATAAACATATGTTGACTGATTAAGTAAATGAACGGGTCCCATGCATGTATGGATGGGTTTCAGGTTTCTTCAGGAGGAACCCTCTCCAAAAGAAAGATACAAAATGGAGATGAGAGGAGATGGTACTTCTAGAATAAGGGGATAAGGTGGAATGCCAGAACTCTTTTCCAGCAGTGCCTCTGAATTGCTTGCAGGAACCTCAGGGTGTGGGACACTGCCAGAAACCAGTGACTTACATGGCCACGCCAAACTCTTCAGCTTTGTTCTCAGAGCCACTCATCGCAAACCCACCACATGGACCTTGCTTTTCATTTCTTCTTCTTCCCTCATGTTGAGCCTTACCAGAGCATTTGCTGTTCCCAGCACTGCTTCCTCCACCTGGCCTACACCTGCTCAATTCCTTCCCTTTTCTCTGCCTTTATCTCCACCTAAAGGTACACAGAACCAACCTGCTCCTCAAGTCAATTCTAATATAAATCCCTCCCTCAGGTTCCTGCCCAATTTCCTCCTTTGAAATCAATCTCACACTGTCAGTCTCCCTACCACAGACCTTACTGCACTATCTGCTCCCAGGGGCAAGGCACACAAGCACAAACCTGCTCCTGAGGGCAAGGACCTCATCTAGCTTTACATTTGACCCCCAGGGACTTTGCTTGGCCCAAGCCCTTGCACACAGGAGAGACTCTGGTTGCATCAAGGGCTTTACTCCTTTTAGTTCATCTTTGTGACCAGATTACACACATTTTGTAAGTGGGATTCTCAGACTCCCTCAAGTCCATGTAGACTGATGATACAGCCAGCACATACTTGTAGGGCCCTCTTGCTAGGACACAGTGTAAGTCTTTGTGAGTCTTATTATCAAAAGCAAAGAATGAGGGTGGGGTAGGGTGGCAAGGAGAGTGAATTCTCCTCCTGGTCACAGCTCTCTTGAGGCTCTGCTGTCCTGGGCAGTGTGAGGTACATGCTGGGCAGCACAAAAATCAAGAGATTTAAAACACAGCCTGGATTCCTCCCATGCTACAATATTCTCTGCAAGTCTGAAGTCAATTGTCTGAAAAATTAAAGAGTTCCAAATGGTAGGATCACACATTAAACAAGCAAGCACACAGACAAAGCCCGATTGCCAGGGTGGAGGATGAGAAAGAGAAAATGCAGGGTTCCCTAGGAAACCCAGCCTACTCTGCCTGACTGCGGGCTTCCCTTTTCACTGGAGGGATAGTGCAGCGCTCTGGGAAGGCCTCACTGACCCACTGGCTGTGCTTCTGTCAATCCTGGCTTCACTACGACAAGCTGGACAGACTCAAGCAGTACTAGGTTTGTTTTATTATTTGCTAGAGTGGGAGTAAACAGCAGAGAGAGGAGAGGAGGAAGAGGAGGAGGTGCAGGAGGAGGTGCAGGAGGAGGAGCAGGAGAAGGAGGTGGGGGAGGAGGAAGGAGAGAGAGAAGAGATGAGGGCAGGAGGCACTCAGGCAGCAGAAAGGAATCATTGACCACAGACCAAGAGGGTGGGAAGGTCAAACTACAAAAGCAGGCTGCTCCTTTCATTAGGATAGTGGGGACAAGAAGGCCCAGAGGCTCAGGCTGAGCCAGGCACCACCAAATCAGCAAAGAGCACATTCCTGGCTACTAAGAGGTCATGTGTAGGGCTTCTGGGATATGTGGCTCTGAAGTTGGACTAGAAAGATACAGATATGGGGCTCATGGGTGTGAATATGTAGGCTGAGTCACGCAAATGGATGGCTGGGAGTGCTACCCCCTCCAGCAAAATCTCCACCAAACCCCAAGCAAAAGCACTAGTACTGATATCATTTCATTACTAGTACTACTAGTACTACTACTAGTATATTTAAACTTGGGGAAGAAATAAATGAAGTAAATGCCATTGGAATCAGTTAACTGTTGGGGGAGTGGGATAGATTCTGCTTCTGGAAGACTCATTAGAATGAAGTATGCACATATGATAATCACATCTTTCTTTTCTTTCTGGTGATGAGTTCCTGCCAGGTGATCACATCACTTACGTATCATGTAAGAAATACAACAAAAACTCTATTTTTGAAGTGTACTTGAATTATTTCTAACTCGTCCTTTTAAATTAAACTATTTCTAGAGACCTGCGATCCAGTGTTGATAGAAACATTACTCTGCTATAATGCAAGTACAGCTGCTAGACATGTCTCTTAGCTCCCTTCCAACCAGAACCCACTTCCAAGACTTTCCATAAATAGACATTCTAGAGTGGCTCCTGGGAAGGCCAGGAAATGCACATAGTGTTACAATCCTGCCCAGATCAAGGTTAATAATGACATGTGTGGAGCCCTTGAGTATAGTCTGGCTACAATATCAGAATCCCAGAACTTTGGGGCTGGACAGAATGTTAAAGAATATCTGATAGCTTTAGAGCTATTTGTTAGTATGAGAACTTTGTATGTCATATACCATATGTACCCATGCATACAAGCACTTCCAAGGGTTATGCTAGACTCTAATATACTAGATAGAAGTAGACAAGAACAGCTCTAATTCAGGGAGGAAAGGAAAAACTCCCAGTGTCCAGACCATATTCCTGGCTCATTTGGCACTTCAGTGTAAGTCTAAGGGTCCAAGGGCACTGAGAATCCCAGATTTGGTCCCCTATTCAATCCAAACACTCCAAGCTTGTCCTAGTACTTGTTCCAGCTTGACTTTCTCCACCCTTTCTCTATCAAGAACATATTTTAGCCATCCTTGAGGACCCCATGTTTTAAACCAGCACAACTCTCAAAAATCCCTTGTATTTTGAAGTAATCACTGGTTTATTTGCCTAGCTCTGATCGGAAGTGAGTGAAACCCTGATTTAAATCTCAACCCTGTTAAGCTTGTTAAACTTGGAAAAATTCCG
The DNA here is from genome assembly GCA_007922755.1 of Pedetes capensis. Lineage (NCBI taxonomy): Eukaryota > Metazoa > Chordata > Mammalia > Rodentia > Pedetidae > Pedetes > Pedetes capensis. The sequence goes on along the minus strand of VMDO01000279.1, from coordinate 217,109 downwards.
TAGTAGCATGAAGTAATAAGCCCAGTAGAAACTTTCCTTCTCTCCACTTTTGCTTTTTATTTCATTAAAACAAATCTCCCTCAAAAGAATACAAGGTGCCTAAGAATAAGTCCAAGGAAAGATCCCTAAGCCCTTTATACTGAAAACTACAGAACATTCTGGAGAGATTAAAGATGACTAAATAATAGAGGATTTTGCCATGAACATACACTAGAAGTCTCAATATTTTTAAGATGGCAATTCTCTCTCAAACTGAATATTCAATATGACTTCAAAAGAATAAAATAAAATAAATATTACTATTTTTTGATGGGTGTTAAAAAGCAGACACTAAAATTTATATGGAAATCCAAAGGGCCAAAAGCCAAGAAAAATCTGAACAAGAAAACAAGGCTGGAAGAATTTATCAGCCAAGATTCATTCTAGTATAATAGTAATTGGGAGTAGTATTTTTGCTAGCACAAGTAGACCAACAGAACAAAATAGAGGGTCCAAAAAGCAATTTATAGTTTAATGCAATCCCCATTAAAATTCCATTGATAGACTTTACAGAAATAGAAAAAATGATCTAAAAATCCATATGGAATCACAAAAGACCACATACAGCCAAAACACTCTTAAGCTGCGAAACTAATGCAGGTGGAATCACAGTCCCTGACTTTAAGCTATACTACAGGGCAGTGGTGGCAAAACCAGCTTGGTACTGGCACAAAAATAGGCCTGAAGACATGTGGAATAGAATAGAAGATCCAGAAATACCTCAACACACCTATAGCCACCTAATTTTTGACAAAGAAGCAAAGCAAGTAAATTGTAAAAAGGATAGCCTTTTCAATAAATGGTGCTGGGAAACATGGACATTGGCTTACAGAAAACTGAAAACCAACCCGCATCTCTCAATATGCACAAGAGTTAACTCAAAATGGATAAAAGACCTCAACATAAAACCAAAAACTTTAAAACTAACAGAAGATAGGATAGGCAATACGCTTCAACATATAGGCATATAGGCATAAGTATTTCCTTAATAGGACTCCAATTGATCAAGAAATTGCAACAAGAATAGATAAATGGGATTACATGAAATTAAAAAGCTTCTGTACAGCAAAGGAAACAATTAACAGAGTCAAGGAAATCCTCACTGAATGGGAAAATTTTTTCACATCCTATACACTGGACAGAGATTTAATTACCAGAATTTATAAAGAACTTAAGAAAAAAATACCCAAGAAAACAAATAACCCCATACACAAATGGGCAAAGGAACTGAACAGACAGTTCTCAATGAAGAGGCCCGTAAAGCCATGAAACACATGAAAAAATGCTCAATATCCCTAGCCATTAGGGAAATGCAAATTAAAACAACTCTGAGATTCCACCTCTTACTCGAGTAAGAATGGTCAAGATCAATAAAACAAATAACAACAAATGCTAGCAAGGTTGTGGAGAAAAGGGAAACCTCTTACACTGCTGGTAGAGCTGCAAATTAGTCCAACCACTTTGGAAATCACTATGGAGGTATCTTAAAAAACTAAAAGTAGCTCTACCATATGACCCCGCTATAACACTATTGGGAATTTACCCAAAGGGAGATGTGTCATCATACCATAGAGACACCTGCATCTCCATGTTCAATGCAGCACTTTTCACAATAGCAAGGATATGGAATCAACCAAAGTGCCCATCAAAAGAAGAATGGATTAAAAAAAAAAAAAAAAAAAAAACCTATGGTACATATTCACAATAGAATACTACTCAGCAATCAAAAAAATGAAATAATGCCATTTGCAGTAAAATGGATGAAACTGGAGAAAATTATTTTAAGTGAATGAACACCAGCTCAGAAAGAGAAATACCACATGTTCTCACTCATATGTGGGAGCTGAATCAAAATTACAAGAAGGAAAAAATCCTGTGTGGAGGTCGGAACATAATGAAAAAAAGCTAAAGTGGACTTAGCAGAGAAAGGGCAATTTGGGGAACACAAAAGAAGGAGGGAGGGATCTAGCAAAAGGAGGAAATCCTGGGAGAGGAGAACAAGAGGGAGTGAGGAATAGGGGAGGGGGTGACCTCAGGGTGAACAACCCAACTTTAATAGTCCTGGAAATAATTAAAATAACACCAATAATACCAAAGAATGGTAATAATACAGATGGGCTAGAAAATTCAAGTAATAGTACTGACAATGTAAAAAGTTTACTACAGAAAAAGTTTTGATCTTAAACATAATTAGGATCCAAGGACATATAGAAAAATATTACCACAAAAAGATAAATGAATGGAAGAGAGGTCTCTGGTGGGGGGGGGGGTTGGGATGGGGGGAGGAAGTGCACAAGAGGGTAAGGGGGAACTTATCTGTATAATGTACAACAAAATGCATATATGGAAATGTCACAATGAAATGGATGTCAGAATGAATCACATTAAGTTGTACATTAAAAATTTCCAATAACAAAAAAGAAATCGAGCTACAGATAGTCACCTAATTCTTATAAAGATGGCACTGAAGTTCAATAAGTAATGCTGAGCTCACTGGATATTGTGAGTTGAATTTTATACCCTAAAAGTTATATTGAAGTCCTATTCTCCATGTATGGTAGAATGTGACTATTTGGAAACAAGGTTGTTGCAGATGGAGTTAAAAGAGGTTAATATTGGATTAGGATGGGCCTGGAATCCAGTAAGACTAGTATCCCTAGAATAAGAAGGAAACTCAGATACAGAGAGACACGTGGAGAAGAAGGCCATGTGATAATGGAGACAAAGATTAGAGCAATGTAGCTGCAAACCAAGGAATGCACATCAAACAAGAATTATTAGTCACCACCAGAAGCTAGGAAGAGATAAGAAAGGATTCTTCCCACAAATCTTTCACAGAAAGTACAGTCCTGATAACACCTTGATTTTGGATGTCGAGCCTCCAGAACCATGAGGGAATAAATTCCTGTTACTTTAGGTCACACAGTTTGTGGTACTTAGTCTTGATTTCTACCTTTTACTGTGCAAAAATCAGTTCCAAATGGATGGTAGAACTAAATGCAAAAAGTAAAATAACAAAACTTTTAGAAAGCAACACAGAGTACCTTGATATCTTGCAATAGATAAAGATTTTTTAAAACAGAACATAAAGTGCTAAGCACAAAGGAAAAATATGGTAATCTGGACTATATCAAAACTAAGAATGTCTTCATCAAATGACATCAACACAATCAAAACACAAGCCACATAGTGGAGGAGATAATTATAACACATATATCTGACAAAGAACTCCTACAAATTAATAAGGAAAACAGCAATCCAAGAAAGAAACAGGCAAATTGGGAAGACAAAACAGGAAACGGCCAATAAACATTTAAAATTGTTTTAGTTTAATCATCAAAGAAAACCAAATTAAAACCACAATGCATTACCAATATATACTAATCAGACCAGCTAAAATGATAAGGACAAAACCCATAAAGGTTTGATGAGGAGAGGGAGCACATGGAACTCTCACACACTGCCAGGGAGTGTCAATTGAAAACTGGCAGGATGCACAAAGGCTGAATGTACAGAAATCCTAGGACCCAGGATCTCGCCACTTAGAAGCCCATCTTACAGAAATACTACATATGCTCACCCACAGACCTGAAAAGATTATGCTCCTAGCAGTGCTGTTGGTAATAGCCCCAAACGGCACACAACTTGAAAGCCCACCTACTATAGAAGGGCTGAACCAATTTTGATCTAGTTAATATAACATCACATTATATACCAACAAAAATGAACCAACTCCAGCTTATAACAACACTGTTGCTGTTGTTGTTAGGTGCCTTGGAGTCAGTGTCCGACTCGCAGCAACCCTACGTACAACAGGTGAAACACTATTGTCAGTGCTTCTCTGCTATGCATAGGGTTTTCAAGGGGAGACTGATTTTTGGGAGTGGGTTGCCGGGTCCTTTTCCCAAGCCTACAGCACCTGGTGTTCCCAGGTGGTCTCCCATCCAAGTACTAACCAGGCCCGACCCTGCTTAGCTTCTGAGATCTGATGGGATTGGACACCACAGTGCTAGGCTGCAGGATATAACAACATGGGCACATTTTATTTATATAAAGTTCATCATAACAGATAAAACCAATCTTTGCTATTAAAAAGCCCAATACTAGCTGTCCTTGGTGGAAGCTGGGTTGATGGGGGCTGGGAAGGAATCTAAAGGGTTTCTAGTTTCTGAGTTATGCTCTCCCTTCATCTGCCTGCTGCTTACAAAGGAGGGACCCCTTTGTGAAAAATTCATTATCGGTGCACTTTTGTTTTACATATGAATATTATACTTCAATTAAAGAAGTCTCAGCAAAGAAACCTTGGGGTTTACCCAGTAGAACCAGAAACAAAGCAGAGCTCTTGTTAAGTACTGAAAGTAAAACAGCACAGCAATTTAAGCAAGATAATTCAAAATTTTGCTGTGCTAAAATCATGAAAGTGCTATTTCATTAAATTGTGTTTTTTATTCACTTAAGATGACTGTCATGCCAAAGCTATTTTATTATTGTATGTTAGGATGGCATAATGTAAACAGTTTCAAAATAAAAATAGCATTCATTATAATTTTATCTTACTAATTTTCAAAGTTATGACTTGAATATTCAAACCTAACCTCATGTATGTGAAAAAATATTTTCCTAGGGCCTTGGCCTATAGTTTGCCATATCCCTACATGAGAAAACCCCAGGAAGAAGGTGTTTTTCTGTGGCACATAGTAGATACCCAACATTTTCCTTTCAGAGTTACTATGTGAGATCAGCTCATTCCTCCTACCTTAGTACCTTAGTAGACTTATTGTGGGCAAATTGGTAATTTCCAAGAGACAGTCTGAAATACTGAAAGTAACTCCCAGAGCATCATTCCTGCCTTCTTCAGGTGCCCACTCTGGAATACACAGGCTCATGAGGTTAGGTCAGAGTCTTGGTAGACCTCAAAGCAGCCAGTATCACAGGGAGGGAGGGAGAATCTGTCCTTCTGTCTTGGGGACAGGCTGACCCTTACCTGAGAGGCCTCTTGATTCTGGTCAGAGTCTACACATTATCATTAGATGTGCGCCTGACACAACAGTCCTGAGACCACTGGACTAATCTCTTGGTGTGTAGAAACTGCAGGACCAGACTGGCTTTCTCAGATAGCTTTGTTCCTTGGACCTTGTGGTAGAGGAGGTTTATTGTGTGATTAGACCAGCAGCCTCAGGGTGCAGGCCACCCCCACAGGAAGTGAGAGAGAGCTACGCACACGCAGGCCTACACATTGCTGCCCACATTCTGTGCTGTAAGAGGAAGCACGAAGAATGTGGAGGATGTGGGGCTCCTGAGACAGAAACCTCACTCAACTCCCCCTCACACAGAGGACAGTCTAGGGGCCAGGCCCTAGAGCCATGCTACTTTCCCCATTTACCATGAGGACATTTGGCCTTTCTTTGATGATTCCATTTCCCCACATATTATTTTCCCAAAGAAGACCCCCTCCTCACATTCAAGCTCTATTGTTCTTTTGCAGACTTTCCAATGTTATTTCTACCATGAATTCCACAGTCTGATAATGATACTGGGGTCCTTTAAAAGCCCTCTCCCCTGGTTAGAGTTCTCTGTAGTAAGAGAATAACATTTGCTTTGTAAATGATTTTTTAACATAAGTGTCACAGAGAGTTTCCTTTTGAAAACGCAGATAAATCACAAGAATCAAATATTATAATCAGTTAAGAATTAACATGGACAGAGGAAAATCACGGAGGTCAATTCCTTAAGAGCTTTTCAGTTGGATGACTGAGTCCTGCTTCCAAAAGAGGGGTCACAAGCTACACCATGTGGGACAGATCCGATCCACTGCCTGCTTTCCCATGGTCCATGACCTAAGAATGATTTTTACATCTTTAAAGGGTTGAAAAAAATTAACAGAATATTTTGTGATGCATGGAAGTTACATAAAATTCAAATTTCTGTGTCCATAAATGAAGTTTTATTGGCACATTGCCATGCCCATTTGCTTACGTATTGTCTGGGGCTGCTTTTAAATGACAACAGCAGAACTGTCTCAATAGAGACCATATGGTCTGCAAAGAGGAAAATATTTACTATCCAGCCCATTACAGAAAATGCTTGCCAATCCTGTGGCAAGGTAATTGGCTGTGTTTGCAGAATACTGTCCACTCTGGTCTTCTTATTCTCCCTTATATGTTCTGTGCCTCTGCAGCTGTCTCTGGAATAAGTTAAAGGCAAGTCCTAATACTAGTGCCAGTGTCCCTCTAACGAAGTAAACCAGCATCACCCACTAGTGCAGTGTCTTTCAACCTCTGGTCCGTAATCAATTTAGTGGGTTACAAAATTCAATACAGTTGGTTATGCCCATCATTTTCTTTAATGAAATATAAGAGAAAACTATTAAAGGCATTGCTAAATTATTCTACCTCTCATTCATATGTTGAGGCCTGAACCCCCAGTATACCTCAGAATGTTCCTGTACTTGGAGGTGGAGTCTTTAAAGAGAAAACAGAGTTAAAATGAGGTCATGAGAGTGGACCCTAATCCACTATGAATGTTGTCCTTATAAATGGAGGAAATTTAGACACAGACAACACTGAAGGAAGAACATGTAAGGACCAAAAGAAGTCAGCCACCTAAAAACTAAGGAGAAAGTATGAGGAGAAATCAACCCAGTGAACACACTGATCGCAGACTTCAACCTCCAGAACTTAAGAAAGTAGGTATCTGTTGTTTAAGCCCCTCAGTCTGTGGTACTTTGTTATGGCATCTCTAGCAAACTAATAGAGGCATACACATAGCATTGTTTTGTGGAAAAAACATTCAATCACATGTGTATGATAGAGTTGTAATACAAAAATGTATCAGATTCTGTGTGCTACACCAAAATAAATTGAAGAATGTTGTACTGGGAGGAGAGACATCAATACCTGACAGGAAAATCACCAACAGAAGGGGGTTCTCACTAAACCAAGAAAAAGGAGGGGAAAAGAGCACTTACTGAATATGTAGGCACTTTGTACACATAATCTCACTTAGTCCTCACAGGATTCCTGTATGATAGGTTAGTTATGATTCATGTCTTCAACAGATAAAGAAACTAAAGCACAGAGGTTAAGCTATCTATATCTGACTCCAAAGCTTATACATTCTTTCTTATATTGGGTCAATTTCTTTTTCTATGTCCCTGAGAACAGGTTATAGTTTGACAATAAATAAGAGAAAATGCTTGTAAGTAATAAAAGCTAACATTTACTAAAAACTTATCATGTGCCAGGTTCTGTGCTGACCTCACATAATGACTTCACTTGTGTTTCAGTTGAAGAATAGAATATGGAAGAAATTATTGACTTATCAAGATTACAAAACTAGTAAGTTGCAGACCCAGGACTTGAGCCTCCCTCAGTCTGACATTTGAGTGAGAGCCCTTGGCTACCACAAACTATCCTTTGAAGTGACTGTATCTGTTGCCAATCTAAGTGTATAGCTGTTCAATTAGTAGTCTCTACTTGAAGGAAAAAAATGCAAACTTTTTACCCATATGTCCAATAAGTACTAACAGAGCAAATACTACATGCCAGTTCACAACAGTGAACAAAGCAGATAGAAATCTTGCCATCAGGGTGACCACATGGGTAAGAAAAATCCTTAATAATGCAACTATATTATGTAGATTGAAATCACCTTATGGATAAGGGTAGTGACAAATAAGATTTATGTGTGTTAAAGGTTTAGGCCAATGAAATTACAGAAACTATAGAAAACAAAGGAGAGTGGGTAAGAAGAAATTTCTAGTGATTTTACTTACTACATCTTGTATTCAGGTTTGCCTACTATGTGGTCACGTGCTGTCTGCAAGTAGACTAGAAGTTTTTCAACGGCTGGGGCTATTTTATACTTTAAAAAAGCACCTTCACTTAACATAATGCATAGCAGTTTGAATTTACTTTTTGTTTGTTTGTTTTTAAAGTTGCTTCCAAGAGAAATGCAAAGGTTATTTAGGAACTCTCAGATTAATGGCAAGAGTCAGGTAATCCTTCGGAAATCATAGTAGTGGAAGATAGATCTTAGTGCATAGTATGAAGGATCTGAGCAAAGAAATATGCCTTTAGTTGGAAAAATTTTAGCTAAATCAAATAGGATACTAGTACAGTGCTTATGAAATCTGAATGAATGCTCAGTTGTGAAAATGGGAAGAAAAATTTGGCTGAGTGAAAGGAAATGAGAGTATGGAATAATAAGAATTTTAATGTATTTGTAGTGAATACATTTTCCTAAGGTTTCTTTGTTTTTAATTTCATTTAGGATTTTTCTTATATATCAAAGATTTATATTTTTATTTAGTTGAGTTATTAATCCTTTCATAAAGAAATACCAGGGAAGCAAATATTTTGATATCAGAATGTTATTTATATTTGCTATGAGAATAAGTGCATAGTAAAAGGACAGTGAATGATTACATAAACTAGAAGTTTCCCCACTTCACAATTATTAATCATATTAGAAAACTGTCACAATATTAAATAAAAGATGAAAACATATATGTAGGGTATACGTACATATCTGGGAGAAGAATGTGGCAATCCACTCCCCCACAAATCCTGAAACAATCAGCCATTGACAACCTTATGAATAGCAGAGAAGCACTGACATGGTGCTGGGCATGGCAGAGTGTATGGGAGTGTTTCATTCTGTTGTACATGAGTTGCTATGAGTTGAACTGGACTCAGTGGCACCTAACAACAACATAATACATATCATCCACACAAAAAGAGGGAAATAAATATATTTTAACATTGTTCTCTTAAAATCGGTATGATTGAGAGATTTTATTTTCTTCTTTATACCTCACCATTGTCTACAATGAAACTTTAAAATCAGGAAAATATTACAAATCTGATATATAAGTATAAATTAAAGAGGTGGTATACCTATAGTTCTACTGTGCATCTGCAACCTGCTGAGGACCCTGGCTACTAGAAACCTCTAATAACTGCGTGGGTGGCAAACTCTGGTAATGTTATTTTAAAATATTTAAATTTCTAAAATCACTGGCAAAGAGGTTTCCAAATAGATTCAGCAGTGGCCACGAAGTCACCAGGATGAGATGACAAATTGTATTGAATTCTTTGGCTATGACAATACATTCACTTAACAAATGTTTATTGAGCACTTGTCATGCTCCAGGCGCCCTGTTAGGTACCAGAGGGTTAAATTAGGTCTCTGAGAACAAATGACCCTAGGGGCTGACATTGGTCCTATGCACTCAACATCAGCAAGATGTAGCAAGAGGCAGGTCTGGGCAGCAATCCGCACTGAGGCTCTGACCCTCCCTGGATGCGTGGACCTGAGAAAGGCTGGCTTCACCTCCCTGGCTCCAGATGCCTCATTTGTAAAACAAGTATAATCCTGACCCAGTTAGAGGCACTATGGCAAAGAACAAGTGTAAAGGACTTGTTTCTATCTTTCTGGTGCCAGAAGGATCTACATGTTAATAAGAAGTGTTGCTTCCTTCCTGGGGAAATTGTATATTTATTCTTTAAGACAAAATAAAGGGCTAGAAATGAGGTTCAGTGATTGCAGGGATATTTCACATTTTTTCCAGATATCCAGATGAATAATGACAAAAATGAATACCAATTTTCCTGACCCCAGACAAAATGAAGGGATCTTAAAATTCTAAGAAAGTTCAGTCACATTCCAGGGACAAAACCGGGTGAGATGCTGCCAGTCAGGGAATTAATGCAGTTAAGATCAGTACTTCAGAAATCTATAAAAATTGACTCCGTTTTCTCTTTCTGCATTTTATGAAGGGTATTTTTTTAAGCAACATTTAAACACAAACTAATTTTATGAAGCTTATCGTTTCTAAGAAACGGCTGTGGGAAACTGGAAAGACACCACTCATTATGTACAAATCAGACAAATGTATAAACATTTCCTGTTGTGCTCCCCAAAGGAGACCATCTTCCAAGTACTGGGAACATTTGTATAAATTAATGCTCTGTTTCATTAAGAAGGGGCTGGAGGAAAGCCAGGGGTGGGGTACACAGAGCCCCGCAGATGACGTGTGTTCAGTGAGCCCTGTCCCCTCAATGGCTGTTGAGGTGATAATGAGTAATTAAATGCCCATGCTGACATAGGAAGCACAGCTCTAATTCCTAGAGCTCTCATTTTATGGGGAAAATCGAGGATATTTTCTAGTTACAAAATACCTGTTTCTACAACATCTTCAGATTCTTCCAGGTCATTCTGCCACAGTAAGGGCTGCTAAGTGGAGTGTTTAGGCAGCTTCACAGATACCTGCCTGGCACTCTCTACCCTTCAGCTCTTTTCTCGTGATATTACAGTAAACAACATCAGGTAGAGATGGACACAAATGGCTCAAATGCCTTTATTTACTTTTTTCTGTCTGTGGCCAACAATGAGTAGGATTCCCATAGTGTGTTTCCAAGTCTTCTCCACCCCCTGCACCCTTGTTACTTCCTAGCCTCCCGAACACTCCCACTCCCCAGGGCAAACGGGCAGGAGCAGCAGTCCCAGGAGGTATTTCCAATAGAGATATCTAGTTAAATATAGACAAAGCTGGCAACTTCCACCCTCAGTGAGGCAGCACTGTGTACATGGCACTGTCAAGCTTTATTCTGAAGGACATGATGAGTGCGCTATAATGAATTCAGCAACTGCTCTACTTAAAAAAAAAAAAAGGAGTTGTAAAAATTATCTTTAAAATGCTTGTCGATGCCTTGTGGGTATGAGTCACTTTGTGAAGCAGGATCAAAATGGATCCTCTGTTATGGGTTTCTGCAGGGCTCTTTGATTCTGAGGAACTTTATTAATGTTAATAGGAGTTATGCACACATCAATGAGAGAATACATTCCTTGAATTTAAGGAAGCTTCAATTAATGATTTGTATTAAGCAATGTAAAATGCTTTTTAATTTTCTTTCAAGTAATGAGACACCACCCCAGGTGAGCTGAAAATTAGGCACAGGTCTTCGCTGGTGGCTCTGTGAGGAAGTCATTGGTGTCACTTGTGGGGGTGAAGCAAGTGACACAGACACAACTTGCCAAAGGGATAACAAATGTGATGAAGGGAGAAGAAAACACACAAAAAGAATTTACTATCATCTCAAAGGGGAATGATTGCTTCCCAAATCTGTCACCATATTATTCATTTTTTCAGAGCATAAGTTAATACTATTCATTGACTTCCAAAAATACCCAGACAAAAATGGGAATTTAAGTTGCAAGGATGATGCAGCAGAATTCCTAATGAGCAAGTTATTCAATTATTCTGCAGTGGCACAAAAACCTGCCTCGAATTTCTGGAAACTCAGCTTTTGATTTAACCTCCCCCTGCCCAAGCCGACAGTTCTATCTGCAACTATTTTCATGGGGAACCAAGTGCCAGGTTACAGATATCTTGAAGACAATGGGTAGGAATGATATGGGAGTTGCAGCAGACACCAGCATACACAGCAAATGCCTAAATTCCATGATTAAAAACTTTTAATCTAACAGTCTCAATTTAGTACTTGCTGTTTCATAATCACCTTACACTGCTTTGTATTTTCTCCTAATGCCTTACAGACAGTAAAAAGGCCTCTCACTGGACAAATAACAAGATCTGTAACCTTAAGGACTATATACATAGTGACAGGTACAAGAAGGTATCTGCACATAGCTGCCGAGAGCCTAGTCTCATCCTGGAGAGATTTGGAATCACTGCCTGTACCATTTATAAATGTTGCAGGAGGTCATGCAACCCTTCAACCTCTGGCAGCAGTGGGACAGTGTCTCAAGGGTTTAGTTCACTGGCAACCTCCCATTTGGCAGAGTTTAGGAAACTTTGGTCTTTGTCATATTGCACTTAGACATTCTAATGTAGGCTTTTCCATCATAATCAAGGTAGGATTACATACACCATTGATATTTTATTTGCCTGAAGCCATAGCCCTGTGGCATCTGATCCCTTTAGATCTCAGAAGCTAAGCAGGGTTGGTTAGTACTTGGGCCTGGTTAGTACTTGGATGGGACACCAGATACCGTAGGCTTGGGAGAAGGACCTGGCAACCTACTCCCAAAAATCAATCCACCATTGAAAGCCTTATGAATAGCAGAGAAGCACTGACAATAGTATTTCCCCTGTTGTATGTAGGGTCACTATGAGTCGGATACCGGGCACCTAACAACAACAGACATTTTATTTAGGATTAGTTGACTTTTCAAGGGAGTTCCCCTTTTTGCCTTGTCACTCGGGAACAGAAGAAATGTTAATATATTTTTTCTTCTTTTCTTTTTCTCCCTCTCTCCCTCTCTCTCTTTCTTTCTTTCCTTCTTTCCTTTTTTCCTTCTTCCTTTCTTCCTTTCCTTCTTTCCTTCTTTCCTTCTTTCCTTCCTTCCTTCCTCTCTCTCTCTCTCTCTCTCTCTCTTTCTTTCTTTCTTTCTTTCGACAGAGTCTGGTTAGATAACCTAGGCTGTGCTTGAATTCCGGATCCTCCTGGCCCAGCCTCTCCAGTGCTGGGAGTACAGGCATGTATCACCATGTCCAGTCAAGTGGTAATTCTTATGACATGTAGTTTCACTGAACAAATATTTATATGTAGTAGAGAAATTTGTTGACTCAGGAAATAATTGACTGAGTAATTCTGGAATACCAAAAATTCACAAAATTTCCAAACTAGCTGCTTAGATGTGCTTGGGAACACATCACCCACTCTGAATTATCAGTAAACTAGGGGGTCTCTTCAGTAGCCCAGATCACACTAGAAAAACATCAGCCAATCACAAAAATAGCAAGTGCATCTGAGATGGTTAGAAATAAAAACAGAGCCTTTGTTATGCATTGGTTTTGGACTACTCCTTCTTTTCACTTCCATTGCTACTAGAGCTTCATGAGTATTCTGCAGACAGCCTACGTGTGAGCAGACTTTGAGGAAAAGCTTTGCCTCCCTTGTAGCTTCCTATACGCATAGCATGAATTTGTTGGGTCCCAAGGGAAGATCTCTGCGTAACAGGTGACTGAACCAGGCACAAGACACTAGGTGACAAAGAAGTAACAGACACTGTCTCAGCATTCAAAATGTTTGCAGCTTACTCAGCAGATAAGCTACATATATCCCAAGTCAACTAACAATGTAGTACTTAACCACAGATTATTTACTAAGAGAGACATATAATGGGTCTTGAAGAAACTGGTAAAACTCCTAGATTTCTCAATTATATATCATAAAATCACAAAATCTAGTACAAGAAGGTGACCAGCATCCAGCTGATGTTCCTCTGAGAAAAAAACAGAAATTAAGCGGCTTTGCTATTTATCCACTTTTCTCTAGTAAAAAGGTCTCACCCGCTTTGAGAGCTGTTCACAGGGTCCTCCATCTGCCTCAAAACAGCTGCTTCCCATTAAGCTGTTGTGAGGGCATGCTGTTTCTTCATCCTCTGAGCACTGTTCTTGGCTAATTGATAGTTTTTTGATTTTCCAAATCAAGTTCCTTTCAGGGGTACACATTTATTTGGCTCCTTTCAAAGTAAGTATTAGTTCAATCACTTTGGAGATTTTAACTTCATTAAAACTTTTTCTTTTCAAACCATGTCACTTTTATAGCTGACTCTGGTAGTGAAGTTTCAACCTTGGAATCTTTTTTTTTCTCAAGCCACTGTAATTGAGGACTATATATTGCAAAGCTGATCAGATCCTGGCCCATTTCATTCATCATCTATGCTCAGCTTTTAAGTTTCATATTCCCCAATCTGTCAAGAGGAATCAAGTATAAGTATTATTAAGGGTCATGGAAGGAAGTCACCCCTTCACAATGTTTTGAGTCAGTGACTCCTGGGAGAAGATGTGGAATGAGTGCACAGAGATAAAGGACAATATAAGAACCTGAATAATAGAGTGTCTTTGCCTATAGTTCTGACCAGCTAATGTTTAGCACTATCACTCCTGAGATGAAAAAGAAACAACTGCCAAGGACAACTTAACTTCTTCAGTCAACAGCGCAAAGGTAGAATTATCTGAAGAAATAATCTGTGGAAAACAGATACAAATGGAATTTCATCTTCCCAAAGGAGCCACGTTACATTAATATAGGATATTTTCCTTTCCAAGGAGACACCAGAAAATATCTACTGAGTCTGGAATGGAGCAAACCACAAGAAAAGAAATCAAGAAAAGCATCATCTTTCCCACAAATGACCTTCTCCCCTCTAAATAGTTTCCCACGTGCTTATTTACTAAGCGGATGAGACAGTGCAGACACCGCTACCGTTTTTACTGAAGTCTTCTCAGCCTCAGAGCCTCAGTTTGTGTCAAATGCTGCTAAAGTAAACAAAATAAACTTTAAAAGCCAAGAAGACCTACCATGGTCCTGAAAATATAAAAAGCCCATACTTAAGGATTCAGACACAACAGGGCAAAGTCATGTTTAGGGGCACATCCATATCTTGGGTTACAATGAAACCCTCTGTTCCTGGATGAGCTGAGGGAGAAACTTCTGCCTGAGAAGAGACACCTTCTTTGTTCCCAGATGGACACTGCCACTGTCTCAGGGAGCTCATAGATGGAACCATCTCACTATTATGTTTCTGTCCCAAACTGGTTTGGGATACTTCATTGTAAAGTTATTAAATTTCTGTTAAGCTAAGAGGTAACAAAACTTGGGCTTCTCTTTCATTTTACTGAATAGCTGGGTTTGTTGTTGTTGTTGTTAGGTACCGTCAAGTCAGTATCCGACTCATAGTGACCCTCATAGGGTTTTCAATGGCTGACTGTTTCGGGATTGCCGTGGGAGTGGATTGCCAGGCCCTTCTCCCATTTTCGCGGTGCTGGGAATTGAACTTGGGACCTCAGAGACTGCAGCGCAGTACTCTACCAACTGAGCTAAATCCCAAACATATATAACACCCTCTATATTACAGCCAATATACTAATGAGGGGCAGAACCTTAATTTTTGGATCCTGGTCTTTGTTAACACAGCTTCTTGGTTATGAGGGGCTCCTAGGGAGTTCTTAAAGCAGCAGAAATGAAAACAAGGGCTGTGACTCATAAGCAGAGTGTGGCCCTTCCCACAGTGGGTACTGCAGCACTATGTGGAAACTTGGAGGTTTAATAAGAATCTGCTATGTCAGCACCATGTAGTAGAAAGAAACTCAGTGAGGACTGATGTGACCTTGATAATACTCCAGGCTTCCTTGGCCATTTTGCCTGTGACCTGAGTCATCACATTGCCCCCTTAGCCCTCAGTCTCCTTATAAAACATGAGCCTGTAGCCATACCACTGTGGCATCTGATCCTGTCAGACCTCAGAAGCTAAGCAAGTCAGGGCTGGTTAGTACTTGGGTGGGAGACTACTTGAGAACACCACATGCTGTAGGCTTGGGAGACGGAGCCGGCAACCCACTCCCAAAAATCAATCTGCCATTGAAAACCCTATGAATAGTAGAAAAGCACTAACGATACTGTTTTGCCTGTTATACTTAGGGTCAGTATGAGTCAGGTATCGACTCAACAGCACCTAACAACAAGAAGAAGAAGGTTCTTTTAGCCCTTTCTGCCATCATCCTAACCCAGGGGTGGTTACCTCCAGGAGACTCAGACAGAAGGTGTCAGAGAGTGGAGGCCTCTGTGGCTTCACTTCAATCTAGGGTCCTTTTTGCCACCTGAGACAAATACCACCTAGCTCAAAGCCTGCTTTGGAAGCCGGCAATTTGGTCCTACAATGCATTCTCTATGGATGCTCAAGGGCTAGGAACACTATCTATGAATGCTTCATTTCCACCAACTAAGAGGCTGTCAACCATAAACCCTCTTCGCCTTGGCTCCCCATCATTGAAATTCCCACAGACCTGCCAAACGTCAAGTGCTCAGCCCCTGTAAACACCACCAGATAAAATTCAGGACATCAGACTAAATTTGAATTTCAGACAAACAATTTGGGACATACTTGTATAAAAAAAGTGATTCACTGTTTATCTGAAACCCAAATTTAACCAGACACCCTGTATGTTTCTGTTAAATCTGGCAATCCTACACATGACAGATGCTGCTGGCAGTGGTGGCAGGCACCAGGCTGTCTCACCCGGTCATCCTTTATGCAGAATCAAACCAGAGCTCACCGACTTCTGGGTCTTCGGAACAAAGGTCTACAGGGTCCAAACTCCTTTCTCCTTAATCCTTTCACCTTCCTACCACCTCCCCTCTCTGGTCCTACTATTGGCTTCGCATCACTGTGCACCCTGCCTGGTCCCACTCTTCCAAGTTGTCCAGATTGTCTACTGATCACCTGTCCAAACACAGCCCCTTCTCCTGGCTGACAATTCACCTGATGGGGTTAATATAGACACATGTCACTGATCACTCAATGAGTCATCAACGCCCTGTGAGGCAACTGCCTTTTTTTAAAAAGGTCATTTATAACCTCAAAACAATTGAAATATGGGCCTTCTAAAAACTGAAGTAAAAAATGTAGGCTGTGTGAAAGAGAGATGTAGGCTGGCACCGCTTGGGAGAAGCTCTCATGATGGTTCCATTAACGTATTTCTGCTTTTCCTAGCAGCTTCCTTTCTCTTCTGAGCGACAACAGCTTTCATCATGG
The DNA here is from genome assembly GCA_007922755.1 of Pedetes capensis. NCBI lineage: Eukaryota > Metazoa > Chordata > Mammalia > Rodentia > Pedetidae > Pedetes > Pedetes capensis. Next base: position 200,504 of record VMDO01000279.1, on the reverse strand, counting down.
TTGATGGCCCTAAGGACAAAGGAAAAGGGGAAGGAGGAAGAGGAATGGGATGGAATAGGAAGTTGGGGGTGACTTATAAACTGGTCTGCCCACTCTATCCCCAGCCTGCAGCCACCTTCTGGGAGTCCAGCACAGTTACCAGGAGCCCTTAGCAACAGCATCTAATTTAGATTATGGAAAACACAAAGCCTGGCTGCACTTTCTCCTTTTTGACTACCTCGTGTTTAAAGATGGAATACAACTGTGTACAAGTTTGTAACTCCTGGGCACCTGAATGCTGAACAAAAATAACCCCAGGAGACATTAGGAGCCACATTTCTGTCCAGTGCAAACCAGCCTAGGTGGTTCTGAAAGCTAACCAGAGGAGATCCAGTGGTACTCCTCAAGCATGTCTCATTGAGTCAAATGGATCTTCCTCTGGCTCAGCTCTGCCCTCCTGGAATAATCTGTGCCTAGATTATCCTAGCCAACATGGCCCTTTCCCTAGTTAAAATGACTTCGCCAAACACCAAAAGGAAGAGGCTTAAAATGAGCAAATTGACAAAATTGGATAAAAGAGTTTGCTGTGCTTCTCAAGCAATTAACCCTTAGCAGAATGACCCTCCCTCCCTTAAGCTGTTGGGAAGACTGAACTGCCATCTGTCCTGGCCCCCTACTGAAGGTGAGGTCAATTATTACTAAGTGGGAATGTGAAATTTGGTCTGATAATTTTGCACACCCATTGCACGGTACCTGGTATCTCCCCTGCTGACTCAGCAGAAAAAATCTGCCAAATACCTTTATATTTTTGCCCTGAGATTAGGATATAAAATGTTTTAGGTGATAATAAAGTTCTTGGGGGGAAGGAGAGGGTCTTGGGGACAGGGTAGGACACTTTGAGAATGTAACAGGCTCCAAGAGCTTTATATTGTCATTTAATGCTTTCAACAGCCAAAGGAGAAATGGACCCTCAGTCCAAGTAGGATTTGAACTTATGTCTTTTGTGCACCAATGCCCACTGTCCACCACTCCCTACTTGTTATATCTTTAGGGGTGTCAGACCCTTGTTTCCCCTTTCCCTGGGTCAGTGCAACCCTGATGCTTTCTCAGCGTGTGCTCACTGATAGACACAGACTAAGTGTTTCATGGACTTATAACAATGGCTTTATTGAAGACATTCAATTAAATAGAGGACTTATTTATAATTATTTTGCAGCAAAATAATGTTCATTATTTAGGTAATTACATTTCCTATCTTGAGATATACTTTAGTAGTCTACAAGAATTTTCTTCTTGGAAAAAATCCTATGTGGAGATCAGAACATAATAAAAAGCTAAAGTTGACTTAGCAGAGAAGGGACAATTTGGGGAGCGCAAAAGAAGGAGGGAGGGGTCTAGCAAAAGGAGGAAATTCTGGTAGAGGAGAGGGGGAAGAGGAGTAAGGAATGGGGGAGGGGGCGACCTCAGGGTGAACAGCCTATCTTTAATAGTTCTGGAAATAAATATAATTATACCAATAATACCAAATTGGTAACAGTACGGATGGGCTAGAAAATTCAGGTGATAGTACTGACAATGTAAAAAGGTAGTTCACTACAGGAAAATGTTTTGATCTTAAACATAGTTGGGATCCAAGGATATACAGAAAAATTTTACCACAAAAAGACATGCAAATGGAAGAGAGGTTGTTGGTGAGGGGGTGGGACGGGGGATGGGGAGGAAGTACACAAGAGGGTAAGGGGGAACTTATCTGTGCAATGTACAACAAAATGCATGTATGGAAATGTCACAATGAAATGCATGTCAGAATGAAACACATTAAGTTGTACATTAAAAATTTCAAAAAAAAAAAAAAAAGAATTTTCTTCTTAGCTGATAATGGTGACTGATGCTAGGCTTTATCCTGGGTAACAGAACATGGCCTCTTCTCTTCTTGCACAGTAAACCTGAGGAGTCAGATCCTTCCTGCTACTTTGTCAGTTCACTCTTGTCTATATGGAGTTCAAACAGCAACTAATTATTCCTTCTTTCTCAAATTAGGGTGTTTTTTTTGCATTATATTTTTAGGTAAATACTTACTTACACCAGATGGTATTTGTCTTGATCACTCACTCCTTCTCTCCCAGGTAAGACTAACACATGACACAAAAAAGCAGGGATCTAGTACCCATTAGGGAGAAGGACCTGGCAACCCACTCCCAAAACACAATCAGCCAATGAAAACCCTATGAATAGCTAAGAAGTATGACAGTGGTGTTTTGTTTGTTGTACATAGGGGCTATGTGAGTTGGACACTGACTTGATGGCATCTAACAAGTACCCTTTAATTTGTTATAATTCGGAATGCCACCCAGGCATGAATAGTATACTTTATCATACTCTGTGTCTAATGAACTATAACAGTTAACCACTGCAAGGGCCTTTGTTTGAGCATTCAGTGCCCCCGAGTCAGTAGGTCAAGGGGTGGGCCCAGCAACATGTATATTCACAACCTCCCAAGGGGATTTTAGAGCATCCGCAAGTTTAGTATGGAACACATTTCTGTTAACGCAGAGCTCAGTGGTCAGTCTCTCTGGATCCAGTTAGCTTTGCTGTGTTACAAAGGCACCCAAGCAACAAATTCACCCTTTATCAGTCAAGGTACTAGCAGAAGACAGGCAGCTCCCTCAAATTATAATTTGAGGGGAACTTAACAAAGGGATATTTAGAAAGAAGTGAGCTGGGCACAGGAAAACCATAAGGCCTAGTGTGATCCAGAGGGAAGTGGGCAGGGGCAGGTTCTGCTACACCAGGGCCTAAAGGGACCAGGTAAGGGAGCAGCCACCTGAGCCTGGGATGGAAATGCTGGTGGAGAGTCCCAGAGAGATTAATACCCTGACCTTATTCTCTTGTCTCCCTCCAGTGTCTGGGAGCTCTCCTTGCTAAACCCAAGTAGAAACCAGAGGCAAAAGAGTCCACTGAGGTAGTACACAGAAGTCAAGTTGCTCGGGCACAAAACAGAGAAAGGTAGAGCATGTTTGGATGCAGAAGAGCACAGGAAACATGCTTGGTAGAGAACCTGGGGAAAAAACAAAACAGGACAAACAAAAAAAAAAAAACCACACCAGGAAGTGCCAAACCCTTGTCACCACAAACCCAAGAATAGCATTCCACACACAACTGCTGAAGCATCTGACACCTGTGCCAGCCCCACTTGTGGCAGCACCTGGCTCTACAGGTAACTGCAGAGTCCTACTGGCAACTCTGAAAGGACATAACTTTGTCCAGGGAAGTGAGTATTTCAAAAACAAATTCATGAATTCATGCTTCTCAAATACTTGTGTGGCACTTGTCCTATGAAAGAAACAATATTTTACTTTAGCCATATAGAAACAGTCTCACTGTATTTTGTGTTTAGCTCAATATGGCAACCACTGAGAAAAGTGTTTATTATGTTTTCTGAAGCCCCTGTCACTACTTTTTCAAAACAAAGCAGAAGTAAAAATACTACTGAAAGAGGAAAATATCTCAGATTTTTGAAGTGGAAAAATATTACACTTTGATTGTATGCACTCACAGCCTATAGCAAAAGTGACTCATATTTCTCTTTTTAATACACATGGTTTTTCAGTTAGGCTTTACCTCCATCTTAGTAGACAAATATACAATGTACTTCCAGGTGGCTGGAAAGAAATGGGCTAAGGAACAGATTTATCCCATCCTTTAACTTCTACCAAACTCCACTAAGCTCCACTAAGGTTGAGAAGCTCTTGGGAGGCATCATGTTCAACTGACATTTGCTACTTTACGGTCATTTTCAGTGGGAATGCAGTGAGTGACTTGTACATTTCCCCGTATGTGTATCTTCAAGGAAATTAAAAAGACGTGGTCTCCTGAATTCCCTGAATTTGCCCTGTGGTACATGGTGGCACAGGGAATTGTGTGTGCTTCTAGAGACCCCCCAGGTGATTTCAGAGGCACTCAGAGATGACAGGTGGTACTAAATAACAACAAAGACAGAAAATGAGAACCTCATTGCTTTTGAATACTTCTCAAGCTTTCTCAAACACCAGAGTCTGAGGCAGAAGTCACCACGACAATGGCACCTCTCTGTAACACCTGCTAATCTCTTCCATCAGAAAGATGAGGCCTTAGGCTCAGGGGTCTCCTATAGGCAAGGGCAGCTCTTATTTTCATTGATTTAAATTTATCTGGATTGATACTACTTTTCTTCTTGAGGTGGTCATGCAAAATTCCTTTCAAAAATAAAAGCTTAGTAGGGAAAACTTAATTTAAAAGAAATATATAATTAATATAGGTAGTACATGAAATACACAAATGACTAAAGTTTGGGAAACACTGATGTAATACTGAGTATACTCTGTGAGTCAGAGCCACCTCCATTTTAGTTCTAATTGCCATCAAATAGGCAATAATGACTAATTTTATTGCCTTATAAAGAAATAATCCTTTCAATGAAGGTAGTAGCTTTTCTGGGCCAGAGAGTTGCAGTTCAAAGAGAGTAATAAAAATTTAGTAAAACTGCTTTGTAATCTGAATCCTGTTTTATTTATACATAACAGAGATGTCTATGTTGAATGATTAAATATTAAGGTCTAAAGATTTATAGTGATAGTAAGCTAAAAATAAGGGAATAAAAATCATGAAGTGAGGAAGAGACCTTAAATGCTGCTCTCCTTGCATACTAGCATCATGTCTAACAAGCGGGCCTCTGGTTGTCATTGGAATGTGAAGAGAAAAAAAAAAAAAAAACAACACCTGGGATTCACATAAGGCCTTCATTGAGAGTATTCCAGGGCCACTGGGTGAATTAATTTACAAAGCCAGTTGGTCATGGTGAATCCTTTTGATGTCAGTCTGGTAAAAAACTGCATGTTCTGTGGTACTGATCAGGGAAAACAATGTGAACTGCGAATCTCTGACATTTTTGTTCAGTTCTGTTACATCCCGAGTCATCCCCAACCCCAAATTCTAACATCTTGAAAAATTTACATTAATGCTGATGTTCCTTTTAGGTTAAGGCCTCAGGAAGCACTAACACAACCAATGCACGGTGTCTCTTTCCTTCTTATGGAGTGTGTGAAGAAGCCTGGGATTGTGTGCATTCCCCCCTACTCTCTCCACACACATCTGTATACTCCTGCTCCCTATGCCCCCACCCCAAACCCACCCTGTGGGTGGAGCCAGGCAAAAAGGATGCAGAGCCCACTCCCACTCCAGAAAAAAGCATCTGAAACAGTGTTCTGTCCTTCTGAGCCCTCGTTTATATTCATGCTTTGCTGAATCTCACATCTCAGCAGACCTCACTTGAGGTGGGGCCCTTTCCCTATGCACTGTCTGTTTGCTTGTTTAAAAAATATTTCTACAAAGCATCCATTGTCCTCTACTCACTATATAACTGCGTGATACATTGGCGAGCAACTGTTCCTCCATGAATAAGAGTGGGTTTACCAAAGAATAGTGGAGCTGGGGTTTAGCTCAGTTGGTACAGTGCTGCTGCTCCACACTTTCTGAGGATCCAGGGTTGCTCACCAGCATCACAAAAATGGGAGAAGGATGTGGCAATCCACTTCTGAAACAATCCCAAGAAACAGTCAGCCACTGAAAACCCTATGAGGTTCACTATCAGTTGGACCTGACTCAATAGCACCTAACAGGAACAACATCAAAGAATAACTGGAGTTGCTTGGTGCTGGGAGCAGGCTTTGCCCAGCACCAGCAGATAGATGCTGTAAACATGGCTGTTCTTGGCCTTCCACCCCTGCTGGACTTCCAACTACTTGTTGTTATTGTTAGGTGCCGTCGAGTCAGTATCCGACTCATAGCGACCCTCTGTACAACAGGGGAAACACTATTGTCAGTGCTTCTCTGCTGTGCATAGGGTTTTCAATGGCAGATTGATTTTTGGGAGGGGGTTGCCAGGTCTTTCTCCCAAGCCTACAGCTTCTGGTGTTCCCAGGCGGTCTCCCATCCAGGTACTAACCAGGCCCGACTCTGCTTAGCTTCCGAGATCTGACGGGATCGGATGCCACAGGGCTATGGCTGCAGGCCATCCAACTACTCAGCAGTTGTTACTTCTAAGCCCTCAGTTTTAGACACACAAGACAGAGGGATGCTTTCTTATGATGTGTGATTTTGTTTGTGAATTTATTTAGACTTATTAAGTTGCTAGAATTATGAGGAATAAACAGACTTTAAATTTACTTAAGTCATAAAATTTAGATTCAAAAGGTAAAGTTTCAAATATGCCCTAATAGGTAGTAACCTGCAGCCGTTCCACCATGGCATCTGATCCTGTCAGATCTTGGAAGCTAAGCAGGGTCAGGCTTGGTTAGTACTTGGATGGGAGACCACCTGGGAACACCAGGTGCTGTAGGCTTGGGAGCCCTGCAACCCACTCCCAAAAAACAATCAGCCATTGAAAACTGTATGAATAGTAGAGAAGCATGACAATAGCGTTTCATCTGTTGTACATAGGGTTGCTATGAGTTGGACATGGACTCGACAGCACCTAACAACAACAATTGCATAGAGTTCGGACATATAAATTTAAGTATTGCCAATGTTGGAAAATTTCAGTCAAATTGCTTCTGAGCTCCTTATGCTAACAGAATCCATTTTCACAAAGAGATTTTTTTTTTTTTAGGACAAAGGGTAAAACAGGAATTTATGTTTCATTATCCCTCAAAGCACATATGTAGTAAGTATACTTTTGGGTGACTGCCTCCCACCTTTGGCCCCTTCAGTGGGAATTTTTGCTGCCTACATCTTAGCATCAGTCCACATGACCATATCTTATCCACCACAAATGACTGGACAGGGGTAAACAACTGACCCAAGGGAGGCTCACCCCTCGACTGGCTAGAAACATACAAATAGTGTGGCATGGCTTAAAAGAAAGAGTTAAATCAACCACATTGCTTTGCAAGGAACTTGGAATTAGAGACTGATACTAGTTAGCTGTGGTTTGCTAACTTGTTAGGGCATGTAGACTTCAAAGCTGTGGGATCCATTTTGGGCCAAATATAAGCAGAGGAAGCTGGTCTACAGATCCAGAAGAGTGGAGCAATGGACTCTCTTTACCTAGAGTGTCATTCACAGACTTCTGTTCTGACAACTGAAAACAAGTTCTGAACAAAATAAAGACCCAGAGGTTTCACAGGCTGACCTTCTGTAGTACTAAGGGTTATAGAGAATATATCTATACAGATATGAGATAGCATAACACTAAGTGAAAGATGCCTTGCAAGCTTTTGGATGACAAGATCAACACTTAAAGTCCATGGCAGTAGTTAAGAAAAATCTAGATATTGTTACTTGTTAGAGTTACATGTAAGGTCTTATATGTAGGGTTGGAAAAAAAAAACTTGCACAAGGACAGGATAGACACAGGTCAGGCAAACACGGGGAGGTGGAGGGAAAGATCAATATCTCACCATGCTTTGTCCTGGTTGAGCCACATGTGAATAACTTGTTTCTTTCTTCACCAGAAAGATAGGGTTATGCCTGGTCTGTCAGTTTAGAAATACTACTGTGAGGCACAAATAAAGACCAGAACCTTGAAAACAGCAATGACTCACATAAATATTCCACCTATTACTATGATGCAGTCAAGAAAATTCCCACATTAGGTTATCTGAATGGAATTTTTTAAGTCTCTTTCAATTCTAGGACCCAAGAATGCTCTTACCAAAAATAACTTTCTGGGGTGTGTGTGTATGTGTGTGTGTGTGTGTAATTTTAGAAAGGAGGATGGTAATCAGAAGTGGTCAAACTCAGGATCCTTACAGTCTTTTGCCTCCCCACAAAAATAATTTTGGGTAGAAAAAATTTCTGAATTGCAGCTCTATAAATATAATGAATAACTGTTCATCTATGGAGAGTATTTTAGAAGGAAGAAGAGCATACAGATTAATTCCTTGGTGAGTGGTGGATAAAGAGAATACTGGTGTTTGGTCCATCTGATTCATGAAGACAGCTGCTGACTCTCCAGGTAACACAGGTAACCAGGAATGCTACTCTTGGAACTGCAGCACAAATGGAAGAAACCTATGTCCCAGGGAACATGTTCAAGGACCCTCTTGGCATATGGACAGTGCTCAAACATGCACATGGAATTGCATGGACTGAGCCTGGGCCAAGGACAGCCTTTTAAAGAGTTTCTGGTATCCTTGGGTGGGAGTTGAACAGGCTTAGAGCTAAACTTGTTGAAGTGAAAAACCAAGAGCAGCTGCTTGATCAATACTGTGTCTAAGTGAGCAAGAGTCTTTGAGGAGAGGAGGGCTGTGACTGGCTGGGCAGGAGGGGAAGGTGCCAGGCCTCTGGGAGGAGGGAGGGCAGATGGTGATGCTTCAGGGGAGCATCACAGAAATGCCTAGGGCAAAACTCGGGACTCTTTCATCTAAATGGATATGTTAATGGTTCTCATGGAGCAGGTAGAAGAGGGCTCCGCACATATGTCTTCTCCACTGTACTGGCTGTAAATCACCCGTGTGCTTGTCTGTGCCATCTGCTTGGTGTGCACTTTATAGAACTGTGTAGAAAAAAAATCTGAAAATAAATGGCTACAAATACCTTAGCTGTATATTTAGAAATCAAATATGCTTACACACAACTAAATTATTATACTTCCTTTAAAGGGGGTAATTAAATCAGAGACGTTTCATTTTTTTATAAAGGAGGGAGGGGACTGGATAGTAGGAGGCTATATAGCTTGCCAAAGGTCAGAGAGCAGGTCATGGGCATAGAATGAGGCCAGAGACAAGTCTTCTATCACTAGATTTAGTCTGCCTTGAGTTAACCACACTTAACCAGTTTTGGGGCTTGGGATTTAGCTCAGTTGGTAGAGCACCGCTCTGCAGTCTCTGAGGTCCTTAGTTTGAGTCCCAGCACCGCAAAAATGGTGAAGGAGAAGGACATGGCAATCCACTCCCAAGGTAATCCCGAAACAGTCAGCCATTGAAAATATTATGAAGGTCGCTATGAGTCGGACACGACTCAACAGCACACAACAACAACAACCAGTTTTGCCTATAAATTCTTCATCTATAAATGAGGGATGTGTCACTTACCTTCCTCAGAGTAGTATTTAAGAATTAACTAATGTCTAAAACATGAAGTTCTTTAGATAAAAGACATTATAAACAGATGAAATATTTTTATAGATAGACTCATGCTCTCTATAAAGTGCCAAGTGCACATTACACATGATGGTTACCCTCATGTACACAGATTACTCATGCATATTTTAGTTCCTCACAATCATATAAATGATATAACTAATTCATTAAACAACTATTAGATGAGTATTTACTATGCTGTTTTCTAGTTTTAATCAGAAGATGTCTGTAAGTGTGGTTGTTTTATAAAATTACAGATTTAATGTGTTGCCAGTAACATCCAAACTACAAAGTTGGATGTTTTCAAAGTTAAATACTTGGTATTTTTCCTCTTCTAGACTTGTGATTATCTATAATGTAGTGGTTTAATAGAGTTCAACAGAGAATTCAAAAGCTTAAGAAAAATTCTATAAAATTCAGTATGAGCAAATGATGCAGGTTATGAAATGCAACATTGACAGAAGAATCCTACTGCATTTGCCTCATTTATGAATTATGTTTCATCTTGAGAGAATTCCCAGAAACACCTTAGGTCAAATCCCGATACCATGAACTCCCAGAGTTGCTCAAATAATTTTTCTGGTCTTGAACTTTGACTTTACCAGAAGTTGCTTGGAAGAGGAGGTAGTAAGTGCACTGGTTCAGAGCTGGCATGCTGGCCTCAGACAAACCTCCATACTCTAATGAGCTATTAAACTAAACCAGCTACTTCACCTGCCTAGGCCTCAGTTTTGTCATTTATAAAATGGAAATAACTGCTATCTCATAGGATTACCAAGAAGCATCAGTGAAATAGAAAAGATCTTAGCACACTTTAAGCCCTGAATGTACTGGTCTTCACTGTGTGGTACCAGAATCTTCATGGATGCCAATGTCATCAAAGAAGTATTACTTGAAATATTAAAATGGGTTAAGGATGGGTTGGGAGCCCCTAATTCTAAACTCCACGTTTAGAAGTGCCAAGAAACTTGAGGGAGATGGTTCTTCCTTCTAATCTGTCCCAGCAAGACATGAGCTGAAAAAGGGCCTTCAAAGCAGTACTAGCAAAATTTAATTTCTCACCTTGTCCTAACAGGGGAGTGCCTCACTGCCATCTTGATTTATGTTAATTCATTGAAGAGAAAGCACAATGTTTGTTTTGGAGGAGCTGAAAACTAATATGGAAAATCCCACACCCATCATGTACTATTCCTCGTATGAACCTTAAAAACAGGTCAAAATGGTGAGAAGAAAGCAAAACCTAACTATTAGTTAAATTTTAGAAGTGGCATTGGTTTTATGAATTAAATTTTGATATCAAAGATAAAAATGGGGAGGAAAATGATAAAGGCAAATGATTAAATCATTTCTGTTCATGAGCTCCCAAATTCTTATCAAAAACAAAAAGTAAAAACTTGAAGCATGTAGGAAAAAAAATTTTTTTTTTTTTACTATAAGCTTTTGGGTTTCCTAGAAGAATACAGAAATAATTAAAGCTGTTAACTTAATACAGGTAAAAATTGATTGTCTCTTTCAATGAAAGGCTCAAAATAATTAAGAACTAGGAATGGGAAAAGTTAATACAAAAATTTCATATTCATTGTTGTTGTGAGGTGCTGTCAAGTCGCTGTCCGACTCATAACGACTCTACGTACAGCAGGTGAAAAGTATTGTTAGTGTTTCTCTCCTGTTCATAGGGTTTTCAATGTCTGGTTGTTTTTCGGGGAGTGGGTTGCCATGGCCTTCTCCCAAGCCTACAGCACCTGGTGTTCCCAGGTGGTCTCCCATCCAAATACTAACCAGGCCTGACCCTGCTTAGCTTCCAAGATCTGACGGAATCAGACGCCACAGTGGTATGGCTGCAGACAAAATTTATTTTTTGCGGTGCTGGAGATTGAACCCAGGGCCTTGCACATGCTAAGCAAGTAATCTACCACTGACCTATATCCCTAGCCCTACATATTCATAGTATATACAAATACATACTGTATAGGATTAGAGTAAGAAAATATAAGCCTAAATTACAAGTTTTACCCAGGGATGATTATTTTCAAGGATTAATGCTAAATACAATAAGCATTTAAAAAATATCCAGTTTATCTGAGTCTTCAAAACAACTCACTGCTTGTTACATAACAAAAATGGATGATATCAAGAAAGCCAGCACCTTTTCAACTAAAATGAACACACATAAAAGTTCGACTATAGAGGGGGTCTTTTCCCTCTATATGCATCCACACTTCACCCTGAAGTATTTATCATCCCTTTCCTTTATCTACTAAAATTCAAACTGCTACACTCTCTTAAAAATTATTATAAATAAATATTAACAGAAATAAAATTAACTAAATCAGTGTAAAAAATAAATCTAGATAACCACTTCCTTCCACATTGAATAATGAAGTACATACATTTGCTGAAATGCAAAATGCTATACAATTTTAGTATGGTCCTACTTCTATAAAATTTATAGCTAGAGGGAAAAAGTACCGGAATAAAACACCCCAAAGACAAGAGATATTGGGCATCTTCCAATAGTGGAACTTCAGGGAAGAAGTTATATTCTTTGCTGAGTGCTACTAATCGTTAAAATGTCCTACAATAATAAATGTAGTAAGTATACTGTATATTGATTCTAAGCCACATCCTTCCAACAGTTCTAGAGAGCTACACAATCAGATGGAGATTAGAATGATACAGAGATTACATTTGTGCAAGAGAGCCTCTCAACATGGAATCTAATCCAGACAAAATTCTAGCCTACATGTGGTTTTGTAGCCCTCTAAAACTGTTGAAGGGGTACAGATTAGAGAATATACGGTAGTATTTATTATTTTAAGTGCAATGAGTGTGTGATATACTTTATCCATAGAACTTCCTAGCATCACAAAGTGGGTATCATCACCATCCCTGTAGGTGCAGAAGTAGTTGTTGTTAGGTCTCCTCTCAAGTTGGGTCTGATTCATAGCAACTCTACATATAACAGAACAAAACCCTCCCCGACACTGTGCCATTTACATCATCTTTTTTTTATGTTTAAGCCAACTGTTGGCAGTGACTGTGTCAATCGATCTAGTTGAGGGTCTTCCTTTTTTTGTTGACTCACCATTCTCCCAAACATGATGTCCTTCTCCAGGGACTGGTCCCACCTGACAACACATCCAAAATATGTAAGATGCAGTCAAGCCATCCTTGCTTCCAAGGAGCACTCTGGTTTCACCTCTTCTAGGCCAGATCTGTTGGTTCTTTTGGCAGTCCATTGTATATTCAATAATTGTCTCTAGCACTCTAATTCCTGTCCCCCTTATTCACTGTCTACCTTTCACAAGGATATAATGTGAATGAAAATGTCATGGCTTGAATCAGGTGTACCTTATTTTTCAATATGACATCTTTACTTTTCAACACTTTAAAGTGGAAGCAGAAACTAAGTTAAGTAATACTTGAGGGGTGGGAAACTGGAACTCAGGCAAACTTGTCTCATAATCTTTATGCCACTGCTGAACCTCACATATGACCAGGAAAAAAAAGCCCAGTATTTAAAAAAAATGAACACACACACACACACACACACACACACACACACACAAATTATTACATAGCCAAGTAATAAACTAAATGTAGACAATACACTTCTAGGAATTTACTTTTAAGATTACCATTGTTGTTGTTGTTGTTAGGTGCCGTCGAGTCGGTATCAGACTCATAGCGACCCTCTGTACAACAGGGGAAACACTATTGTCAGTGCTTCTCTGCTGTGCATAGGGTTTTCAATGGCAGATTGATTTTTGGGAGGGGGTTGCCAGGTCCTTCTCCCAAGCCTACAGCTTCTGGTGTTCCCAGGCAGTCTCCCATCCAGGTACTAACCAGGCCCGACCCTGCTTAGCTTCTGAGATCTG
>VMDO01000279.1:163361-187428 GCA_007922755.1 Pedetes capensis | reverse complement strand
AGATGCCGCAGGGCTACAGCTGCAGGCATCTGACTCATAGCGACCCTAAATATGGTTTTCAATGGCTAATTGTTTTCGGGATTGCCTCGGGAGTCGATTGCCATGTCCTTCTCGCATTTTTGCAGTGCTGGGAATCGAACTCAGGACCTTAGAGACTGCAGAGCAGTGTTCTACCAACTGAGCTAAATCCCAGCTATAAGATTACCATTAGGTGCTACTTAAATGCCTCTGTGATTTTGTTATATTTTCAAAACTATGGCATCTACTTGAAAACAAAAGGAAATAAATCAAATTATAGAACTATAAATAGATATTGACCTCCAGGTAAATCTTCCTTAAAATACACTGCTATTAGACTGAAATCTCTAATAATAGTTACCCAATGCTAAAACCAACTCAGTTTAAGGCAGTAATTACATTTATGCTGCATCCTTTCCTGGAAGATTCAATTACCTATGATAAACAACTTCTCAATAATTCTAATTTATCCCTGGAGAAGAAAGTAAAAAAGAGGAAAAAAATTAAGACCCAAAAGAAAATGGTATACCATAGATCATATGGTGGTTATCATTTCTTAGTAGTTAAAAGTTTCATTCTAAGCACACTAAAATCAAAGAAATACATTACGTTAAAACACTGGAGTATCATTCTTCACTTAGCATATTTGTGAAGATGATAACCAGTGAAAAATATTATCATAAGAGTATTGAAACACTGGTACAATTTTACACTTTTAGCAGAGAGTGATTAGGCAATAAATATAGATCCAACATCAAAATGTGTGAGCACACTGACCAGCCAATTCTCTTAGGAACTTATACTAAGGAGAAAATGACTAAGTACGTAAAGGCATATGCTGCAGACATATGTTGATGTTCAATGCATGTTGCTCATAACTTAGAGAAACTGGTAATTACCTAAATAAATCACTGATGAATAAGTTTACTATTATAGCCTCAGAATTTAGTGTAGTGTCTACTACATAGCAGGACTAAAAAGAAATACTTGGGAAACAATAGCATGATGAATAAATTAACAGGATATAGTTATACAATTCCCCCCCCTTGTCTGTCAGTTTGCTGTACTGTGGGGGTTTGTGTGTTGCTGTGATGTTGAAAGCTATGCCACAACTATTTCAAATACCAGCAGGACCACCTATAATGGATAGGTTTCAGCTGAGTTTCCAGGCCAAGACAGACTAGGGAGAAGGACCTGTCAGTCCACAATCAAAAAACTTAGCCATTGACAACCCCAGGGATAGCAGAAAAACATTGTCAAATATAGTGCTGGAAAATGAGCCCCCCATTTGGAAGGTCCTCAAAAGAAGACTAGGGAAGAGTTGCCTCCTCAAAGTAGACTTAAGAATGGAGTCAAGTCCTGGGGACCTCCATTTGCTGATGTGGCACAACTCAAAATGAGGAGGAACAACTGTAAACATCCATTAATAATTGGGATGTGGAATGTATGAAGTACAAATCTAGGAGAATTAGAAATTGTCAAAGGGAAAAGGTGCATGTAAACACTGACATTCTAGGCACCAGTGAGCTAAAATGGACTAGCACGGGCCATTTTGAACCAGATAATCACGTGGTCTACTATGCTGGGAATGATAACTTAGAGAAACTGGGTTGCATTCATCATCAAAAAAGATACCTCAAGATCTGTCTTGAAATACAATGCTGTCAGTGATAGAATAATATCCATGTGCCTACATGGAAGGCCAGTTAATATGACTATTATCCACATTTACTCACCCACCACTAAGGCCACAAATGAAGAAAGGGAAAATATCTACCAGTTTCTGCAGTCTGAAATGATCAAATATGCAATCAGGATGCACGAATAATAACTGGTGACTGGAATGCAGAAGTGGGAAACAAGGCTCAGTAGTTGGAAAATATGGCTTTGGTGATAGAAACAATGCTGGAGATCTCATGAAAGAATTTTTTCAGACCAACGACCTTTTCATTGCAAATGTATTTTTTCACCAACATAAACAGTAACTGTGTGGAATTCTCTAGATGAAACATACAGGAACCAAATTGTGGACATCTGTGGAAAGAGACAATGGAAAAGCTCAATATCACAAGTCAGAACAAGAACAGATGCTGATTATGGATCAGACCATCAACTGCTAATATGCAGGCTCAAACTGAAACTGAAATAAAATTAGAACAAGTGTACAAGAGCCAAGGTATGATCCTGAGCATATCCCAGTTGAGTTCGGAGACCATCTCAAGAACAGATTTGATGAATTACACGCTAATGATTGAAAACCAGAGGAGTTGTGGCATGACATCAAAGACATCATTCATGAGGAAAGCAAAAGGTGATTAAAAAGACAGGAAAAAAGGAAAGACCAAGTTACATGTCAAAAGAGACTATGAAATTTGCCCTTGAACATTGAGCTGCTAAAGTGAAAAGACATGACACATTTAAAGAACTAAATAGAAGATTTCAAATGGCAACTCAAGAAGACAAAATCAGATATTATAATGACATGTGCAAAGAGCTGGGGACAGAAAACCAAAAGGGAAGAATATACTTTGCTTTTCCTTAAGCTTAAAGAATTGAAGAAAAAAATTCAAGCTTCCAGTAGCAATAGTTAAGGATTCTATAAGGAAAATATTAAACAACACAGGAAACATCAAAAGAACATGGAAGGAATAACAGAGTCATTGTACCAAAAAGAATGGGTGGATGATCACTATTACAAGAGGTTGCATCTGATCAGTACCAATGGTACTGAAGGAAGAAGTAGAAGCTGCCTTGAAGGCATTGGTGAAACACTAGCCTCCAGGAACTGATGGAATACCAACTGGTATGTTACAACAGATGCAGTACTGGGGGTGCTCATATGTTTATGCCATGAGATTGTGAAAACAGCTACTTGGCTGACTGACTGGAAGAGATCCATATTTGTGCCTATTCCCAAGAATGGAGATCCAACCTGAACGTGGAAATTATCAAACAATATCATTAATATCACACACATGTAAAATTTTGCTAAAGATCATTCAAAAGTGACTATAGCAGTGTATAGACAGGGAACTGCTGGAAAATCAAGCCAGATTCAGAAGAGGACAGGGAACCAGGGACATCATTGGTGACATCAGATGGCCAATGGCTGAAAGCAGAGAACACCAGAAAGGTGTCTGTTTTATTGACTATGCAAAGGCATTTGACTGTGTGGGTCACAACAAATTTTGGATAACATTGCAAAGAACTGGAATATCAGAGCACTAAACTGTACTTTCAAGAAACCTGTCCATGGACCAGGAGGCAGTCATTCAAACAGAACAAGGAAACATTGCTTGGTTTAAAGTCAGGAAGGGTATGCATCAGGGTGTATCCTTTCCCCATACCTCTTGAATCTCTATGCTGAACAAATAATCTGAGAAGTTGGACTTTATGAAGAAGAACATGGGATCAGGATTGGAGGAAGACTCATTAACAATCTACATTATGCAGATGACACAACTCTGCTTGCTGAGAGTGAAGAGGCTTTGAGACATTTACTGATGAAGATCAAAGAACACAGCCTTCAGTATGATTGTGCCTCAACATCAACAAAGCAAAACTCCTTACAACTGGGTCAGTAAGCAACTTCATGACAAATGGAGAAAAGATTGAGGTTGTCCAAGATCTTGCCGTACTTGGTTCTACAATCAACACCCATGGAATCAGCAGCCAAGAAATCAAAAGTCATGTTGCATTGAGAAAATCTGCGGCAAAAGACCTCTTTAAAGTAGAGATGTTATGTTGAAGATGAAGGTGCATCTGACACATTCCATAGTATTTTTAGTTGCATCATTTTGTTGTGAAAGTTGGAGACTGAGTAAGGGTAACAGGAGAAGAACTGATGCTTTTGAATTATAGTGCTGGAGACAAATACTGAATATGCCATGGACTGCCAAAAGAACCAACAGATCCATCCTAGAAGTGCAACCAGAATGCTTCTTGGAATTGCAACCAGAATGCTTCTTAGAAGCAAGGATGGCTATACTGCCTCTTACATAATTTGGACATTTTCTCAGGAGTTACCAATCCTTGGAGAAGGACATCATGTTTAGGAGAGTGGTAGGTCAATGAAAAAAGGAAGACTCTCCACTAGATGGACTGACACAGTGGCTACAACAATGGGCTTAAACATAAAAAGATCATGTGTAAGGCACAGTGTCAGGGAGTGTTTTGTTCTGTTGTACATAGGGTCACTAAGAGTTGGACCCGACTATAGCATCAAAGAACAACAAATTTATACAATTGAATTTTATGTAGGCATTACGATTTTTATGCAAAATTAAATTCAACAGTATAAAAGCAGTCCATATTGTTTTATTAAGCAATCAAAATATATTACACACTGGCCTACCTAGTACAATCTCAATCACATAAACTCATCTATGTGTCTGCCTGTATACATGGGGACAGGTTTCTAGAAGAACAACATAGGTGGCATTTGGATAATTTTCACTTTTTTCTTTATACTTTTTTGAACTGTCTGAAGTTTTAAAAACCAGAAACCACACATATTTTCTATTTGGCTGGGAGAGGTGCTATTATTTAGCATTTATGCAAACCAGTCAAGCTATGGAGGATGACAATATTATATGTAATAAGTTATAATAAGAGAATAAAATTTAATACAATATCGACTTGATTTCTCAAATATTGCTATATGAGAAGTCTTCTTTTCTGAAAGTTATTTCTGTAATGGGCCCATAAAGGCATATGGATTTTTAAATGTTGAAATAGATGTCATGGTAGCCATCACACCAAAGAGAGAATCTCAGTGCATGCTATTTCAGTATTTTGATTTTCTCTGCCCATAAACCTTCTGAACCCAGCCTAGTGAACTCTCTGGCTGATGCTCATAGCCCAAGGATGCTCTCATGGGCTCTGTAATCATCCAAGTGCATTCACTGTCAATGGTCTCCATCTGTCAGCTCCACATACAAAGACCTCAAGTTATTTGGCCAGGAAACATTGCTTTTCTTGAATGCTTGATTGAGTTTAAAACTAGACAGCTTGTATTAATAACTAACAGTTTTCTGGTAATTTTTTCTTTCAATCTAGGAGAAAATATAAGCATTCTCTGATAAACAAATGACAGAGTGTCTTTCTTTGAATTCCAACAAGAGCAACTGACTCCTCCATTAGGTGCTGTCTGGTTACAACAGTGCCCGGCTGTGATCCTGGCTAGCCTCTGGGAGCAGGAGTCAGGGCCAACAAATGCTGCATCTATGCACATGTGCCCTGAAGAATCAGCCAACTGTGAGGACGGCAAAGAGAACCAAGACGACCCAATGACTGGCAAGTCTCCTCCTCAGGATGCCATTTATCTGAATTTCAGAATTTCGCTGAACTTTATTTTGTGCCATGTCAATACACATGGGTTCATCAAGCCAAGAAAAAGCTTTATATTTTTCCCCAAGTACTCATGCATGGAGTTGGTAAGATGGAGGACTAAGAGAAACAGAGAAGAACTACTGGAAGAAATCACACATGTCTACTACTTACTCCTTGCAATTTCTGGTGCAATACTGATCTGGGACAGTGCCGAGTACAGCAGCAGCATATGCCCAGCACACAACCCATTCTAAATGGCTGGCTTGATCTGATGAAGCTGATTATGGACTTAATGATGCAAATATTCTTTACCTTTTTTTTTTTTTAAGTACTGGAAGGCTGAACCCAGGTTCTTACATATACTTTGCAAGTGCTCTACCACTGGACTGTACTCTTAGCCCATCTGAAATTTTTGGTGTTTTGGTTTTTTTTTTGTTTTTTTTTTTGTTTTTTTTTTTTTGGAGACAAGGTCTCGACTAAGTTATGCAGGCTGTCTCTGACCTCGAACTCATGATCCTTCTGCCTCAACCTCCTGAGTCACTGGGATTAGAGGCATGCACCACCGTGTCCAGCTCTCTTTACTTTTTTCAAGGCACGATTGTATGTGAAGACAACGCTACTGGCATGAGCTGAGTTATGCTTTCAATGGCAGTGACCATTTGTAATCAATCATTTAATGTCGGTACCATTCATTCTCAAGATGGCTGGCCAGCAGAGTCTACTGCTCTGCTTAATGCTTATGGGTTGCCTGACATGAGAGCCCAGACCATGGCCCACCTCGGGGGCGTGGCTTCATCCTCAGTCATGTCAATCTGTTCTCTTGCCTTGCTGCTGCCATTGCTGACTAGTTTTCCTCCAATGCTGCTGTCATATGCCTTGTCTACCCAGAGCTGTCTGATCTGAGCCACAGCTATTTCCTGAGGGATATAAAATTCAACAAACTGCAAATAAACAACGCAGAACATGATCTCATGCGGTTGAGCTGCTGTTTCCCCAAATCATATCATGTGGCAGCTCCCTGATTTACAACTATCACTCAACCTTCACTTTTTCCCTTTCTGTTACTTCTTTCCCCTCAGTCCCTCAATTGCCTAACTATGTCCCTGTTGGACCACCCTGCCCCACCCTGTCCCCTCAAGCTCACCAGACCATAACAAGTGTTCCTGCAAAGTTCACCAGCAACCTCTGAACTCCTCTGCTCTCAGTCTCCAGGACCTGATGCTTAACACTGTCAGCAGCTCTCTGTGCCAGTCTTGGCGAGGTTTGATTATCTCTCACCGAAACTGCCCATCTCTCTTCCTCATTTTGGCCAGAGGCCCAGGAACTGAGAGTGAGTTGAGTGTCCCTCACCCCTTCCCTCCTTAATCCCCTACATCCAGGCAGCCCACCACCAGCAATCTTGGAGATTTAGTTTTCAAAATGCTTGTAGCTTCCACTGAGATTTGGTGCAGATAAAATAACATTCCCAAAGGAGTCTGCAAACTACAGTACACTCTATAAATACAAGCCATCAGACTAGGCATAGTCATTTTATTTCTTTTCTATTCCCATCTGAAGTCATCTGAACTCTTATTCAAACATACAAATCCTCCTTTAATATGGATTCAGATCAAATTCGAGGGCACCTAACAACAACAACAACAACAACAACAACAACAGCAACAACAACAACAGCAACAGCAACAACAGCAGCAGCAACAACAGCAGCAGCAACAACAACAACAGCAACAACAACAACAGCAGCAGCAACAACAACAACAGCAACAACAACAGCAACAACAACAGCAACAACAACGTGGATTCAAAGTCTCCAACTAGGTCTTCAACTATTTTGATAGTTCCTGAAAGTGAATATTCTTCCCTCTCTGAACCTATCTTTAAAACATACCACTTGAACCATCTTCTCCAATACCCTGACCGTAGTAAATTGAGTTTTAGCAACTGTATTAACCTCTTAGCAGAATTTAAGTTAGTTTTACAGACACAGTCATTGCAGAATATTTGTGTTGTTTCAATTTTCCCAATTCTTTATTGTTTAATTTGTGTTTATTTACTCATTTCTCAAATTTGTATAAGGGGGGGTCATGTCTTAACATGAACTCACAGTGACCAACTGTTTCTACTCATCAGTGATATTAGAGTAGTCCCACCTCCCTTCTTTTTAAATATCCAAATAACAATTTAAAATATTATCCCATATACTTACCCTTGGTATCTCCTCCAAAGGGTCTGGTGATGAGAGCGTTATTAAGAGTGTTTAAAAGTCTCATTTCAGCTGAGAAGTAAAAACTCATCCACTCCTTACAAAAACAGCTTAAGGATAAACTCTGAACTCCAAGTGTTATTTTCTTCACCCCACGAATCCAAGAATATTGCACGACCATGACACAAGCTTGGATGATGTCCCACAGCTATCCAGATGATAGATTTTTTTCATTGGTTTCTTCTTAAATCAGAGCCATTAACAGCAGCATGATGCTGAGTGAGAATCCTCAGCGATAGACTTATATTGTATCTAACAAAGCTGACTTCATAAACCTCAACTATTTTCCTACTGAAGAGATGTATTAAGCAATTCTTTTTAGGCAACCATTGTGCATTTATATTCCCTTTAAAGATAAATGATACTTTTATGAAGAATGAATCTTATACAAAATACTATCTGCTTTGGCAAGAAGCCAAAACACACACTCACTGAAAACATACAAAACAAAATAACCAGTCACTGATACTTCTCTCAACCAAATAAAGTGGCATACAAGTTTCTCTTTTGAATGATAGGGTGTTCTTAATAAGGAAAGCAAAATTAATATATTACCATTAGGAAATGGCCTAAGAAATAGGTTAACTTACCTCATAATAATAACACTAACGTGTTTACTACAGAGCTTAGGATATTTAAGTTGAATTGAAATTATGCTATAATTTAATATTATATGTATAACATAAATTAGAATGATCTAATTGAATGGGCATAAGTACCAATAGTCACTCATTCACTCAGTAAATATGTGCTGATACATACTTTGAAACAGGGGAATATGAAAAGACATTGTCCTGAACAGGTCAGAGTCCCAGGAAAGACAAACACGCAATCATAAAAACAATAACATGACACAGGCTGTAATTGTTTAAGATGCTCTGCTGGGCAACACCAACATTCAAGTAGCTGGGAGATCATAAAGTGAGCAATACACAGATCGGTTTATGCCAATCAGGGTCATGCCCATGTTAAAAAGCAGTATCTATACAATGATTCTAGTTATGTTAAAAAACAACAAACTATATTACATGGAAAAAGATTAGGAACAGAGAAACATGCAGAGGTTAACCATAGTTAATTCTGGGAAAGGGAGCAGGAAGGAAGATTAAAAAAAAAAAAGACTTATCTTTTTACTTTACATATTTCCATATTGTCTGATTAAAAAAATAATCTATATGTTTATGTAACTCTTGGATAATGATGAAAAGGAATAACTGAGGCAGAGAGTAGAGGAGGCAGAGAAGCAGCTTGTGAGGAGGCAGCAGTAGAAGGAAATCAGACTGGCTCCCTGGGGTGGATGAACACCAGGACCCCAGAAAGGGCTTGCTATGCAGGAAAAGGAGCCTCTAATTTGGGACACAGCTGTTTCAGCGGGACAATAGTGGTGGAAATCAGACTGTAGCAGGCTGAAAATGGGATTTGGGAATGAGCTGGGGACACATCAAACACGGTGCCTGAGGAGAGGAGCTGGGAACGGGTGAGGCTAGGCCTCTTCCTCCTCCTGTCTTTCATGCTGGCAAACCGGCACAGAAAAATACTTCTCCACTTTACAAAAGTCTAAGGGCAAATGTGAGTGCGAGTGGCAACCAACACTTGTGGCCAAGGACTACAGCTGTGGGGACCCATAAGGGATCAGGCATAGGGCCCTGCCACCATCTGCAGGGAGGCCACTGGGCAGATCCAGCCTCAGCAATGGCTGCCAAGAGACCATAAATCCGAATTTTTTTAAAAAAATGTGAAATATGCTGATATTTAAATGCTGGTTTACATTTTTTAGAAAACACTAGACTAGGCGAAATATATCTGTGGGCCACTTCTAGCATTGAGGCTTTCTTGTAAGTTTGGGATTGAGGAAAAGATGTCAAGTAAAATATAAAATATTATCACTTGACTCCTTTTTTGTAGAGAATGAGGGCTTTTCATATGCTGCTCTTTTTTTTTCTATTTTTAATATCTAGCATTTGAATTAAAAGGCTCCCTCTGTTTCCCTTTAGGATTCCATACACTCACATGCCTTGTGGTAAACATTTTATCCAAACTCTTATATCATGCTCACATAACAGACCTCAGCTGGTATAAGTATTAAAACATGTGTCTGGGTGGGAAGCACAAATTAACTGGTAAATTTTAAAGAGGAAACATGAGGAAGGACAACAAATTCACACAGAAAATACATAAACACTCAAGTTGATTTTCAGTTTATCAGGAAACAACTTTCCATTTGCAGCTGACTTATATTACAACACACCCAACAGTTACATTAGAATGCTATTTTTAATCAGTTTTGCATATCACTATGGCTCAGGAACTGAGTAGTAGTGAGAAGTACATAAAGTCATCAACTGTGGATGTAGGTCATTGGGAAGCCAAATAACATCTTTAACTGGAAAATAGTTTGAACAGCACAGCATCTCTATAAAGGAAATGTATCAACAGTTGATACTTCTCTGGGAGGCTCATGGTCTTTAAGAAATCTTTACAGCAAACTCTGGAAAATGAAAACTACCCACTGCAAAATGTGAACAATGCATTTGGTAACAAGTCATCTGTGATAACACCACTGGTTGTGCCATTGTTATAGGCTCAATTTTAAGCTTGTTTCTCTCTGCTCTGGTCATCATGGCTTATGTGAGGCAATTTGGATGATAGTAAATATGAGTGCCTCTATTACCAAAGGACTTTTCTCCTGAGGCAGCACACAATCTCAGGCAAGTGGAAAGAGAGCCCCTGTGAAAGCCAGGGGGTTACCTGTTCACTAAAATCCAGGAGAAAGCCTTGGTGGCACCCCTGAAGAGAAGAGAGTGTCTTGTTAATGTGGGAGGACATTGCTACTCATGATTCCTTCCATCTTTGCTTCTCTGGAGAACATTTTCTCTTGGGCACCCCTTGTCTTCAGCTCACATACTTGTTTTCCTCTGCTCACTGTCTCGTCTCTTTTGCCCTACTTGCTCTCATTCATTTCCCTTTGTATTTGCTTAGATTTGGGCCTATTTTTCTTCTCTGATTTCTAACACTTTCCCCTCTACAACTTCCTGCCCATATTAACATTATCTTTTTCAATCAAGGTGTTACCAAGGAACCACAAAATTCTTATACACCATTATCCCTAAGGTTCTTATTTGCATCAAGCTCACAAATTCACACAATGGACCAATGTGTTTGCAAGGAACCATCTTTATCTTCTACTTGTGACAAAGGAGCTGCTTAAAGTTTCATTTCTTTTTCTCAGTGCACCTCGTCACCTCAGAAGGCCAAGCCTAACATTAGCACTACAATGGTTCTAAGACCTACTGAAAGACTGAAAGAGTCAGAAGGCCATTACCTCTGATATGCTGGAACAGTGCTGCACAGTGCTTTCTGTGATCTCCATGAACTAAGTTTCTAAACAAGACAAAGATTTTACTCCCCAGGCCTTTGGGAAGACCCCCTTTTTTCCATTCACCTACTATGCTTGCAAGATCTTTGCTGAAAATAGATTTAATGGTCTCAATACAAACAACAAAGAGTTAGTTTTATGGTTGTTGTTGTTGATAGGTGCCCACCAGTCCGGTCCAAATCATAGCAACACTACGAAGAAAAGAAGGAAACACTACTTGACATTATTGCATGCCCAATATTATGTCAGTGCTCTTCTGCCATTCATAGGGTTTTCCATGGCTGACTGGGGAGTGGGCTGCCAGGTCCTTTTCTCATTTTTGTGATACTAGGTATCAAAACCCAGGGTCTCAGAGCACACAGAGCAAGCACCCTACTAACCGAGTCAAACCCCAGCCTAGTTTTATGATTAGGCAACTGAAATAACATGGAACCTCTGGGGTTTATGTCATTTGGAGGTAACATCAGATGGGAGGAAGAGTACAGTTCTATACAGACCTGGGCTTAAATTTTAGTGTTCTATCACATAATACGAGGCAGGTTACTCAACTTCTCTGACTTCAGTATTTTCATGACTAAACTCAAGCTATCAATACCTATCTGTATAGGGATTTCTGCGAGGATTACACTGCGAAGGTAATACAGAAGGATGCCTAGCTGTAAGCAGTGGTGTGAGGAAATGGGAATGAACACCTCTCATTCCCATTCCCAGGCTTCCTCCTCCCAGCTGCGGAGGCGATTTCTGGCTTTGCTTCCTGGTGCATCCTTCGCCCACCCTTCTGGGAAGGCCTTAAACCTGGACTGTCTGTGATGCAGAATCAGGAGGAAAGGCAGACGAGCTAGTGGACCATGGTTAAGAAAGCTGGGGGGCAAGTATGTCAGGGCTCCAGAGCGTAAGGAAAGCTGGAAGGACAAAGAGGGGCTTCAAGAAGGCCTGCTGTGGAATCTGTATTCCTCCCGAGGCTCTGAGACATACAAAAAATCTGCTACTTTGAAATTATTAACACTAGACTTTTTTCTTTTTTTTTGCTCTAACATTCTGAATCTGGGTCTGAGGCTGGACACAGAAGGGTTAGAGAAAGATTTCTATCCAGTTTCTTACTAATTAATTATACAAACGTGGGAGTAGAAGTTGTCCACAGGCAAGAGGGAAGGGGAGGTGAAAACATCTGGGCTTCCCAACTCATTGTAAAAGGAATGTAGGGAGGCTCAGGGAGGTGGGTGACTGATGGTTAGAGGCTGGGTGCCAGGGGGGCACCCACCCCTGATTCACTCTGATCCTGGTGAGTCATTAGCACTGCTGTGTTTCAGTTTCTTCCCTTGTAAAATGGCAGGATGGGAGGGCTGTATTATTATGGCACTCTAGTTGGCCTTTTAAAAGCTGGTTTGGAGGAATGCCAGCAGCTGAGTCCTCCCAACCTTGGTCTCCACTGCTCCTTAGGCAGTAGAAGTACGTGTCTGTGTGCTTGTGTACACATTATCTAGATACGTACATGCATACATGTATGTGTATATGTATCAACACACACGCATATGTATACTGTACAAATTTTGGAGCTAACTCTGCACAAACCACTAGGTTATCTATTTATTTTTTATTTACTTAGAGAGTATAGGCAAGGTTTACTAAGAGATAGGACATCATTAAGAAATAATTAGAGAGAAGACCGAAGTACTTGGGACAGCTTATGTAACGCTGCAAATGAATGTATAAACTGGGTTCCTTGGGTGAACCTGCATTAGGATATTTCTATTTCACAGGGAAAGGTAAAATCAGAGAGAACAGGATTAAGCAGGCTTCTAGAGGGAAAAGTACTTTAGACAGACAGAGAAGATGTAGGCCCAAGAGAAGGGAGAAAGGTACACGTGGTTGCTAGAGAAAGAAGTGAGGAGCAAAGGGCAAGAAGTAGACAGGAAGGAAGAAAAGGAGGAAAAGAGAGTCACTAGAACATTTATAAAGAAAACCTTCAGGACAGTCATCTGGTTAAACCTTCCAAGTCCAAATAAGAATATTTCTGAATCTAAAATGATGAATAGATTTATTTTCCTAAAAATCTCCAAAGGAGAGGTTTATAGCTTCCCCATTAATGACGTACTTGATGTTCTAAGGACTCTCATAATGGAAAAATTCCTCTTTGCTACATTTCAACAATTTATATTCCTGCCTGCAGTCCCCATTCCCCTTTCCTCAATATTTTCTTTTCCCATAAATCACTTTCCTACAGCTACCTAATCTTTTGTATTAATCTTTATTATTTTTTATTAGAAATTTTTAATGTACATCATAATGTGATTCATTTTGACATGGTTTTCATTGTGACAATTTTCATATATGCAATTTGATAAACATTATTCATATAGGTTACCCCTTACCCTCCCCTATGTTCCCCCCTCCCCCCTCCCCATCTAAGTTTCCCATCCAAGTCTTCTCTATCTTTTACTATGTAGTATTTTTCTATATGTCCTTGGGTTCCATTTCTGTTTAAGATAGAAACTTTTCCTGTAGTGGTCTTTGTTTTTATCTTGTTAGAACAATTACATGCGTATTAATCTTTATTGCTTAGCATCTCATCTCTTTTCCTCCAACTAAAGTAACTGACTTTGTTCACTCATTTATCCCAAGGATCTTGACCAGCACCAGGCTCACGCTTGGTACTCTATAAGCATCTGTGATTGGAAGCTGAATTCTTTGCTTAATCTTTAATAAAATCACAAACCTATGGAGCTGGAAGGGACCTGAGAAAGGGAGATGTAAAGGTGTGAAAGGGAGAAGGACCTGGCAATCCAATCCCAAAGCAATCCTGAAACAAATCAGCCACTGAAAACCCTATGGGGGTCGCTATGAGTCGCACCTGACTGGACAGCACCTAACAACAACAGAGGTGAGAAAACTGATGCAACGTGAGGGAGATGGCTTGCCTTAGAGTCTACACAGCTTTCCCAATCCCTTATCAGAGCTCCTTCCACTGCATCTCAGTGCCTCCACACAGCTCAGATCCGGGGGAACCAGACAGCCTCGTGGGAGGTGGCCAAGGAGAGAGGCCAACTCTGAACTCACTGAAAGCAACAAAGTCAGAGAATAAGCTATAACTTTTGTTTACAGAACAGTAAAGCCCTATAGGATAATGAGAGTTGATGCAGCAGAAGCAGCTTTCATCTGAGGCTCTCCGAGAGCTTATAAGGTTCTCATTCCACAATGTGAGGAGGTATCATTATCTGCTCTCGGTCAAGCGAGTTAAGGAGCTGGGTGCTCCTTGGCTTTACTGCAGGTTGGTTCAGGACTGTGTGGGGCTCTGTGTCCTTGCCATAGTTTCCATCATCCTTATCAACATCAAAAGCAGCTTAATAAACTTATAACAGCTACAGTAACTGCCCCAGTTCGTTTTCTTTTAGGTGTCCCGATAGCCATTCAAATGGGAGGAGGATGTGGCAACCCACTCCCAAAGCAAACCTATGAGGGTCACTGTGAGTTGGACTGGACTCCAGGGCACCTAAGAATGACAACAATAGCCACTCAAGGGCTGGGGTTTAGTTTAGTTGGGAAAGTGCTGCTACCGGGTTTGATCCCCAGCACTGCAAAAAACAAAAGGATGTGGCAGTCTGCTCCTTAAGCAATCCTGAAACAATCAGCCATTGAAAACCCTGTGAGGGTTGCTATGAATCAGATAGGGCTTAAGGGTACCTAACAACAACAACAGCCATTAAAGCCCATCCTAATTTATTTTCATTTTTTCTTTTCTTTTCCTTATTTTCCTTATTTATTTGTTTGTTTATTTTGTAGTACTTAAGGGTTGAACCCAGGGCCTGGCACATGCTAGGCAAGTGTTCTACTACTGAGCTGCACCATCAGCTCATTTTTAGTTTTTCTTTTTGAGACACAGTCTTGCTAAGTTGCACAGACTGCCTTAGGCCTCAAACTCACAATCCTCCTGCCTCCGCCTCCCGAGTCCGTGGGATTGCATGCATGTGCCAGCTAGCCCATGCTAATTTTTGGGCAAGTGTATATAGAAGTGACCCTGAGCGTTTGGGGCACTGAATCATGTCAGGCCTCCTGCCAGGTCCCCCATGCCTGGGACTTCCTGAGCTAGTCCTAAAGAAAGGCCAACCATGGCAACACTGAGGTACAGTACAGCTTTTCAGGGTAGAACTTTTTTCTTTCCTCAGTTGCCACACTTCCCCTGAACCCTCTACCCTTTCCATCTGTGGAAGACAAATCACCTTAGCTGGAGTTTTTGCCTGCCCATACAATTAAAGTGCTTCTAATTACCCCTCAATTATTTATGAACTATACTGAGTTAACACAAGGCCTGCCGAGGGGCCCATTAGACCCTGACCAGGTGGCCTTCTTTCTTCTTTGGGGCAGTCAGGAGGCAGTGGGGCAGTCGGGAGCTTCCTGGCCTGTTGCTCAGAGGCAGGAGGGCTTGCCTGTCTTCACTCTCCTGGCGGGGATGATGCCAGTCCACCCAGGCAGATCCAAGTGACTTCAGCTCCATAGTGCCCTCCCCTCCCCCCATGCCAATTCACAGAGGTTCCTGGAATGGTCCTGCTGACCTTACCCTTGTGCAAGAAGCTTCACTGCCCACCTCTCCAGCCAGCACCCTGAGGTGTTGGCCCCTTGGAACATGTGGAAAACTTTACTGAGCTCAAGATTTCCCAAAGTGTTTTCTGAGAAACCTGTGCTCTGTAGGATACTTAAAGGTGAATTCTGTAATCAAGTTAGTCTGAGAAGCTTGAGTATAAAAATATATTAAATCGTGGGTCCTCAAAAAATTAAAAACAGAATTACCATTCAACAACGCTGCTTCTGTTTGTATACCTAAAGAACTGAAAACAGGATCTCCAAGAGACATTTGTATACCCAGGTTTACAGCAACACCATTCACAACAGCCAAAGCTAGAAACATCTCAACGCTGATAGGAGTGTGGATAAATAAGTTTGGTCTATACGTAGGATGGAGTATTACTCAGCCTTAAAAAGGAAAGGAATTCTGACACAAACTACAACATGGATTAACCCGAAGGACATTATGCTTTGTGAAATATGCCAGTCAGAAATATGATCCACTTATATGAGGTACTTAGATAAGTCAAATTCATATTGAGAGAAAGTAATACAGTTGTTGCCAGGGAACTGGGAGTGGGGAGGAATGGAGACTTAAAGGGTAGCGAGGTTTGGCTTTGAAAAGAGTTTTGGAGACTGGTCATACAGCATCATAAATACACTTAATACTGAATTATACACTTAAAGATGATTAAGATGGCAAGTCTTATATCATGTTGATTTTTACCACAAGTAAACAAACAATATATTAAACAGTATTCTTTGCAGTAGGGCTTCTCAGAGCCTTTAAATGCGAATGTGCTTTGGGAATCCTCAAGAGGGGTAACATCTGAGAGCTGCTTTCCTAGCTCACCTGGCCCCACACAATCCATTTTTCACAGAGCATCTCAAGGGAGCACTGTGATTCAGAACCCACTTTAGGAAATGGGATACTAAGTGGAAAACTGGTGGGAAATAAGAAAACCTACATTTTATATTTATATAAAGGGAGGCAAGATTCCAGAGCCTGAAGCAAGGTTTTCAAAACATCTCTAACTCCCCATCATCCTATGACAAAAGAGAACCAGATTTTGTTCTCACCTGTGTCACTGACTAGCCGACAGCTTGAAACAAGTACAACTTACTCTCTGGGCCTCTAATCTCTCATCTGCTACATAAGAATAAAACCTGCACAATCAATGTCCACTGTTTGCAGTAAACTGTAATCACAGAACCTATGTGAAAGAACCTGAAGAGTACCAAAGGCTATGCAAAATGTTAGATAATTGGTCAGTACTAATCTTACTAAGGTATGGGCGCAACGACTAAGGCAGAGAGGCAAGGTCTCCCACGTTAAGAGCATTTACTAGGCACCAAACAGACACAAGTAAGCACAGAAATAAAAGGAGAAAGAAGAACCATAGACTGAACACTTCCAGTATAGCAAAAAGAGGCTGGGAGTCAGGAAACATAGGCTAAGAAGCTGGTTTTACTGGAGTCTGACCATGGACAGGTCAGTCAGCTTCCCTGACTGGTCACTTGCTTGGCTGTCAAAAATGAAGTGGTTGGAGGAGATAAGCCCCAAGGTCATTTCCAGCTGTGAGTCTATGAAATACTGAGATAAGCTATGGATGCCTGCCCAATTCCTTTGTCAGATGCTTGAGCACTGACCCTGTGCCTGGCTGGGTACTGGATACAGAGGGCAAATGGCTGCCTCTGTGTCCTCTGTTGAGCCAAGAAGGAGCCATTGCCTTCACCTGGCCAGCATCAGAAAGCGAGACTGTCTATGCAGGACTGCCAGGGACTTATCTCCCCGGTAGGATTTTTCTGGTCCTTCCCCTTCCCCCACTTTTAAAAAAAGGTGTTTGCCAAGTGCCTTTATTGATCTACTGACTTAGTGGAGCCAGGTAGATGGTATGGGAAAGTTGCTAATGAATAGAAGTACTGACTTCCACAGGGACAAGGCTGCTCCATCCTAGCAAACCATTTCCTGTAGAGTTCAGTGACTTTACCCACAGAAAATGTGAGATGCCTGGACACTGCTGGTTGGCAGACTGACAACCTGCCCAACAGCCTCTTAGAGGGGCAGGGTGTCAGCAGTGGAGGAAGATGGGACAAGAGTCCTTGAAAGGGACACCAAGGAACCTGGGGAAACTGTGTCTGGTGGAAACAGGAGTAGGAAAGCCAATCCCCATAGTGAAGCTACTAGCAATTCTGAATCTGCTATGCACAGTGACAGAGAACCACCAAAGCTAGCCAAAGAGGTAGGGGCCAAGGTGAATGTGCCTGCATGAGGCAGACCACACACAAGGAAGACTCTGAGCTGGAAATGTGTGACAGGAAATGTGTGGCAGGATGAGTTCAGAAAACATGCTGGTTCTAAGGGAAATCTATATATCTACATGTCTGGGGAGACTGGGAAGAGGGAAGTTCATGACTTCCTATTGTGATGGAGGAAATAATGGGATGCACTGGAAATCAGTGGCAGTAGAAAAGGAATCTCTGTCTTTGTCATATTTAGGGTGAATTGGTAATAAAGATATGGAGTAAATATGTGCTATTTGTAGCTATACAGACATAGGCAAAAGAGAGACTAGGTGAGGGAGTGTGCAAAACAGAAGGGGCATTTGTACAACAGGTATTTAGACAAAGGATTTACATCTTTGGGCCCTTGAATAGGTATTCAGAGGATCCAGGCACTTTTTGAAATAGTATTCAGTGTCTGTGTTTGGAAGATTTCTCTCCTCTCTCCTTGACAAATCTGACAAATGTTAGAGCACATTAGGAATAAGGCACTAAAATTATAGTTATTATCAAATTTAAGAAACATGGAATATCTATACTCCTATATTGTTAAAATATAAACTTCCAAAGACTATTGACTTTGGCAAACATATTTCAGATATTTTTAAAATTAAAATGTTAAAAAAGCTTATTTACTTATTTAATTTTTTCTTTTTTCAGAAAAGGTCTTTTTTTATTAGAAATTTTTAATGTACATCATAATGTGATTCATTTTGACATGCTTTTCGTTGTGACAATTTACATATATGCAATTTGATAAGCATTAGGAAAGGTCTTTCTATGTAGTGCATGCTGGCCTCAAACTCAGGATCCTCCTGACTTACCATCCTGAGCACTGGAATTACAGGTGTGCACCACTATGTCTGGCTACATATTTGTTGTTGTTAGGTGCCATCAAGTCAGGTCTGACTCATAGTAACCACTATGTAGAACAGAACAAAACACTCTCCTACACTGTGCCATGCCTGGCACTATTGTCAGTGCTTCTGTGCTATTCATAGGGTGTTCAATGACAGAGTATTTGAGGAGTGGGTTGCCAGGTTCTTCTCCCTAGCCTGCAGCACCTGGTATTCCCAGGAGGTCTCACAGCCAAGGACTAACCAGGTTGACACTGTTTAGTTTCTGAGATCAGGCAATATTGGATGCCAGGGTGCTATGGCTACAGAAAAAAGCATATTTAAACCCTTCCAAATATTGGTTCCTTACAAAAACTTTAGTATGCATTCTCCTTCCTAACAAGGATACCTCAATCTGTTAATACGTGTATTCACAAAGACTCTGTCAAGAACAGTCACTGGAGCTACTTTTAACAATCCTGACCTTTTTATCTCCCTGCAAAGGATGTTATCAAGTATACTGTGCAGTAATGGCTATAAATGTGACATTCCTATGTTACTATAAATAAATATAACACGCTCACCCAACCCATATAATTACTGTTCATGTAAAGCAGTGCAATTAACAAAACTGTCTGAATTATGGAAATAGGAAAAGCCCTCCTGTCTCTCTTAGGTAGTTTTACAATCCTAACAATAGACTTAATAAATCCTTCTAAAAGAAAAACAATTACATTAAAATGACTAGGGCATAGAAAGGTTCATCACATAGATCCTCCTGTTGTCTCATGGATTAAACACCTCATCACATCCTGGAGAGGAGGAGGAAAGAAGGAAGAGAAATCCTAACTTTCTGAGTGAACATTGCAAGCATGAGACTTGATCTGGCCCCATAAGGAACTCAGGACTATATCCCACACCAACAGTGCAACAAAGATGTGCTTGGCATATCGGGTGGATAATGAAATGGTCATAGGAGTGCTGCCTGTTGAAAATGAGTTGACATTGTAAGTCATGTCTTGATGAAGATACACAATGATTATGAAAGTTGACGGGGCTGGGATTTAGCTCAGTTGGTAGAGCACTGCTCTGCAGTCTCTGAGGTCCCAGGTTCAATTCCCAACACCGCAAAAATGGGAGAAGGATGTGGAAATCCATTCCCAAAGCAGTCCCCAAAAAATCGGCCACTGAAAACCCTATGAGGGTTGCTATGAGTCGGACACCACTCGATGGCACCTAATAACAACAACAACAACAATGAAAGTGGATATAATTTTTCCTTTGAAAATAAGTAAGAGACACCAAAACAGTCCCCTCCCAGGGAGATGGCTGAGACTCCTAGAACCCACTGCACCCAAGGGCCTCATGAGGTGGCACCAATTGTGTGAAATTTATTCCTAGATATTTTATGCCTTCCAGTCACTATTGTACACAGAATTATTTCATGATCTTGACTTTACAGTAATGACCTGTTTATATTCAGAATTACACCTGAATGTTGTCTCATAATCCTGGGCTTTTCTGAATTCACTTAGTTCTTTCTAGTAGTTGTTTTATACTTCCCTAGAATTTGTCAACATAAACTGTCATATTGTTTGTGAATAAAGACAGCTTACCTCATTTTATCCAATCTTTATACCTTTTACTTATTTTCCTTGTTTTCTCCCCTGTCTTAAACAGCTTATTTCTACCAGCAGGCAAGTTCCTGTCACTGCATTCTAGTGTGGCTCATGCCAGTTTTGGCTGGTGTAGAGCCATGAAGACTGGGCCACAAGGAACTGCAGCCTTGAACAGAAAGGTGTCAGTCCCACTAAGCCATGTGCAGAAGACAAGGGGCCTGATTCAAAGCCTTAAAAAGTAAATGATAAAAAATTAGTTTATTTCCTATGACTTCATTATTTATACTTTCACAATGCTGACCCTTAATAAAAGAAATACATAAGGAATTATTGAATCTCTGGACTTTTGAGCTAACCCTTAGAGATTATACCTCTCCTCTCATATATCTACAGAGTATTCCATCCATATGATGAGGAATACACATTCTTGTCAGCACCACATGGAACTTTCTCCAAGATAGATGATATTCTAGTCCACAAAAATTCCCTCAGTAAATACAAAAAGATAGACATTATCTCCTGTACCTTATCAGACCACAACGGTATAAAATTGGAACTCAAAAGCAAGAATAATACCAGAAATTTTACAAATTCATGGAGACTAAATAATACACTACTGAATGATCAATGGGTTATTGAAGAAATTAAAACAGGAATTAAAAAATTCCTGCAATCAAATGAAGATGAAAACACATCCTACCAAAACATATGGGATGCAGCAAAGGCAGTTCTTCATCAATAAGGTGTTGTTGTTGTTGTTGTTGTTGTTGTTAGGTGCCATCGAGTCGGTATCCAACTCATAGAGACCCTCATAGGGTTTTCAATGGCTGACTGTTTCAGGATTGCCTTGGGAGTGGACTGCCAGGCCCTTCTCCCATTTTTGTGGTGCTGGGAATTGAACTTGGGACCTCAGAGACTGCAGCGCAGCACTCCACCAACTGAGCTAAATCCCAGCCCATCAATAAGGTAGGGAAGAGCCAAATAAACGACTTAATGATACATCTCAAGACACTAGAAAGCCAACAACAAATCAATACTAAAAGGAGCACTCAGAAAGAAATTATCAAGATCAAGGCACAGGTATCTCAATGAGAATCTAAAAAAATAATTCAAAGAATTAATGAGACTAAGAGCTGGTTTTTTGAAAAGATTAATAAAATAGATGCTCCCCGGGCCAATTTCATCAAAAAGGAAAAAAGAAAAGGTCAGCATCATGAAAATTAGAGATGAAAAAGGGATCATAACCAGCGATTACAATGAAATACAGAAAATCATCAGGGAATACTACAAGAATTTGTATTCCCCAAAATATGAAAATATAGAAGAAATGGATAAATTTATTAACACATATGATTTACCAAAGTTAACATCAGGGGACATAAGTGACCTAAACAAACCCATTACATATGCTGAAATAGAAAAGGTAATAAAAAGTCTTCCAACAAAGAAGAGCCCAAGACCTGATGGGTTCACAGAAGAATTCTACCAAATTTCAATGAAGAATTAATACCTGTCTTCCTCAAATTATTTCAAAAGTAGAAAAGGAGGGAACACTCCCAAACTCATTCTACAAAGCTACCATTGTGCTGATACCTAAACCAGGAAAGGATACATCTAAGATAGAGAATTATAGACCCATTTCCCTTATGAACAGAGATGCAAAAATTCTTAACAAAATCCTGGCAAACTGAATCCAACAACATATTAAAAAGATTGTTCACCATGACCAAGGGGAATTTATTCCACAGATGCAAGGCTGGTTTAACATACGAAAATTGGTCAATGTAATTCAACATATCAAGAGGTTTGCAAACAAAAATCACATGATCATCTCAATTGATGCTAAAAAGACCTTTGACAAAGTGCAACACCTTTTCATCATAAAAACCCTGGAGAAGATAGGCATAACAGGAAAATACCTTTATATCATAAAGGCCATCTATGACATACCTACAGCCAACATTATATTAAATGGAGAAAAACTGAAACCATTTCCTCTAAGATCTGGACCAAGAAAAGGAAGTCTGCGCTCTCCTATCTTATTTAACATTGTGATTGAAGTCCTCACCAGGGCAATCAGACTAGAGAAAGAAATAAAAGGGATACAGATAGGCAAAGAAGAGGTCAAATTATCCTTATTTGCGAGTGACATGATACTTTACCTAAAGGACTCAAAAACCTCATCTAGAAAACTTTTAGACCTAATTAACACCTTTAGCAAAGTGGCTATATACAAAATTAACACTAAAAAATCAATAGCCTTCCTTTACACCAACTGTAAGCAGGAAGAGAAGGACATTACAGCTACAATCCCTTTCACAATACCCACCAGAAAATTAAATACCTTAGAATCAATCTAATCAAAGACCCTGTCGAGTTCTACAAGGAAAATTTCAAAACATTAAAAAACAAATTGCAGAGGATACTAAAAAGTGGAAGGAACTCTCTTGCTCATGGATTGGGAATATCAATATTGTAAAAATGGCTATCCTACCAAAAGCAATTTATAAATTTAATGCAATACCCATTAAAATTCCATTGATAGACTTTACAGAAATAGAAAAAAATGATCAAAAAATTCACATGGAAACACAAAAGACCACATATAGCCAAAACACTCTTAAGCTGTTAAACTAGTGCAGGTGGGATCACAATCCCTGACTTTAATTTATACTATGGGGCTGCATAGTAGCAAAACCAGCTTGGTACTTGCACAAAAATAGGCCTGAATGCCAGTGGAATAGAATAGAGGACCCAGAGATACATCAATGCATCTGTAGCTACCTGATTTTTGACAAAGGAGCAAAGCAGGTAAATTGGAAAAAGGATAGCCTTTTCAATAAATGATGCTGGGAAATTTGGATATCCACTTGTAGAAAATGAAAATTGACCTGTACCTCTCAATATGCACAAGAGCTAACTCGAAATGGATAAAAGACCTCAGCATAAAACCAAAAACATTAAAATTAATAGAAGAAAAGATAGGCAATACACTCCAACACATAGGCATAGGAAGGCATTTCCTTAATAGGACTCCAATTGCTCAAGAAATCACAAGAAGAACAGATAAATGGGATTACATGAAATTAAAAAGCTTCTGTACAGCAAAGGAAACAATCAACAGTCAAGGAAGTCCCCACTGAATAGGAAAAAAATCTTTATGTCCTATACATTGGACACAGGACTAATTTCCAGAATTTATAAAGAATAAAGAAAGTAATTCCCAAGAAAACAAATAACCCAATACACAAGTGGGCAAAGGAACTGAACAGACAGTTCTCAAATGAAGAAGCTCAAAAGGCCATGAAACACATGAAAAAATGCTCAATACCCCTAGCCATTAAGAAAATGCAAGTCAAAACAACTCTGAGATTCCACCTTACTCCAGTAAGAATGGCCAAGATCTGTAAAACAAATAACAACAAATACTGGTGAGGCTGTGGAGAAAAGGGAGCCCTCTTGCACTGCTGGTGGAGCTGTAAATTGGGAGATAAATACACAGAGACACCTGCATCTCCATAGTCAATGCAGCACTTTTCACAATAGCAAGGATATGGAATCAACCAAAGTGCCTGTCAACAGAAGAATGGATAAAAACAACTATGGTACATATACACAATGGAATACTACTCAGTAATCAAAAAAAAAAAAAAAAAAAAAAAAAAAAAAAAAAAAAAAAAAAAAAAAAAAAAAAAAAAAAAAAAAAAAAAAAAAAAAAAAAAAAAAAAAAAAAAAAAAAAAAAAAAAAAAAAAAAAAAAAAAAAAAAAAAAAAAAAAAAAA
>VMDO01000279.1:134287-163261 GCA_007922755.1 Pedetes capensis | reverse complement strand
AAACTTAGTGGAGAAGGGACAATTTAAGGAGTGGAAAGCAGGGGGGAGAGATCTAGCAAAAGGAAACGATGATGGGAGAAGACAGGAGGGGGAGGAGGGCCAACAAGGAGGAGGAATGAGAGAGAGGTCAACCTCAAAGTAAACCGCCCAACTTTCATAGTTTGGGAAATAATAATAGTAATACCAATAATACATACCAAAGGATGGCATTAATGCAAACAAACTAGATTACCCATGTAATACTGCTGAGAATATAAAAAGACAAATCACTATAGAAAAAAATTTGGACTTAAATCTAAATTGTGATGCACGTGTATAGATAAATATTCCCATAAAAACACATACAAGTAGAAAGGAGGCCATTGGTGGGAGGGTGGGAGATGAGGGAGGAGGGACATGGGAGGTTAAGGGGGAAGTTATATGAACAATGTACAACAAAATGCATATATGGAAATGTCACAATGAAATACATGTCAGAATGAAACACATTAAGTTGTATATTAAAAATTTCCAATGAGAAAAGAGACATTATACCTCTCATCCCCAAACTAAGGCAAATTGTGTCCAGTGACTTGCCCCAGGCCAGCTAGAGGCAGAGGAAGTGACTGCTATTCTGGACAGTGCATGAACTGAGAGTGCAGAGACTTGGATTCTAGCCCTGAGTAGACTAAGAATGCACTCTGCCTTTAACAGACTACAGATCTATGAGTCTGGAGAGATCTCAGATGCTGAGTCTGGACTGAGCAGATGGGATAACTTGAGCCCAGGTGAATATGGGCCTCTTTTAATGAATCTTCCCTAAAGGCGTTATCTAAGCCCAAGGCAAGATTATCCAGGACATTTGGCCAATTTATAGCTGGCTATTACTGTTCAGTACTAACCAGGTCCGACCCTGCTTTGCTCCAAGATCTGATGGGATCTGACGCCACAGTGGTATGGCTGCAGGGCCAGGCCCAGTTAATACTTGGATGGGAGACCACCTGGGAACCCCAGGTGCTGTAAGTTTGGGAGAAGGACCTGGCAACCCACTCCCCAAAACAATCAGCCATTGAAAACCCTATGAATAGCAAAGAAGCACTAACAATGTTTCGCCTGTTTTATATAGGGTTGCTGTGAGTTGGATACCACTTCAATGGCACTTAACAAAACAACAAATTACTGTTCAAAAATGAGTTCTTCTCTCTGTGTTCCCTCAGTAACTTGCTCTGAAATGTGCTAGGCACTAGGGTCTCATTGAACGTCTCAGGGCCTCTTACTTGAACACGATCATCTCAATAGCATCAGTCTTGAAAGCTCAGTTTAACATCTTTGGGCTCACACACAGCCCTGGGGATCCTGGCTCATTTGCACCTTTCTCTTCAAAGAATTTGGCAGAGTCAAGAAAATCACCAGCTTGTTTTGCACACATAAAACATACTTCCTCCCTGCTAGACAAGGGAAGTTAACAAGGATGTCTTCAAATTAACAAGCATATTTCTATCAATCAAATACTGTAATGTATTTGAACAGCTGAAATTCTAGGGCTTTTAGGAAGTTTAGTTCTTCAAATGTCCCCTCTTGTCACATAAGGCCAAGCATTCTTAATCATCACTTCTCTAAAATTATCATCAGTTGTCACTGCTAAAACAGAAGTTCTAAGAGGTCATAAATATTTACTGAGATCAGAGCTAGGCCACAACTGGACAAAATAGAAACCAAACAATAAAAGGACATCACTCATGGCTGTTGGGTGTGGACTGGGTGAGGCTAGCTTCACCAGAGAAGGGGAATCAGGGAAGGGTAGGAACCACATACTGGCTATTGTGAAGAGGGGCCACAGGAATATTACCTCAGCTGGCTAGCAACATCCGTGCCAGGTAGATAAAATATCTTTTAGCTTTTGAGGTAGCCAACTCCACAGCTACGTAGGCTGCCCCCAAGGTCAATCAGCTGCTTAATGGCAGAGTGGCCATTTTTTCTTTTCTTTTATTCTTCTTTCGGTACTAGGGTGTTAAACCCAGGGACTTACACATACTTTATAAGAGCTCTACCACTGGCCTGTACCCATAGCCCCCTTTTTAAATATTTTTGTCTTGAGACAGGGTCTTCGCTGAGTTGTGCAGGCTGCCTCTAGCCTTGAACTCATCCTTCTGCCTCTGCCTTCCAAGTCACTGTCATTATAGGCTTCTGCCACGATACCCAGCTACAGTGGCAATTTGAATCCAGATTGATCTCTCTTAAGTCCTTCTAATTAATCCTTTTAATTAATTTTATTATAAAAGTTATATAACCACATTAGCAAACATAGAAATGGAAATCTCATAATCTCATAACCCAAATATAACTGTTAGCATTTCAGTGAGGTTTTTGTAGAGTTTTCCCACACAGTTTGCCTTCAAAATTAAGCTCCACATATTCCACAAACAATTTAGTATCTTGCTTTCTTCCTATTTGACAACCTGAATATTTGTACAACATACTTAGTAATTTTGATAACCATCATTTTAATTAACATATAACAGTCCACGGAGTACCACAGTTTACATAATGAAATCTCAATTTTGGGACACTGAGGTTATTTTCATTTTTTTTTTTTTGGCAGAGCATAAATGCTATTTCTGGAATACCATACTACTTCCCCAAATATGTACCGTCACCAGAATAAGTCTCAAATAATTAACAGTAGTCAACAGATAATGAAAAACTGTGATAAAGGTATCTTGAAAATGCTACCACCAGTGATCTCTCTGGCTTGAAATCAAATAAATCTGGTGAATGTTATTAGTGAAGAGTGACCCAAAAATAACCAGTTTTAAAAAGCTGCACTTCTGAGCCTCCAGAGGCCATAGGCTTTTAAGGTTCAATGTTCTACTTTCAGCTTCATAGGAATGGGAACAAAAGAAGTTATCCTTATCCTACAGTTATACTAAAATCTACAATAGGAAACATTTTGCATGTCATTTGATTTATATATTAGAGTGATCAAAACTTACAAGAGGAGCCAACAAGCTTACTGAGGAGACTGTGTTATATTTCATAGTTAATTGCTATCCATAATGCCACAGACCTATTTTTCTCAGGTCAAGTGAATGAACAGTCCAGAGCCACTCTGACTTTTCATCAAGTAATGCTAGGAAGTTAAAGAGACAGTAATATCAAATCTAGTGTAAGTTTGCTGAATTTGAAAGAAACTATGGATGTCAGAAGAATCTCTTTTGTTTGTAGTAAAGTAATTGACAAAATATTTGCATGCCTCTGGCTATCTGTTTTGAAAGCTTTATTAGAATCCATACCACCATCAGTTTCATGTAGAAACCGCACACTTCAGTGCTTGGCACCATCTGCTCCCCAAATAGCTCACTAAGGTGACTACTGATTAGGGACAACTGGGTGAAAATGAACACTGGATACTACCATTCCTACCAAGAGGAAATCTGCTCCCTAATGACATGGGATTCCAAGTCACACAAAATAACCTTTCACTGTCTCCATAATGGTGGTTTAAAACCTATACCTTCCTCTTCATTTCCGCAGCTCTCTCTACCCCACACCTTGCTGGGGAGTTGTACCTCATCAGACATCTTTTTCTTCCCCAAGGTTTACCTGATCCCACACTTCCCCCTCCTTTCAGAATTCCCCTCCCTTCTCTTTTTTGTGTGTTGTACTAGGGGTTGAGCCCAGGGCCTTGCACATACTTTGCAAGTGCTCTACCACTGGGATGTACCTCCTGCTCCCTTTAAAATTTTTTTATCTCAAGACAGGGTCTTACTAAGTTACGCTATCACTGGCTTTGAACTCACTACTTTCCTGCCTCCTCCAGAATCCCTGGGATTACAGGACTATACCACCACGCTGGGCTAAGACTTCCTTTTCTTTTAAAAGTTAATGTTTCCTAATGGGAATGTCCAATGATAAAATTGCTTTGGAAAGCAATTTGGAATTATTCAGTAAAGTTGAAGGTGCACATAACCCTAGGACCCACGAATTCTTCCCTTAGGCACCTATCCTAGAGAAACTACAGCAGGATGCACATTCAAGAATGTTAACAGCAGCACTGCTAGAAATAGCAAAAACCTGGAAGTGACCCAAATATCCACTGAGAGGAGAAGGGATAAATAAATGGTGTATGTTCCTACAATGGATGGCCATGTACTGGCAAAGATAAGTGAATTTCATGCATGGTGCTTCCTGCATCAATAGGGATGAGTTTCAAAACAGACATTGATTGAAAAAGGCAAATGGGTACAAAATGCCACTTATGTATAGTCTTTAGGTAAGCAAAACTTAGTGGTTAGGGTATTTGGGGAATACCAATGACACAGAAAAATAAGGAAATGACAAACACAAAATTTCCAATGGTTCTTTTGAAGAAGAAGGTCCTGCTGGGGTGGGGGTGGGGCACGTGGACTTCCACAGTACCAGTGAGGTTCTGGTTCTTATACTGTAGGATGAAGGGGGGGGGTGATTTCTCTCTTATCTGTCTCTCTTGTATACAATGTAGATGTATGTGGGTGAGTGTATAGCATATTCCTTTGTGTATATATATATATATATATATATATATATATATATATATATTCCTTGTACACATCATAAACAACAAAAATTTCCATGTTACCCTGAACACTGAACCCACCTTTCTCAGCCCTTCCTTACCAGTACTTTGGCCCGGTGCAGACACTTGTGCTTTCACCTTTTTCTTAGGTTGATAACCCCTTCCTCTGGACTCCCTGCTTCCATCAAACATGTTGGCCTTGAAAACCCAACATAATAATGTCCTCTGCTCTCTCTAAGGCCTCACTTGGAGGTTTCTCCGGGCCATCTACAATGGGAAGTAAGCTCACTGGTGATGTCTCTCTCAGAAGGTGGTGGCAATCTTGCTGCCAGCAGACTTGCAATCTCACCAGAAGAAGGGATGCTCATTTCTATTCTACCTACCCAGGGGGCAGCTGCCCTTTGCTAAGTTGCAGGTGGCATGCTGGCCTGTGTCTTCACACCCAACCAGCCCCAGGGTTGCTTGCTGCTCATAAGAAGCCTGTCAGGTTTCACCACTGCTGCCTCTAGTCTCTGCTGAGTAGTACTCATTACTACTGACTTCCCCAAACCATACTTTCTTCATTTGTACAGACCCACCCATCTCTCAGACACCGGACTCCCAGCCTCAGCATAATTCCTCACATTCACCCTGATTCATTTATTCATTCATTCATTTATTTACTTACTTATTTAATTTAATTTTTTACAGTATTGTAGGGCAGAACCCAAGGCCTTGCACTTACTTTGCAAGCACTCTACCACTGAGCTGCAACCACCACCCCTTTACTTTTTATCTTGAAACAAGGTCTTGCTAAGTTACATAAGCTGTCTCTTGCCTCAAACCTGCGATCTTCCTGCCTCTGCCTCCCAAGTGCTGAGATTATAGGTACAAGCCACTGTGCATAGCCCCTGATCCCTTTATTAAGAACAAACTCAGTAGCAAGAAGGTGGAAAGGAACTAGCAGGGATGTGTGGGGAGGGAGCCAAGATTGTGGAAGGGGGGATGGGGAGGAGAAATAATGTAGAGGGATAAATGGGGAGAGGATAATCTCAAATTATATGATGTAACTACATGAATACATGGGAAAAAAACAGGGGAATATTACCCACAATTGCATAATGATTTTTACCACATATTAATCAAAGGGTTCCATAAGTTATGTAAGATGATAAAAGTGTAACCAAAATGATGTAATAGGTACA
Source organism: Pedetes capensis (assembly GCA_007922755.1). Lineage (NCBI taxonomy): Eukaryota > Metazoa > Chordata > Mammalia > Rodentia > Pedetidae > Pedetes > Pedetes capensis. Next base: position 157,543 of record VMDO01000279.1, on the reverse strand, counting down.
CAATGGAAATAGCAAAAGCTGTATTACTCTGTATCCCACTAACATTTATTAATAAAAAAAGAGAGAATAAACTTGGAAGGTTTTTTTTCTGCTGTATCCTCAGAGTAGATAAAAATACGAGTTCTTATTGAACTTATTCTGTTTCAGGAATACTTATCATAAAAGCTTCTATTTCCTACTCAAAAATTAAAACTCTTAAGAAAATTATTTTAAAAAGCAAATGAATGCAGCAAATAGTATTTTCTTACTTCAAAATGTTCTCCCATATGTAGTAGACTACTTGTCATAAACACACAAACAGTAACTACCATCCTGGAGATCTGAGTCTCTGAGGTCTGATTTTTCTTCAGCAATGTTTCACACCATCTGCATCACAACATGCAAACTGAACAACACAACCCCATTTTTCCTCCAATGAGCCTACTTCCAACGATCACAGAAGGCATGCTGAGTATGAAGAAATACCCCAAGGAAAGTGAGGAAATGCATACGCAGAGGTGGAGAGATGCTGGGAGGCAAACTGGAGGCTGAGCTTGGTTGGGAGAAGGCGCTGGGCTATAGCCACGGGCCAGGCCAGAGTGGATCCTCCAATGTAAAATTCTGAATTTGGCAGGAAACAGAGAAACTGAAACTGACAGACAAGTCTGAAATACCAGGCAAACAAAGGTCCTTCCAAAGTAAAAGATGACAAAAATCAGAATAAGGTATCTGGTTGTGAGGAAGGAGGCAACAGAAAGGCTGTTGGAGAAAAGCATCTGAGTTGGGAAGTTCCTTTCAACCATCACTGGACCACAGAGCATGCTGTTCTGGGAAGAAGTAGAAATCTCTTGCTCACTGTCTCAAATTTGAACTGAGATAGGGAATGAGTTTTCATGGGTTAAACATATGGTGCCATGATGGCTGCCTAAAATTTATATACGAACAGGCCTCAGACACCCACTGACTTGGCTTTACTTTACAAAAGAAAATAAAGAACAACAATACTTCCAACAGATAACAAGTGCTACTTCCTCAAATGACACATTTTGTTTGGTTGGGTCTGAAACAATCATTTCTGAAGTTTTTTTTACATTTTCCTTAAAACAACATTACACAGTGTCTGTTACTGTTGTTAAATAGTACCATCTAGAAAGCACAGAACTTAATTGTATTTTCTTCTTGGTCACTGTAAAAATAGAACAATGCAAAAGTTATTAGGCTGGCTCATATCCAAAATTAATACAACATATGAGAAACTATACCAAATATTATAGTAACTGCCCGAAATTTTCTTTTTCTACCAGTTAATGGGCAATATATGAAAAATTCCTGATGTTTTATTCATGAGGCCTGCCTAAAAACTTACAGTGGATTACCATAACAACTTCTAGGTCATTTCAGTATCTCAGAGATGTTAAAATATTTTCCCAATACTGAATTTACTTTTTTGCAATACGCAACACTTGAGTGCATGTCAAATTCTCTCATAAAGGGAAAAAACGGTTTTTTCTTTCATCCAGTAACAGTATAATGGCCAAGTGTTGATCCATTTTTTCAATTTATTATTTTCCTCACTCTAGAAGGTCCACTCTTTTAGAATAGTCTCTACAGATGGACAAAATCTTGCCCACACAAAGGTTTTGTTTGTTTGTTTTAAATTACAGCAGCACTAAATCTTGACATAGAGCAACAGAAAAAAAAAATATTATGTGGAAAAGAACCTTTTCCCTGGCCTATTCTTCTATTATATTATGACTCTATTCCATATAAAATGTGGAAGTTATCCAGTGCCTGGCCAGTATTGCCCAAGGAAAGAGGGACAACAAATAGAGTTGGTGAGTGATTATCATTTTCTCCCCTCACTGGTGCCTCATTGCCCAGCTCTTACTTGGGGCCACCTTGTATCAGTCTCACAGGCCTCTGTACCCTCCTCTTGGACACTCACCACAGGGTGGTGACTGTCTGCTTCCTCCACAGCCAACGTCACATGGCTCTTCCGTGCCACAGTCAAGACTTAACTCACCCCCAGGTCCACACAGCTTTTCCACTACATCATTCTGCCTTGTGTTTGACTCTGACTCTGAAACTATCTCAATTCTCTCTGGAGAGACTATGTAAATGGACATAATGTCATTTTATCTTTTTTGCTAACATCAGTGATACACACAGCCTCACTTTCTCTCCTTTCGCTTTACACTTTGACTATATTCGGTGGTGGAACACCTCACAACTTAACGAACAACCACCCCACCTCTTCCAAGAAGCAACTGTGTTCACCTGACAGTGGGGGTGGCTCTCCACAGACCACATATAACCCACAAAGGACTTAAAAGGACTTGAATCTACTGACACCAACAAGGACATCTGGGTACTTCTACCCTCAGAACAGAAGTGAACCAAGCACCCTACCAACTTTCCCTTCCCATATTACTGCCCTACCTCAGAGCATTGTCACAAGACTATTAAAGTGACAGATCATAGATGCAGAACACCTCAATGTCAGCAAAGCTCTTGGTAATCACTCAAAAATGAATCTAGGCAAGATGGGAACTCCTGGGCCAGGGGCTAATTCAGTTTGGTGGACTCAGGACTGACTAAATGACCACAGCCAAGGGCAGCAACCTCACAGAAGAGCAACATTGACCTGAGGTAAGTCTTTGGGACAGTTTGGCACCTTCTTCCTCAGTCAATGTTTTCATCACCTTGTCCTTACAGAGTTCAAAAATAATTCATAGCTAAAAGGGGATAGTTAATTAATTGGAAAAAGAGACAAGAGATTTGAAATGATTTCAATAGTTTAGAATGACAGCCACAACTGACCAAAACAACAAACACACATACATGCAAACAAAATTCCAAAAGTTGAAAATAAATATCTTCCCTTTAATTGTAAAAAGTCTATGGTGTGGACATATGTCTGCATGCACACCTGCATCAGATGGTGCCATCACTGGTCTCACACTCTGCAAGCTGCTCAGCTGGACAACTCACCCTGTTTACCAGCTCTTCCAGTGACCCCTCCCCAGGCTCTGGATAGCAAGGCTCTCCACGAACACTCTGAACCATATTAGTCTTAGGACTCTGATCTCACACCAGGGCTTCCTTTTACTCTTTGGGCTCAAGCTGGTGTCTTAAACCCCATCCTATGTTACTAGTTGACTCTGTAACTTGTTCTTTGTAATAGCTTCCTGACAGTACTCCTCTCATGTCTGCTGACTTGCTCAGCCAGACAAATCTGCAGTCAAACATCTGTCTGCCTAGATCATCATCTGTAGAAAAGTTTCCCTTAGGTTATCCAAACTGCCTCCAGTTTACTCTCTGGTATTGGACCATCCCCTGAGTGTATTCTCTGTTTCTTCTCTGGACCCCAAGCTGATTCCATCTTGATGATGGCAGAGATACAGATCTAATAGGTAGCAAGGGGAAAGGAGATGCTTAAGAAGTCACAAGAATTTTCATCAAAGACAAACTCAATGCAAGCAGAGGATGTGACACAGTGACTAAGTTAGAGATGTAAGCTTGGCCTCCACTGGCATAGCAGATACTCAAGCAGAAAACCTGTACAGGTCAAGAGACGTAAGAGTAACCCTTCACTCTGCTCTGGTCAGGCCATATCAGAAGTTCTAAGTTCAAGTCCAAGTGCCAAGTTTTTAAAAAGACAGTGACATAAATGAAGGAAGTTACCAGAATGTCAGAATTCCTGATGCGAGCTACTATAAAAGAGAGCTGTGATTACCAGGGCCATTGGCCTAGGAAACAAAGATTTCCTGGGGTGGAGTTTTCAGGTACCAAAGCTCTCAAGTGAACGATGACTTGTAGGCCTATATGAGAGACAGCTTAGGTATCTTCAGCTCTAGTAGGAAGTTCTTGTCCCATCTCTGCTCCTAACTTGGGTGGTCCTACATCTCCAGCATCAGTTTCTCCCTAAGACTGAAAGGGTATAATTTCAAAGATCTCTCCTAGACCTAAGACCCTATGATTCCTTATCCTTACATGTAAGGATAAGGATATCCTTATCCTTACGTTCCATATCCTTATCCTTGGTCTGAGAAAGATGACCAGCATGGCCTTGCCAATTTGAGGCCTGGGAGAATAAGTCAGGTTTTTAGACCTTCCAAGTATCCCCTTCTGAAAAAACTTAATCAACTGAAGTAACGAGCAAAACAAATGGTTGCATGCTTTATGTTTTAGCAAATGAAAAATGCAAAAATTCCCAAAAAGAAGGTATGGCAGGCAGAAAAGTGCTCTTCTAAAAGATATTCACAGCTGGGCACGGTGGCACACACCTGTAATCCCAGCAACTCAGGAGGTGGAGGCAGGAGGATCGCAAATTCAAGACTAGAGGCAGGGTGTGCAATTTAGCAAGACCCTGCCTCAGAAAGTTAAAAAATGGGCTGAGGGTGCAGCTCAGTGGTACAGCACTTGCAAAGCATGCAAGCACAAGGCCCAGGGTTCAACCCCCAGTACTGAAAAAAATAAAATAAAAGATACTCACTTCTGAATCCCTGCAATCTGTAAATATTATCTTATGTAGGCAAGATGTAATAAAACTAAGGGTGTTAAGAGGAATAGTTTATTCTGCATTATCTGGGATATCCTTACAAGAGGGACACAGAAGTAGATGTGATAGAGACTGACAGAAGAAGAGGCAACGTGAAGGCAGAGATTATAGTGATGCAGCCATGAGTCATGGAACATCTGCAGCTGCCTGAAGCTGGACAAGGAAGGAACAGCTCCTCTCTAGAGCTTCTGCAGGTAGTCTAGCCCTGCTGACACCTTGATACTGGACTTCTAATCTCTAAAATCATGAGGTAGTACATTTTTATTGCTTGTGATAATTTGTTACCACAGCCACATCAAACTAAAAAGAAGGTTTTCTGCTTAAATAGAATTTTCTTGTGGGCTAAAAGTGGACAATAATAACTTTCTCCAAGAGAAAAATTTGATTTTTTAATGTATTTTTATGCCCTGGGTCATATCAGCCTCAAAACAAGTACAGCTCTGCTTTCAAAATTGTTCTGGGGCAATGACAAAGGCATCTTTCAAACCATCCTTCATACATATTTTACCAATAATCTTTCCTTCACATGTGACTTCAGCAGACAATAAGTCTATGCAAGGCAAGCAACTAAATGATGCCAACCTCTACACAGTAGTCCTAACTGCAGCAAAACAAATATACAGCAATGCACAGCTACAGGAGAAGGCACCCATATGAAAACAAAGGTCCAAAGTAGGTGAGACTCCTCCTGATTTTCTGTTGTGAAGAAGGCACTCTTTCTCCTCACTCCTGGCAACATGCAGCCCTGTCTTCTGAAATGATGAATGCAACCGAGATGAGGAATACAAGAAAATGATCCCCAAACCTGGGAACTAGCAGAAATAGAATGAGAGTCCCACAGCCTTCTCCTGTGACTACTGCCTGCAGTATGCCATCTCTGGATGTCACTCTTACACTGCCACAGGAGAACACTTCACAATTCCGGGTCAGCCTTAAAGAAAGGGTTCTCTTTTAAGGTTTCTAATTACTCCTTGATAAAAACATCATTACGACTTTTAAAACTACAAATAAGGGAGAAAATTCTTTTAAGTTCAGTGAAAAATGAAAGATATGTATAAAGTTGCCAGTTAAATTAGACGAGGCTGGTAATGATTCATTTGTCTTAGCTCTACAAGCTTTGGTGTGAGAGAGCATCCACTGTGGAGTGGAAAGAGAGGGGTGCACCGAGTCTGAGAAGTACTTTGGGACCTGGCTACTTCCTAGATGTCAGTCCTTGGTCAAATCATTTCACTTCTGTTGAGCTTCATTTTCCTCATGGGCAAGATGGGGCAACTGGATAAGATCACGTATACCTACAACAATGGTTGACCCACTGGTGTTCATTAATGGTCCAGGAACGAATGAATGAGTTGTTCTCTATTAGGACTAGACAATCCACCACCAAATATTTGATTCTTTTTTTCCTTGAATCCCAGTGGTAAGATTTTTATCTGTAGCTCTCCCAACAGTCATCAATATATGCCTGAGTTTATCATGTCTAGAAGGAGAGATCTTTTATTATCTTGGAAAGTTTAAATTGGCAGAGGGCATATTTTTTCTTCTTAGACAGTAGCACTTTTACAACCCAGAGATTTATGTAAAAGAAAGTTGGTCAGTTATTATGGGTGAAGCACAACAACTATTTTTTGTCCCAGACTAAAAATGTTTTCCTTTGAGTCTAAAGCAGAATTCTAAACATGTTCCTTCATCCTAAAGTTATAATTTCTTTCTTTCTCTTCCTCAACCTGAAACCATTCTCTTTTCCTGACCCCCAGTCACCAGGAAAGTGGGCTGTGTGAAATGTGATGCTCACTCAGTGACACACTGAGGCTGGGTCCTTCTATCTGCTAGGTACCCGTCGAATAGGTCAATCTGCATGTAAGGTTGGCACAGAGCGTGTAGAGAATGTAAGTGAACTTGTCCTCCAACAGCTGGGGCAGGCAGCCCTATGCACATGCACACAGGAGCGGTCTTCTTCAGTCCCTGCTAGCTGAGTGGTACCACCAGCCCGGTGCCCCTTGGCTCCAGGAAGCAATGGCTTCCTCAGATAGCTGCAAGCTGTCCTTACTCTGTTCTTCCTCTTTTTTTCCTCTTTCTCTCACCTCCCTCAAGCAACCAGCACAGACAGGGAGACAGCACCCCCCAGCCACTCTCCCCACCTTTCACAGTGGAGATACTTTCTCATACCATCCTCCAACCAGTGTTCTGAAGCCTTTGGACACCCCATGTAAGCACTGTTGTCCTTTGAGTCTAGGGAATCCTATTCCCTCCAACTAAAGAAAAAACCTAATATGAATTAGTCTCAACCAGCTAGGTAAGAATCATGTCCTTGGCTTTAAAGCTTGATTCCAGAGGCAGCCTGGAATATCAGAATCACAACTGTTCAGAATTAGATTAATTTTTCTTACCAGACTACCAGCCCCACAATAAAAATCTAGGTTATTTATCATTTCTCCTAGGGATTAAGATTAAAACCAAAGAAAAACTGAAAAAATGGAGCAACTTCCAGCTATATTCTATATGCACAGACCAACACACTTCAAGAGATTCACTCAGAGGAAAAGGAAACAATTCTAAAGTTCTAAAGTAGAAGATAATTTTCCTACTTACCCTTCTTTTAGAATAACAATTTTTTTTGCTTTTGTTTTAGAAGGTTTCTGTACATGCAAAATAGGCAGTCTGAACACAGCTGTCTAAACCCTGTGAACAGTTGGAATGGCAATACAGGAATTCTTGATCTTGAAACTGCAGAAATGGCAGGGTCACACTAGACTCTCTTCGGAGAGTAGCTATGACCAAAGTAGGTGTTACTTTAATGAAATCCATTTATATCATGACTGAACTTACTAAATATGATGACTCAATCTTATCATTTTTTTTATAAAAAATGTACATTTTTGTTCTGACATAACATGATTACATATTCTTTAAAACTCAGATGCATATGGATTTACTTTTAGAAGGTATACTTTATACATTTAAAGCAGTGATTTATGGAATTCATACTCAGAATTATATCCCTAAAGAATTCTGGAAGAAGACTCAGTGCAAAAAATAAAATTATTTTAATATTTACTTTGTGTTCTTAAAGCTACTCCCTCTTTTTTCTTTGGACCTGCTTTGCTTGCCCAGATTACTTCATTCTTAAGAATTATTTATTCATTTGTCTGTTTGAAATTTTGTGCTTTTGGAGAGAAAGCCAAAGAATGATTGTCTTATCTCCATATAATGCTATTAACAAGCGTGGTTTCCACATATAAAATCCCTAGATGGAAAAGATAAACCATGGTTGCTGGGGTGTACAATAAGATATGTTTCACTTTGCCACATACCAAAGAGGCTTTTATTGGCTCTCATTACCCCTTAACTTAGCCATGTGTTATTCATTCACGCAAGCAGCCCAGATTTTTGGAAGCCCTACTATGAGCCAGGGCTGGGGGTTGAGCTCAGTAGATAGAGTGCCAGTCTGCACTCTCTGAGGCTCCGAGTTTGATCCCCAGCACCACAAAAATGGGAGAAAGACCTGTAACCCACTCTTGAAACAATCCTGAAATATCACCATTGAAAACCCTATGAATAGCAGAGAAGCACAGACATAGTGTCGGGCATGGCACAGTGTCAGGGTGTGTTTCATTTTGTTGTACCTAGGATTGCTGAGTCGGACCCAACTTGAAGCACCTAACAAAAACAACTATGAGCCAGACATTAGGTTTAAAGATTGTGACCTGGCAGAACTTACAGTTCAATAAGGAATACAGCTATTAGACAGATGTTGCACAAATAACTACATAAATACAATGAGAGCTTTGAAGAAGCACATGGTGAGGGGGCAACATCATTCAGACTAAGGGGCTAGGGGAATGGCAAGGAAGTTATTTCTGGAAAATGACATTGCTTTCTTATTGCTTACTCATAAAACTTTCTAGAAGAAATCACACACATATATTATTTCAAATATTATATCACTTCCAAGATAAGATAGGGTATGGGAAAGAGAAGGCTCTGGAGCAGACGGAATTAGAATCCCCACTATAACTGCAATACCTCAAGTACCTCATGGTGAGGGCCATGACTCCCTCACAGGACTGTAGCATCGGGCAAGTATAACATATACAAAGCATGTGGCTTACAGTAAAAATTCAATTGACTATACATATTAAGTAATTCACAATTGATGTTCACTTACGTGTAAGCTTTTGCATCTCAAAATAAAGCTCATTTCCTATGCAAAATTTTGTCTTTACAAAAATGTTCAACTAAAAGACGAAACTCAAAGATCCATTTTAAAAACAAACACTACGATGTCACTAATTTTTCTCCACTCAAGCAGCCATGAGGTATCATTTATTTATACCACAGAGGCCCTCCTACACTAGGTTGTCTTGGTGGATTCATGAACACAGGCGAAAAGAAAAGTTGGTACATACTGCTCAAGAGCCATCTATAAGCATTAGAAAAAGATTCTGAATTAGAGCCTTTTAAATGGGGAACTCAGGTAAGTGCGTTTGGGGTCATTAACTGCTTGACTGAGAGGGAGCAGGCAGAACCCGTTAAAGGCTGCTCAAGTTCACATGCAGTCCAAGAAGCATTTCCCACCCCTTGTTTAGCTTCCATTATTGTGAATCCCCTAGCACTTGCAAATACGAACAGGCCAGGGTCACTCACGCTCCTTCACTCCTTTGTTGGATCCTCATTGCTGTGAAGAGTTGTGCCTGGAAGCACAGCTAGTAAAGCTGCACCTTGTAGGATCTCCCTCTCCTTGGCTGGCCTTATCGGGCATTCTTCAGTGGTCAATAGACTTTTTTCTATTTTGGTGCAAGACCCAAGTCAGGAAACAAAAAATAGATGTGACTTGTGTTTCTAAATTTAAGAAATGAATAATTTTACTTGATCCTGGGAAGGGGACCACTTTATGGTGAGAAAAATGAGGCCTGGAGAGGAGAAGCTATTTGTCTAAGGTCTTATGGCAAGTTAACAACAGAACTGAAATAAGGGTTTATACTTCCCATTCCATTTATTGTGCCCTGCTGTTTGCCTGGCATTGGGTTGGTACAGGGGACTCAGATTAATCACAAGATGGTAATCTGGGTCTTCAGTATCTCTTGGGCTTAAGCGGCTGGGGTCAAGCCTCTCCTCATTCACTCTGTCTGAGCTGGAGACCTTAGCCTGCGATGGGCCGGGCCTGGTCTGGCCCAAGAGGGTCATAGTATGCTGATCTCCCATGGGAGAGAGGCCTTTGCACCCCCTGGCTCCCGTGGCCAAAACTTAAGTGCATGGAGATTCTAAAAAGGCTGTCTTGTCCTGACTTGAGAATCTTTTTATTTTCCCAAGTACCCCTTGTATGCATGTGCTGAAGAGCCCAGGACTAAAAGTAGATCAACTAAGAGTAGACTGCAGGCCATTCTGCAGAAGCTAGGGGCCTGCTTACAGTCAAAGGTCAGGGCTTGCTCATGAATGTTCCAGAACAATGTTTCAGATAGTATACTTCCTCAACTCAAAACGTAGCTTGGCTATATTCAGAATTACTCCAGTTCAGGGAGAATAACCTTTCTTGGACTCAACTTCAAAATGAGAAATAACCCCAAGTCATTGATAATGATGAAGTGGCAGCCCTGAGGGGCCAGGGAATCAGAGGAACAAAGAAACTCAGGGTATCTGGAAAATGCTGCTCCAGGTGATGTGGTTGGGCAGAACATGACTCCCTGGGTGGCCAGTGAGACCTGCTTAAGCTAAGCCCTTCAGTGGGGAACCTGAAGCACCTGGGAAATGAGAGAGAAGGGCAGGCCAAGAAGACCCATTCAACATCTGCAGAAAGATTGATCACATCGTGCCATCACACACTGTCTCCGTTTGAGCAGCTTTCTGGACAGCCCAGCCCTCATTGAGCTTCTGAAGCCACATTAACATAGCTCTAGAGGATGGCATCTCAATTACCCGACTACCTGTCTGTCACATCATTTTTTGCCTTAAGAGAGTCCAGCAGGATATCTAACATACAGTTGGCACCAAAAATAAATAAGTAGATAAACAAAATAAAATATAAGCTGAGAGGCCACAATTCAAAGGTGTGACTAGGGCAGAGGTAAGCAGTAGCCACCTGAGAGTGGAGGAAAAATTGACAATGAATGGACTAAAGGAGAGGACCCTACCAGTCTGAAGATAGAGCACTGCTCACGCACACCAGCCAAAGGCTCGTCATGGGACAGCTGTTCTGTTCTATTTCTAGGGTGGGAAAGGCATAACTTATAGCTACAACATGTGTTTCCATAATTACCCAAATTGAAGTGAACTAAGATTTTCTATTTCATATACCAGTTCCATCTCCAGCTCAACTTCTCTCTCAAAAACCTTAGACTCAATTGTAGTCCCAAGTTGAAAGTGGACTTTGTCCAGGATTCCAATGGGAAATACTTTCTAACTCACAAGGTACATGCCTTCAGCACAAAGCTTGTCAACTTACTTTTTCCACGTCTAGATCAGCATCCTGCTTCTTCAAAAAACTGTAGAAGAAGAAAAAAACAAAATAAGGAGACATCAAAAGAGAAGCCCTCTTGGCCTATAAACCATTCGAAAAGCACCGCCATAGAATTTCCACTTGTTATAGACAATCAACTTGCCCACAATTTCTTCTCATTCACACAATTGGTACAAAATCACAGTTGCCACAAACACCTGCCTGAAACTGCAAAGATCTGGTCCTGTACTACCAAAAGAAGCTAGTATGAGATTTTAACTTTCTAAAGCCAGGAAAGATAAGGATGGAAGTCTTGAATGTATAGAGGCATGCACATGCACATGCATGTACAGACACACACACACACACACACACACACACACACACACACACACACACACACACCTTGTTTCTCAGGGCTTAAATCTCCCTCTAGTCCCCAGCCCATATATGCCCCAATTCCTATCTTACTGTTAAATCCGGTTTTTGTTTTGTTTTGTTTGAGACAAGGTCTTACAGGCCAGGCTTGCCTTGAACTCAAAATCCTCCTGCCTCAGGCTCCCAAGTACTAGATTACAAACAGGAGCTACCATGACTGGCTCAAACTGTCACCAGTGGCATAGCAGACAGGTACAGCTCAGCGTGGCCACCTATCCTGAGAAGTTCCCCAACTTGGGTCCTTGGCTTTACCACAAAAAAGAATTTCAGGACGAGTCAGGAAGAGAGAAGCCAGACTGATTCTCAAGTCTACACTTGAGAATCCACAGGGGCCCTCAGGGAGAGGGGCCTTCAAGACACAGACATGGGCTTTCCAGGAAAGCCTAAAGAAAAGAAGCCCTGGGTTCTCTCCAGTTTTCTTTAACCTAGGGCACACCCCATGTGATGTCAGCTCTGGGCACCCAGTTCTGGGCGCTCAGTGTGACATGAGCCTCAAGCACCTAGAAAGGCCCCTATCCTGAGTGCCAATAAGATCAAAAGAAGTTGCACTGATTAAGTTTAAGGAAAAAAATCAGGAGGAAGTTCCCTGGGCATGTCTCAAAGCAGCACAGAATTACAGAGTGAAAAACAAGGTCAAACTCAAAGGTTGCATAAATTTTTGACTCCAAGCATGGCTTATTACTATTTTATCATTTTAATTATTTAAAATGTCTCCCCAAAATAACATCTCTATGTAGACAGTCCTCACAGCAGGTTTTGGTAGCTGTGTCTAAGTTTTCAACTCAGCTGGTGAGACTCAAAGCAGATTCTGGGGTGAAAGCTCTCTCTCTTTCCAAGTCCCTCAAACTTCCCTCTCTATCTTGTCTCAAAACCAGCCATCTCCTCTCCTTCCCTCCAGCGCTCCCTCCCTCTCCTTCTCTCCCCACCCTTTCTTTCTTGTATGAAGAAGTTGAACCCAGGGTCTTGCCCATGCTAGCCAAGTGCTCTATGACTGAGCCATACCCCTAGCCTCTTTTTAGTTTTTATTTTTAAGATAGAGTCTCGCTAAATTGTGCAGCCTGCCTCTGGCCTCAAATCTCAGCCTCCCAATTCATTGGGAATATAAGCATGCACCATGGCATCCAGCTTAAAGTCTTAATTTCAACAAAGTATGTAAAAAGAACAATGAAAATGTTTGAATGGAGTTATCTTGACAATGATATGTTAGTGCAGAAAGTGCAAAGTTTGAGTTGAAGAATCTGAAGGTTTTTTATTTTTAAAGGCAGAAAAATATTTTCCTATCTTAAAAACTCTTAAGTCTTTCAGTATGATTCTTAGCATCTTTCTTCCTGGTCCATGATTGAAAACACCCGCATCACGAATTACTATTCCCATCCAAACCATCCTCCACTACACACACAAAACAGAATATTTGCACTGTTTGAAAAGATGCATAATTAACTGTAACATCTTTGTTTTGTTTAATCAAAGATGACTCAGAACTAAGGAAAGACAAAATGACCACAGGGAAGAGAATTAGAAACTCATATATTGTTCTCTGCAGATGGGCTTTCAAATCATGAACTCACTGTAGACAAGCAAGAAAACCACCATGAAGGGTATAGGGAGAGAATGTGCTAATAAGCATGCCAGGACAGTCCTACCTTAGCAACTCATATTTCCCATCTCTCTGGTTTCTAAGACATGGTGTCCTGTCCCAACCAAGGAGACACCACAATACATGCCCTTTCTTCTGGCTAACTCATTAGGAACCTAGACAGTGCTGTGCTGTGCAAAATAGAAATTCTCTGTGCCCAGAAAATTTAACTTAACTCCCTATAATCAGAGAAGAGTAAGTCAGTATTATGAGAACTTTCCACCCAATGGGACATGTTTACATGGAAGTTTGAGTTCCATGGAGGTTTAGGAAAGCTCTTCTGATTTGTAGGTCACAACAAGGAATTTTCTATTTGCAAAGTGAAAGATTTCTTCATCTGCCACAGAAAGAGCACTTGGAAAATTGTTACCTCTTCCAGCACAGGAAGGAAACTTAAGCCCTTAACCCATATCATCAAATTTAGTGAGATATCGATTGGTTTGGGGGGTTATCTAAGACTCAAAACAAAAAGTCTTTTATTATTTGTTTTTAAAGTTTAATTCTTTTGTTACATGAACTAAGACACCTTTTAAAAGTAATTCATATAAGATTTATTTGTGTAACAATAATTATCAAAAACCTAAGGAATTTTTAAGGCACTTACAAAATTCTAATTGGTTTTAATGGGTGAAGGACCCAGCAACCCACTCTCAAAAATTAATCTGCCACTGAACACCCTATGAATGGCAGAGAAGCATTAACAATAGTGTTTCCCCTGTTGTATATAGGGTCACTATGAGTTGAATACCAACTCAACAGCACCTAACAACAACAAATTGGTTTTAAAAACTACAATAAAACTAACATAATGAAAAAAATCTCTTTTCATTTATAATGTAGAGATCCTAAAAATTATAAAATCACTAAAATCATATTATAAAATTGTTATATATAAAATCGTTGTTGTTAGGTGCTATTGAGTCAGGTCTAACTCAGTGATCATACGTACAACAGAACTAAATTCTCCCCACCACTGTGGCACACCTGGCACTATGTCAGTGCTTCTCTGTGATTCATAGAGTTTTCAATGGCTGATTGTTTTCAGGATTGTTTCAGGAGTGGGCTGCCTTGTCTTTCTCCCATTCTATGTGGTGCTAGGGATGAAACTCAGGGCCTCAGAGAGTGCAGAGCAGCACTCTTAACAACTGAGCTAAACCCAGCCCTATTTATAATTTTATATATAAGTTTATATATAATAATTATATACTCATTAAAATTATATAGTTAAAATTATAAAAATTATAACTTTTATGAGATCAATCATAAAATATGGAAAATGACATGCAAAAATCAACTATTTGTAGAAAATAGGAATAATATTTTAGTCTTTGGGTAAGTTATTACAAACTATTTGTACTGGCATAAACCTTACGATTAAATTTTGAGGAGAGGTTACATTTTTGAGTATATATGCTGTCTTTTTCTTCTTTTGGGTTACATAGATGACATCAGAAAATAGTAATGCTAATAAAAAAAAAACAGGAAAGTGCTACAGTACTGCACATGTGGCACCTGCCTTGAGTTGTGACGTAATGAGATTATACAGAACAACATTTTTGTGGGTCAATTAGGAATTATTAAAAATAGCAAAACTTAAACCCTGGGGTCTATATTCAACCCATGATACCAGTTAAGGGTTTTAACTCCCTCTCTCACACATACTGCAAAACTGCAACAACAGAAGATGCCCAATTCACAACAGACTATGATGGAATGAGCCTTTAGCAAACTGGTACCAACAGGAAAACTGAAAACCCATTTGGAACTGCTGGCTCACTACTGAACAGAGTCTTATCCATCCATATACACACACAGCATCATCCAATTTCTTGTCTAGGCTTACTAAACAGATGGGGTTAACAAAGAAAATATATGCATCATTCTGCAGCGATAAAACGAAAGAGGGATGTCACAACTTTAACTTCAAAGACTCCCAAGCAAGATGGCTTAAGATATTTTGAGGCACCCGTTCCATTGTCTCACAGAGGATATGAATGGATAAAATGAATTGCCTAAAACTAAAATTTGTGCGGCAATTCTATTTAGAGTGAAGAGCATTTACCGTTAAAATCTTTAAATACATATCTTTCTTGAATAAAGGTTGTTTTTCTTAAAGCAGAGACACAGTTATGGCTGTCAAATGTTTAGGTGAAATAGAGACAGTTTTCATTTAAGTGACTTTTTAAAACCATTTTAAAAAATCAACAAATTATCCTAATTTGTCTGTATTCTAAATCTGAGTTTTGGAAAATCCTAAAATTTTAGGTTTCCAAGCTGTAAGACAGTATGGACTCCTCCACTCCCCATGTGTGCATGTGCAGGTGTGTGTACAGATACAGTTCTGCATCTGTAGTTGTGGTTGTTGTTAGGTGCTGTCGAGCTGGTGTCCACTCAGAGCAACCCTATGTACAACAGGCAAAACAGTATTGTTAGTGCTTCTCTGCTATTCATAGGGTTTTCAGTGGCTGACTGCCTTTTGGGAGTGGGTTGCTGGGTCCTTTTCCCAAGCCTGCAGCACCTGGTGTTCCCAGGTGGTCTCCCATCCAAGTAGTAACCAGGGCCCACCCTGCTTAGCTTCTGAGATCTGATGGGATCGAATGCCACAGTGGTACGGCTGCAGGCGTATATACAGTTATATAGACATTATATATAGTTACCTACCTATTCAGTTGCTGGCTTTTGAACATTAGGGTATTTTCCATGCTTTTATTCTTCCTACTGAAGTGGTGCTGATTGATTGATGAACCTAACATGACCCAGATATCCCAGTGGAAAAGGCTGATCATAAATGTTGCCAATGTGTGGTTGACTGCGGGGATGGAAGCCAAAGGAGAAGACCACAACCAATATGAACTACTCCCGATTATTTAGGTCAGGTCAACCCTCCATCCTTGGGAGAATACACAAATACTCTAAAAATAAAACTGAGAGGTCCTCAACTTCAAATTCTCTTCACATCCTTCCAGCCCCCACTGCTCTCCTATTTCCAACTGACCACAGCACATCAACCCTGAACCTTATGACAGGACAATGTGGGCAGAGTCAGTGATCAGGTACACAGTCAAAGGAATATGGGCCACATGCTCAGTGAATGGCAAGAGGCGTGGTAGTGCTACCCGGTGGAGGTGGCTGAGAGGCTGGCAGCAGGCTGGAGTAAAAGGTGGAAAACTGAGGCAGAGACCAGACTGAGAGAGGAGGTCTATGCCAGCTGAGAAGTCAGCCAGAGTCAGGAGCAAACCTCTGCGCTATATCACTCCATTTTCAATCTGCTCCTATCCCAAGGACAGGCAGGAAAAGAGCCACAGCCCCAATATACTCCTGGCACTAGGCTAGGCGTCGTCACTGCAATCCCACCCATCTTGCCAGGTAAATATAATTTTCTACTAATCAGCCTCGAGGGCTCATAACCATCTTTCAGCCTCGTTTTCCTTTGCCCACACTTCATGCTGAACTAGTTTTCCTCTGCTATGTTCTTACTGCACTTTATGCTGACCTGTTTCATTGTCTCCTTGCTAGACTGTCAGCTCACCAGAGGCCAAGATAGCACTGAGCATGGTGCCTGTAACATACTGAGGCTGGTGACACTTCTGCTGATGGATGAGTGCAGGGGTGACAAGGGGCAGTGACAAACTAACTAATGAAACTGCACTAAATCAAACTGACCCCATTCCTTCCTGCATTGGAAGGCGGATGTATGTTGGAAAGGTGGGGACCAAGTGTATAAATCCCGAGTATTATCACATCCCATGCACAACATACAGTTAACCAGATGACCTTCCTCTTTAAATTTCGTCCTGGGTCGTTAGCTTTAAAATAAATGACAGATCCAATCTAGAGATTTCACTATTATTTTTTATATTAACTAGTGATTTTGTTATTGAAAATGTGATTAAGATACTGAAATTTAATACATTATGGTCATAATCACATCTCATACATGATGAAGGAGAGTTAAGGGCCATGAGGAATTCATGACTTATATCATTCTTCAGGTTTTTGTTTATTTAAAAACTGGGAGATTGAGAGAAAAATGAGGTATGCTTTTCTCTTGCCATAGTGTCTTCTCTGCTCTGAATCCAACCCCTTTCACTACTTGCAAAAGATTTAAAATATTCATTGACCTGCCCCAAAACATCTGCACGTTACTGGACATGTCTTCACACAGTCACATCTGAATGGCTTCTTTTTGCTCCAGCAATCATAGCGCTATTCAATCACAACTAAAGTGGGAACCTCAGAGCTATACGTGCTGTGTGATGTCAGTGGCAATGGAGGATAAAATAGCCATTTGATAGCAACTTCCATATCAAGTCTGTCAACAGGGACAAGTGTTCCTACGGTTATTCTTAACTTGGGATCCAAGGCACAAAAAAGACCAGGCAGGGCCAGACTCTGCTGTTCCAAAGAAAGCCGAGACACATACAGGGCACTCACAGAAGCTCCTTAATGCTCTCTGGTGCAGGGGTGGCCCTGGCTCCCTGCCTGATGCCCAGGAACAGCCCCACTTTCACAGTGGGCTCCCCAATGGCCTGCAGCTGCAGACAGGCATACAATGTGTGGGACCATCCACGCTGAAAGCCACACGATCTCCTGTGTGCCCAACAGCTGGGTCAGGCCCCAGAGATGGGACCCGGCTCAGACAAGGCCCTTTGTTGCAGGGTATTCCTCATTGCCCTATTCCCCAAAGAAAGATGTCTTTTCCTGTAGTGATTGATTGTGGCTCTGGACTAGTTCATTTTCCTGAGCAGTGCCACACACATGAACCTACAAAATTAGACACAGAGCCAACTGCAACCTCTTCTCCTGGCTTTCCCAACCCTGGTCCTGGTGCAGTGATGAGTGCATATTCAAAACGGTGAGGGAGTCAGGGTAGAGACAAAGTTGGTGCAAGATGATGCCGCTCCAGGGGCATTGTTAGCACGCTGGCTGCAAGGGGAAAGAGCCTAGCATGGCAGAGGAGGGAGAGGTGGGGGAATTCCTTTGGGTCTCCCATGCCTAGAAGAAGGCATGAGTCTCAACCAAGTCTGTATGTGCTCTCATTCTTTCTTAGTTTATGTAAATACTCACTTCGCCTCTTTCAAAATGTAGTATGTGCCACTGAAATTTTGTAAAATATGGAACCCATGTTATGCTGGACCTTTCCTTTTCTGGTTAGTTTTGCTATGTGTAAATGTTAACACTTATTGCCAGCATCTCCACCTTGCACAACACAAGGGACAGCAGACACGACTCCTGACAGAGGCAACCAGGAGGGAAGATACCTCAAATAAGAACAATGTCTCTCCACCATTAACAGCAGGGTTGATCTCAATTAGGAAGGTACAAAACGTAGGCTCTACCACTTAATGATGCCCCTCTCCACTGACCTACAAAATACATTCTAAAATGGAGAATTCTGGTCCCCAGCCAGAGAGGAAGCAGTTGGCCAGGAAACCAAGTTCTATCACTAGCTCTGTTATTTATGTGCTTCATGATTGTGGTGGATGGGGTGCAGTAAGGGTCACATATCAAAAACCCACAGGGCCAGGTAGGTAACATAAATAAGAAAAGCAGATGAGATGAGGCTGGGGTGAGCTAACATGCCCAGCTCCCTCCCAAGAGGCCAGCTGCACACTGTCCAGGCAAACTGCTGTCATTAGAGAATGCAGGTTCAGTTTCACCAGACCTTCCACTTTTCCAAGAAAGGCTAGAAACCTCAGTTTTTACATAAAATTGTCCTTTAAATTTAATCAAAAGCATTAGTTTGAATTTTAAAAATGGATCAAGTAAGTCATAAGGTCTATGCCTCTGTTTCTCTTTTTGTTAAACAGGAAATTGGCTGCTCACCTCTGGGGTTTTACTCAAAGAGCATAAAAGGGGTTTTTATTATCATATAACAAAATAACCCAAATACATTCAGAAGTACACATTGCCTTATATTTGTTTAAACCTGGGTTGGCATAAACAGGCCAGATGTTTTGTAAAAGTATCTGAAAGTATATATGTGCATATTAGCCCCTAAATTCAAAGAAAGAGGTAAACCTTAGTAGACTTAGAGGATGAGAGTGTGGCCAACTGGTGATCCCAAATGTTATGGTGTAAATCTTAAATGTCCCCCAAAGGTCATGTCTTTAAACAATGGGTCCCAACTGGTAGCACTGTCTTGGGAGGTTATGGAACTTTGGCAGGCAGGTTCTAGCTTTTCAAAAGTAGGTCAATGGGGGCAGGGCTTTGAAGAATTTTAGCCAGGACTTTGGGTTCCAGTTGCTCTCTGCTCTCTGCTCTCTGCTCCCTAATACACCATGATGTAAGGCTGTCCGCCATAGACCCTGCTGCTTGCCACCACCTCACCTGCCTTGTTACCATTATGGGCTGTGACCCTCTAACCACAAGCCTCCAATAAATAATTCCTCCCATACATTTGCTTCCGTCTGATTCTCTACCCTAGCAATGCATGAGCTGGCTAATACACTGGATCAAATGGTGGACTGAAAGTGTGATTGGAAAGGCTGTGACTGCTAACTAATGTGTGGAGGCAGTGTAGACAACGCTTTCAAGAAGAATTGCAATAGAGGGCAGCAGAGAAGTGGGGTAGTAGCCAAAGGAGGATGGAGGTGAAGAGATCATATCTTTTAGATGAAATTACAAGTCTTTATATGTCAAATGGTTATCAAGTTAAAGCAAACAGACAAGAAATCCACATGCCAACTGAAGGAATTATGTCAGCAAAAATAGTAAATAGTGCTGGATGCAGAAAAGTTTTTGTTAGTAAGAGTTAAGATGTCAAGATCTAGGTGAACAGGTTTTCCTAAACAAGAGAGAAGAGAGAAAGAAAACAAAAGGAAAGAAAGAAAAGGAAAGAAATGAGTGAGAAGGGAGGGAGGAAACAGAGGGAAAATCTTTACTACCACACACACTGTCCCACATTTTACGCTGTGCCATTTCTGTATTTGTCCTATTTAGCCTACTTCTATCACAGTCTCTCTTTGCTAAAATACATTAGTTGCCATAGAAACGATGTCATAGTGTGTAAAAGCATTTACTGTCCTTGGAAAGGCATTCATGATAAAACTGACAGAAGCGTGTTTTGAAAAGAGAAGAAAAAGAAAGCAGTTGTGCAAAAATGCAGGGACTCAAAATTGCAACTTCAAAGTATTCCTCAACCTCCAACACTGTCCCTGAGAGCTTCTGAATGTTAGTTTTCCCTAAATCATCCAGAGAAGCACAAGTTATTCAGGTGAGATATGCTTAAAACAAAGTCTATGTTCTAACATTGGTGAAACAATAGATTCCCTATAACTCACACTTATTTCCATGAGGTGAGAAGGGGCTAGGTGACTATAGGATCAGAATGGTTACATGTATGCCAAAACTGCTGCTCATGGAGAGGATAAAGTCCCAGAATACATTCTGCTCTTTGTCATCTGAGATAAAAATAATATCTGGGACCTAGAGATTTGGACCTGAATTTCTTTATTGCCACAGATTAGCAAGACATCCCTCTTTCTCCTTTCAATTCCAAATAAGCCACATGCATTCCGTCAAGAAAATATAATAGGACCCAGGCATGGTGGCTCATGCCTATAATCCCAGCACTCAGGAGGCTGAGGCAGGAGGATCATGAGTTTGAGGCAAGCCTGGGCTACACTATTTCGAAAAAAAGAGAGGGGTAAGTGTGCACCCCCCCACACACTGAACAACTCTCATATGCTACACTGACAAAGAAAACAGTTATGTGTCCATTGGAAGCTTAATATCCAGAGAGGGACAGGGGGGCAAGGGGAAAAGCACAAACGGCCTCCTGAGCCATGGTAAAAGGGTGGACTTTATTCCAACTGCAACAGAAAGACATTGAATGAAGTGATGTGATTTCTAGATTTTTAAAAATTCACTTAGCCACCAGGACCAGCAGCATCATTTGCAGCAAAATGGATAGAACTGGAGAATATCATGTTAAGTGAATGAACACAGGATCAAAAAGAAAAATACCCTATGTTTTCATTTATATGTGGGAGCTAACTCTTACTTGTTGTTATTGTTGTTAGGTGCTGTCGAGTCGGTATCCAACTCATAGCGACCCTCATAGGGTTTTCAATGGCTGACTGTTTCGGGATTGCCTTGGGAGTGGATTGCCAGGTCCTTCTCCCATTTTTGCGGTGCTGGGAATCGAACTCGGGACCTCAGAGACTACAGCGCAGTGCTCTACCAACTGAGCTAAATCCCAGCCCCAACTCTTACTTAAAGGTAGAGAAAAACTATATATAAACAGATATATAAAAATGAACAATTTAACTTAGCTAAGAAAGGAAAGACTACAGTTGTACCACTGTGGCATCTGATCCCATCTGATCTTGTCTGATCTCAGAAGTTAAGCAGGCTAGGACCTGGTTAGTACTTGGATAGGAGACCGCCCAGGAACACCAGGTGCTATGGGCTTGAGAGACAGACCCAGCAACCCACTCCCAGAAAACAATTAGCCACTGAAAACTATGAATAGCAGAGAAGCCCCAACAATACTGTTTTGCCTGTTGTATGTAGGACCACTATGAGTCAAACACCACCTCGAAGGCACCTAACAACAACAAGAACAAGAGAAAATATAAGCAGAGTAGAAAGACAGAGGGAGAGGACTAGCAAAGGGAAACAAAGGTTGTGGAATGTGGGAAGGGGAGGGGAAACATGGGATAAAGGAAGAAAGAATAATCTCAATGTAAATGATGCAACTTCATCAGCACATGGGCAAAATAGGGGAATATAACCCATAAATGCATTCGAGTTTTACTACATATTAATCAAAAGTTTTCATAAACTTTGTAAGTTGAAGAATGTATACCCCAAAGTTGTTGTTGTTAGGTGCCATCGAGTCAGTATCCGACTCATAGCGACCTTCATAGGGTTTTCAATGGCTGACTGTTTCGGGATTGCCTTGGGAGTGGGTTGCCAGGTCCTTCTCCCATTTTTGCGGTGCTGGGACTTGAATTCGGGACCTCAGAGACTGCAGCGCAGTGCTCTACCAACTGAGCTAAATCCCAGCCCATACCCCAAAGTAATAGTTGCACAATGGAAAAAGCAAGTGCTATATTACTCTGTGCCCCACCAACATTTATCAATAAAGGGGGAAAAAAAGCTCACTCAGCTGCTGTAGAAGTAGGATTAGAGTCAAGAGTAGAGAAGGACAAGAACAGTATAGCTGTGGGAATAGCACACAATCCAGATGAAAGATGAGGGACAAAGCAAAGGGAGAAATGCAACATCTAAGCTGTGTGACTGTGCCCTTACCTTGTCTGTAAAAGTGCTCGTTTGCTCCTGCTCTCTCAGTAGTCCCTTGGGGTAAGCTGTTTACCAAGCTGTTCACCTTTGTAAACTGAGTGCTAGCGCTATGATTGGTTATATTAAAATACTCCAGGACTGGGTTTTATAATCTCTGTTTTGCATTTACAGCCTTTGCAGTACAGTAATGAGATTTTTTTTTTTTTTTTTTTTTTTTTGCGGTACTGGGGGTTGAACCCAGGGCCTCGCACCTGCATACTCTGCAAGTGCTGGACCACTGAGCTCCACCGCAGCCCTTTTTTTTTTTTTTTTTTTTTTACTTTTTGAGACAGGGTCTCGCTAAGTTACGCAGACTGCCTCTGGTCTCGAACTTGCCATCCTCCCGCCTCTGCTTCCCGAGCCACTAGGATTACAGGCGTGCGCCACTACGCCCGGCCCGTAATGAGAACTTTTAATCTAATTTTTCTTTTTGCAGTGCTGGGAATTGAACCCAGGGCCTCAGTGCATGCTAAGGAAGCACTCTACCAACTGAGCAAAGCCCCAGCCCGAAGAATTTTTACTCTAAACATGTGATTAAATCTGAAAGATGACCAATGGCAATTCTTGCCTTTTCCTGTCCTTTTCCAATCTTGGTGTAAATACCCTATATTCTTCAGTCTAACCTGCACCATTTCAGCAGTTTTAGAGGGCTGAAAAATTGGATATGGATTGGAATTTCGTGTGGACTGGATTCTAATTATTAGATTCTAATCTAATAATTGCCTGCAGCTGTAGCCCTGTGGCATCCGATCCCATCAGATCTCGGAAGCTAAGCAGGGTTGGGCCTGGTTAGTACCTGGATGGGAGACCACCTGGGAACACCAGAAGCTGTAGGCTTGGGAGAAGGACCTGGCAACCCCCTCCCAAAAATCAATCTGCCATTGAAAACCCTATGAACAGCAGAGAAGCACTGACAATAGT
>VMDO01000279.1:0-134187 GCA_007922755.1 Pedetes capensis | reverse complement strand
GTCGCTATGAGTCGGATACCGACTCAACGGCACCTAACAACAACAACAGTCTAATAATTGGCATCTAATTTGCACGATTCTAGTCCACATCTGATTTTACAGTCCTCTAAAACTGCCAAAAGGGTGTGGTTTAGATTGGAGAATATATGGTAACCCCTCCCTTTCAATAACAACATTCAGGATGCTCATTAATAAAACAAAGAGCACATGGATGTGTGCAGTGAGCAACCCAGAGCAGCTCACTCCACCCAGTCTTGACAGGTAGTGAGAGAAGCATCCCACGTTGCTGTCCCCACCAGATATCGGGTGTTACCTATGGTGAGCCTGAAATGTATAGAGCACCACTTAGAAGGGCTAACAGGAAACAAAGAATGTTATAGATTAGGTGTACATGAAGTATTTGCAGGAACAAATGTGCTATAGACCTTTTGAGGAACAGTCTAAATGCTCTCATCACAGTGTCTTTGTCATTTATCAAATGTCAAAACCATTTTATTTTGCAATACTCCTTTGTGCCACAATAAACTAAAAGAAAAAGAAAATATAAGTTTAATGAAAAATTAAGTAGCAATTTTCTGCTTTTTTTAATACCACTGAGCCATACCCCCAGACCCAAATTTTGTTTTTCAAGAAAGTTAACACTAAATGTTGAATAGCACAGAATGCTATTGGTATTTACTATCCACTATGCAAGTCACAGTGATTTCTCTGACTACATAGACCACAAGTCAGAAATCTGCTAAAGAAGCATCAATTCCAGTCACAGTGGTACACATCTGTAATCCCAGCAACTTGGGAGGCAGAGGAGCCTGCATAATTTAGGAAGACCCTATCTCAAGATAAAAAATAAAAATGGGTGTAGTCCAGTGGTAAAGCACTTGCAAAAGTATATGTGAGTCCCTGGGTTCAACAGTTGAGTACCACAAAAAAAATAAAATAAATAAAAAATAAAAAGCATCAACTGAAGCAGGAGGATCAAAAGTTCAAGGTTAGAGGCAGCTTATGCAAAATAAAAAATAAAAAGTGGGTTCTGGGTACAGCTTAGTGGTAGAGCACTTGTGCTAGGCCATGGATTCGATCCTCGCTAATGAAAACCAAAAAAAAAAAAAAAAAAAGCATCAGTAAGCTACTTCAAATGTTAAGTCATTTTATTAAGACTGCATTGATAATGACAACTTAACACAGGCAGCTGCAGTAGGTTCACTAACAGCACCCCAGGAAACATTACTCTTCTTTTAGATCAAATGACTTGTTCTAAATTGATTTTGCTTAGTTTTGAGTTCAGGCATGTGTGTGTGTGTGTGCATAAAGTGATGGCTTTAATGCATTAGCTTCATTAACAGAAGAAAAAAACTTCATGAACAGATAAATAATTCTGGTTTTATGGTACTATTATTAGGTAATTTAAGCGAACTCAATCCACTCAAATAATTTTTCCCCATCTATTTCATAGGATCAAAATAAAGCTGGTAGAAGTTCATTCTGTCACAGGTGAAACATTTGTTATTATAAATGCTACTTTAAATGGTAAAAAGTTCAATGCAGGACATGAAATAACCTGTTTTTGCAGCAATAGTATAAATATAAATTCTATGATGCTAAAAATAAAGTTTCCCACTTTTCAGGAAACTTGTACAGCAGTAAGTTACTAAAATTTAGGATGCTACATGCATGAGTCTTAACTGCATACAAACAAGTGGCTACATCCCACCAAACGCAGGAAAGTAGATGTAGAAATTGTCAAATCGTATTACATATAACCAATTAGAAAAACTGAATCACAAAATTTTTGTGACAAAGCCAATACGGAATGCAAAAACAAACACAAAAACAAACAAAAAACACTTCAATATCGTAGTACCTACCTTCTCTTTTGCTACCAGTCATCATCACCCCGGTTGTAAAAATATTTGAGAAACCACTCTCTAAATCAACCCATGTGCAATAATGCCATGACAGACAAGCCCTTGAAGTTTGGGTGTATCTGTCCCAAACCAGTTGGAAATATTTGATCAAAGCAGCTAATAAAGCACTGAACTACTTCTGGTTTTGAAGCTGTTAGCCAATTCCAGTTATTGAAAATAAGGTTTGTGAACAGAAAATGTTGAAATTTATCCCAATGAAAGTAAAGTAGGAACTAAACACACTAAATAATAAGAAGGTGAACGGTGTCTAAGATTCCGTTCTGACATTATATTATGATGTTACATAACATCTTGACTTGTGGCAATCTTTTGATAGAACTCCTAGTTTTAATTGGATACATTTATGTTCACAATAATGAAGTAAAATTGAGAAGACCTATGATTTTGTACCATCTAAACTTGAAAGAGTAGTCAAGAGGACCATATAGCAACTTATTTTCCTAGATTTCATTTTGTAAAAACATTTGTTGATGTTAAGAATTCTGAGTGAAGGAGAAGATCGGATGGGGAGGAGCATCAATGTGGAGGGATGAAGAGGGAGAGGTCAATCTCAATGTAAACAGCAAAACATCATGAGTATGTTAGAAAAACAGGGAAAGATAACCCAAATATGTATCAGAGTTTAACTACAAACTAGCCATAAGGCTCCATAAACTTTCTAGGTCAATGAAAGTGTTGCTAGAAGTGATGTAAAGGATCCACAATGGAAAAACCCATTGCTGTATTACCCTGTACCCCATCATCATTTACTAATAAAGGAAGGAAAAAAAAAGAATTCTGAGTGAGGGAAAAAGACCCATGAAAATATTTGGACAAAAATATTCACATATTACAATATGAAAAAAAATTGTCTGGGAAGAGCCTCCATTTAGAAGAATTTGCTCCAAGCTTACCAAGGATTATGCACCTGCAGAAAGAGCTACTTTCTTAGTTAGGAATATTGAGGTATACACATAGATACCAATTAATGATATCTATCTCAAATATTAATTATAAACACAACTCCAAAGGAACTACAAGCAAGTTTATGAGAAAATTCAAAACAACTTTTCATAAAAAATATCAGTGAAATGGGTACTGGAGACAAAGCTAAAAAACTGAAGTGATGAATATGTACCAAAAAATAATTACTGCCTATGTTCTTGCCGGCCTGTAGCCTCACCACTGTGGCGACTGATACCGTCAGATCTTGGAAGCTAAGCAAGGTCAGGCCTGGTTACTATTTGGATGGGAGACCACCTGGGAATGCTGGGTGCTGCAGGCTTGGGGGAAGGACGTGGCCATCCACTCCGAAAAAACAGCCATTGAAAACACTATGAATAGCAGAGAAGCACGGACAATAGTGCCAAGGATGGCACAACGTCCAGTAGTGTTCCATCTATTGTACACAGGGTTGCTATGAGTTGGACCTGACTTGACAGCATCTAACAACAACAACAATGTGTTCTTGCAATCAGTATAAAAGACTTTTTTTCTAATGTATATAGACATTGTTTTAAGTTTTAGAAATTTTATTTTAAATATAGTTTAAATAGAACTATTTCACAGATCCAAAATATTTTTTAAAATCTGCTGGTTAAGGAATAAGTGTTTTTAAAACTAATTAATTATTTTTATGCAGTAGTAGGGGGATTGAATCCAGGGTGCCCCACAACTGAACTGCACCCTAAACCCCTTTTTTATTTTTTATTTTGTTTGAGGGTCTTGCCTCTGGCCTTGGACTTGTAATCTTCCTGCCTGAGCCTTCTGAATTCCTGAGATTTCAGGTGTGTGCCACTGTGCCTGGCTTAAATCAGTGTTTTTAAAATTCCATAATTTTATTTTTATTTACTCCTTTAGACTTAAATTATGGTCTTCCATCTCTTACCCTCCTGGCTCCTACTGAGAGACAAGGGGAAAATATGAGAATTACTTATGTTTTGAGATTTGTTCAAAGTGAGACAGTAATTTTCTGACAGGAAAACACATGAGCGGTATCCCAACAGGCAGCTCCCCACCACACTCCCAACCAACATGTGCTTTTAAAAGAAGCCTAGAGATCTCCCTTCCAAAATTACTAGCTAGATATTTTAGGAAACTGCAGGTTTTAAAAAGGCATCTTCTTAAATGCAGCATCATCCTTGTATGAATGTCAGAGACAGAAGAAATGTAATTAAAAACAGTTTTCCCCCCCTCTCATTTAAGGGTTTTGGTAAGTACTTACAAATTATACTTGGAAATGAATCCCTTCATAAACTGGTACTTATTTAGTATATGAGGACTGATTAAAAATGAAGAGCATCTCCCTTTGTGCTTAGGAGCATAATTTCTAGTATTCACCTTGTTACCTCTAAAATGTGGAAATGAAGGATCACACATAGTAAAAATTCTCCTCTGGTCTCTAGCATCAGGAAAAGTTCATTTCAGAAAGGTCTGCAGTTCTAATACTTTCCACTAACCTGTGGCCCCAAGGTATCTGAGATCCTTCCTTTCAGAGTACTGGGGAGAACTGCCACTAGCTAAGCCACGTGAAGCCCAAACCCCCAACACGCTTTGAGACATCAAGCAGACCACTCTCCCCATTGAGAAGACAGAACTTCCTCTTCTTCCCCTAAATAAGCTCGATACAGGTGTACTAAACCATGGTGTATTCAAAGGAAAAATGGTGTTCTCTAAGAGTATAAGTGTGTAAGTTTACCCCCCAAAGGTAAAAATACTGCCTAAATGCAATGGGAGGGGCTTAAAATGTACATTTACTACTTAACTATACATAAAAGATGTTACTTTGTTTTCTCAGTGGTTAAATTCAACTTGATGATGATCATTGCATTTCTACCTATGGTTGAAAAAATAATCACACTATCTCCAGATAACTTAGTCTCTTTGGAATTAAAGGTTTAGTTGCTTCAGGCAAATACTCAAGTTAAACTCACACCCAACTGTCTCTCATGGCTGTACCTTTCCCTTTCCTTCCTTCTCCCAGGGAGCAGTGAAGGGAGAGGACCCTTGGGGATGTCTCCTCCCTTTGCTGTTGGGTGTAGGCCTGGGTTTGATGATGTAATGGGTCATGACCTCCTCAAGATGCAGCCGTATCTGTGGCCATGATCCTAGCCAGTCTCCAGGGTGAGACTGGAATGCCCTCTCCATTCTGATCCCAGGCATCTCAGCACCACCACATGCACCCAAGAGAGCAATCATGACGGTCAGAATTTCCCCTATGCTACAGCAGGCTTTGGGCAACTTGGAGGGGAAAACATCTCAGGGCTGGTTTCTGCCTAAACATGCCCATAGCAGGGCACATGGCAAGGTGGTTTCCTTCCAGAGTTCCTGTTAGGATGAAGGGCATAAGTGCCCTCTGCTTGCAAGGGGTTCCTTTATCCACTTGGAGTTGCTAACATCTCAATGACCCCTCAAGAGGAAGCCCCAAGTAATGAGGTCCTGGATCTCAGTGACCTTCCATTTCTTAACTCTAGACTCCTCTGAATCCCTGCAAGCTCCTCCAACCAAGAGATTTTTCTCCTTCCTGGACAAAGAGAAGCTGTCCTGTAGCCTCCCTCCTACATGGCTTAATGTGCAGTACACACCAGGCCTTCTGAGAGCTGGCTCCTTGGAATCCAGTCATTTTCCTGTGAACAAAGCCTGCCTCTCAACTGAAGGCCTGGGTTACTCTGGTCTCTGAAACATGCTCAAAGGGCCAGTTTGAGACATCAAAGGCTGAACAATGTCTTCTTTGTTCTTGACCGTGTTCTGTCCTCCCCCTGCAGAAATGGAATCCTAAGCCTCAATGGGGAAGACTCCCAGAGCAACAAGAATCAGGAGGAAGGAAAAGTAAACTGAATACTAGTTCGAAATATTAGGCCTCTGAGGTCCAAAACACTCATCCAGGGTTTTTTAAAAAAAACAAAAGTAGCAACATGTTGACATGCCCTTCTTCTGGAAGACATCATTTATACATACTTGAACCAAGGGCAAAAGGAGCCTATGGCTTTCCATTCTTGACTTGTTCACAACTAATGTCCTTTATCTCTGTAGTTATCCTACTGCTGAGTGGAAGCCACTTTTGCATTGCATCATTCTGGCATCCTCTACTTCCCCACGTTTCCTCATTTAAGGGCCTCTTTACTTTTGTCTCTCCTCCTACTGCTGTGTTCAATCCTCACATCTCTAAGACCTCAGACCATTCCTTATCACCCCTGATTATGCCCCAATCCAGCATGATCTCTACTTTCAGCTGATTGAACTGAACTTTTCCTTAGTTTCTTAGAATATCTTACCCACTTGACTATTCATGCCAATACTTAACTCTAGGTCACCATGAAGTTGGATTTTCCATTCCAGAAGGGACAAGTATTATAAGCCAAGTCACAAAACTAGGCCAAGATTGTTTTTAGGTGCCATTAAGTCAGTATCCGACTCAGTGACCCTATATACAACAGATGAAACAGTATTGTTACTGCTTCTCTGCTATTCATAGGGTTTTCAATGGCAGATTGTTTTTTGGGAGTGGGTTGCTGGGTCCTTCTCCTAAGCCTACAGCACCTGGTGTTCTCAGGTGGTCTCCCATCCAAGTACTGACCCTGCTTGGCATCTGAGATCTGACAGGATTGGCAGCTATAGTGGTACAGCTGCAGGCTACTAGGCTAAGTTGTTGTTGTTAGGTGCCGTTGAGTCGGTATCCAACTCATAGCGACCCTCATAGGGTTTTCAATGGCTGACTGTTTCGGGATTGCCTTGGGAGTGGATTGCCAGGCCCTTCTCCCACTAGGCTAAGGGGAACCATTAAATACCTGCATGTACCAAAGGCGTCTGCCTCCATACCTTTCACCCATCTGTTAATATCTATTAACACTCTGTCCTGCAATTTAGTGCTTGTTTGAACTTTTTCTTCTAGATTCTCTAAGCCCCATTCCCTTCATTATCTCACCTCTCTCCTACCTCACCAGCACCCCCCTCTTTAGTGTACTGAGGACCACTGAGAGCCCAGGTGGATGCTTTGGTGGGGAGCACAGAGCAGGAATCTTCCTGCAGCTCTGGATCTCAGGTGCATGGAAGAATTGTTGTGGGCATGGGTCCAGGTGTTTCATCCAATGGAAACAGAACTTCTGTCAGCTGGAGATGGGAGGATGAGTGAAGGCAGAGGGGCCTGGCTTAAACAGTCCATCCAGATCAGGAGCTCCAACACTTTTATGCGCTGGTCTCTTCCCCATACAGCATGTTGGGTTATAGCCCAGTCAGATAACATTTGGCACAGCAGTTTTCCGAGCACAAGTCCTCACCCTGAATAAACTGACCAGCACCTATCCTTTTACCAGGAGCTGCTGGCCCATGGAGGACCAGGTTCTATTCATTCTATCAGTCTTTACAGAGTCATCCAAGCCCCTCCCTCACTGGTCTTCAATAACTAATTCTCAGCCTCTGAGAGAACTACCTCCAACTCTTGGCATGTGAGATTGAGAGTATGTTGAATAATGACCATAAGACAGTGGGGAACACTTGGTCAGCTATACTTACAGGGAAAGAAGGGTGAGGGCGTGGCACACTGTGGTGATTCCACCCTAACTTGCAGGCAGGATTAGAAGGTAGGGTCACTGTATTTTCACCCAAGGAAGTGAAACATAAGGTAGAATCTAAAACATTGATGCAATCAAAATCTGAATTCTAAACCATGATTCTGAGGCTCTCTCAATGCAAAGGACCTAAGGTATTACCTACATGAAGAAAGTTTTCTTAAGAGGCATCTCATTCTAGAAGTGCTGCTGAAAACACATGTAAGACATCCCAACTTGGGAACTTAGAATCATAATCGACAAGCATTCAATAAGTGTACTATTTTACATAGCCTTCTAGAAGTTTGCTAATAAAAATAGACAGTGTTGACACTGACATGCACAAAAGTGGCTGAACATGAATAAACCGAGTAAATATGCAAAGTGGTGACATTTTATCTCAGCAAAGGGGAAAGTGCACTTTGTCAGAGCAGTATTTAATGGCCTACATTTAAAGTAGTGGTTGTGGTAGTGTGGGGAGGGAGTAGGAAAAGGATTTAAGTCATAGATACAGTGCATGGTTAAGCAAGGAAACATACCTCACCACCATGTCCCAAAGATCATAATAGCATTTCAAACAACAATGAAACAGTCCCCTCCCCTTTCACTACAGCAGCTGGCCTACATCCACAAAAAGTGTTCTTACTGTTCTCCAGCCCAGGTATTTTAAACCGGGCATCCAGGTGAGGGCTAGGCAGGGGCAGCCATTAATGAGGCATCCCAGCGCTGAGAAGACTCCTGATGAATGCCTGACAAACTGCTGGTTTCGCTGTTGTGTCTTCTGTTATGAAAATGACTAGAGTACTGCCTCCCCCAACCATGGAAAACGTTTTGTAAAGCTTATTTCCTACCATTCTTTTGAAGGATATACAAAGGGAAGCTAAAGCTAAACCTCAGTGTCAAATCCTCATTTTGCAGGACCTTAAATCTGACACAGAATCTTCCTCCCCTGCTAAGCAGATTCTTTGGATGATGCTACAAAGCGAACACAATCAGTGTGTACAGAGGGAGGCAGTCCCACAGCCAGACCTGCATTCTCCCTGGCCGAGGCACTCAGCTGACCACTGCTCTGAGAGGTCCAAAACTGGCCAGGGCCTATAATAAGCCAGCACAACTTCTACCTCACAACTTTTAGGTACAATACCTGCAGCCCACTCAGCTACTCTTCTGTCTCCCATCATTACTCTTGTATGTTTACAGTCTCCTCCACATTTTGAAACATTTTTCATTCTCTCCTTGGTCTTGCATGTCTTTCTGCATTATTAGGGGGGGAGTATTTTTTATTCTTTTTTGGTGAGAAGTGTATTGGTGAAAAGCTACTGGCTGAAGGCAAAGATGTAACTATTTCCCTGGTCATCCTAAACTTTTAACAAAACCTTAAGATTCTGAGTAAAAGATCTTTACACACACACCATTCTCAAGACACAATGATAGTTCCTGAAATGTTGTTGTTGTTGTTGTTGTTGTTGTTGTTAGGTGCTGTGGAGTCAGGTCCAACTCATAGTGACACTATGTACAACAGAATGAAACACTCCTCAATTCTGTGCCAAGCACATGATCTTTTTTATGTTTAAGCCCATTGTTGCTGTCACTGTGTCAATCCATCTACTTGAGGGTCTTCCTAAATAGTCTAGGACAATTACCAAACCTAAATCAGGAGAGTCAACAGGGAGTAAACCTGTTGCCACTAGAAAATATAGAAGCGAAATCCCAAAAGAGCCCAGCTGAACACCCTAGATGCCCAGGAAACCAGTTGCACATCCCAGGCCTTGTCTCAGGGCCTGTCTAAAGAAACATCTGATTGGTAGCTACCTTGTGACACTGCATTACATGCCATAAATAAACAGAACAAAAGGTGGAGCAGCAAACAATGTTTTGGCACACATGGGCCCAATAATTTCTTGAGAAGACAGGGCCCATACGTATGGATTTCTAGGAGACTTGGACTCTAGTCTCAGCTGAATTAGTAACTGGATATATGAACTTGGGCAAGTCATAAAATTCTCTAACCTTGGCTTTCTTGTATCAATATAAGGTATCATTTATTAGGAAGCAATTGAGAGATACAAATGTTTTAATGCAAGTGAATGAAGAGGCTGGGATTCCAGCTGGGCCTTGACAAATGGATCTAATTCTAAGGGAAAGGAAGGATTAGGATTTCAGGAAAGGAAAACAAAGGCCAGCACACATATTCCACATTAATGAAGAGTGGATGGAAGTCTTAGAGTAGTGGTAAATGAGGTGAGCCAGGTATGACTGGAGAAGGATGTGGAATGTATGTAAGGCATCAAAGGATGGGCTTAGGAATCTGATCTTCCTGCTCCTGTCTATTGGGTTGTTAGTAAAAAGAGGAAAGGCAAAAGAACTAGTATTGACATCAGCCAGCTTTTCGATTTTGACATGGATCAACATCTCCTCACTCAACTAGAAAGCACCGGAGTTAAACAACTGTTATTTGCCAAATTATGGGGAGTCTGAGGGATATAACATATCAAGAGAATGCCAATCAGGCAAAGGACAGCCACAGAATGACATTTTCAGGGAGGAGACAATGATAAAAGAGAATGACAGGATAGAGTTCATTGATAACTCAGCTCCAGAGTTTCGCATCTGAAAACAGTGAGGTGCTATGTTTGTGTATCTAGGTTAGGAAATAAACAGTCAATATAAGCTGATGCCCTCAAAACTCTGAAAACTCAGAAAAACCATTAACAAAAATCAATGCTTTTCAAACATCTTTATGTGTATGTATATGCCTAACTATAGGCAACACATCATACCATTTCTAGGCTGAAATTAAAATGAAATACAAAAACAAAATTTTGTAAGTGATAATATTTGAAATTGCTATTGCTTCTAAATAAACACAACTTTGTGTAAACCTGAAGGAATTTGTTGGTGGTTTTTGCCTTTTCAGTAGAATTTAAACTGGGTAGAATTTCACAGAAATACAGATTCAAAAACTTTTTCTGGAGATTAAAAGAAGGATTGGGAAAAGTTCCCTGTGCTTTGTTGTGGGGAAGGAGATCTGGCTCATTTTTTAAATTTTCCATTAAAGCTCTACTTTTCAATACAAAGCAGATGGAATCCTTACACAACTCCTGTAATGTCTACTATTTTTGGGTATCTCAAAGATGAAAGCTCTGAAGAAAATGAAAGAGTTTGAATTCATCAGATAAAAATCCCACCAGCACATTCAAAAAGTGCAGGTACTTAGAAAATTTTAAATACAGGTTAAGAGGTCTTCTTGTGATGGAGGCCGCAGCACCCTCTCTGGCATATGGATCATTTCTACCACTTTTCTACCTGCTCTTGCCACTGCTTCCTTCTCTATCCTCACTGCTCTTTCCACAGACATAAAAGATCTCAAATTGTTCAAGCCTACCAGTCTGCCCTGTCTCCACTGAAGTTGGAATGCAGTGAGAATATGCATTCTATCAGGTCTTTAGGTGCTCCTGCAACCCCCACCCTAACACTCCTTTCTTATGAGTTAAGACCTAGTTTGATAGGTTGTTTGCCACTCTGCTGGGGTAGAGAAGAAGAACGAGGGGCTGATGATTACCATGCACCAACTGTAAGGTACCAGGCTGGAAGTTGCTGGGTGTGCTCTCTCCCTCACAGTTTATAATCTCTTTGGAGAGGTGAAACAAATTTTGAGTGACGAGTGACGAGTGTAGATGCTGGAACCAGACTGCCTGGGTTCAGATTTCAGCTTTGCCACTTACTAGCTGTGTGACCCTCGCTAATGCAAGTCACCTTGGTGCTTCAGTTTTCTCATTTTTTAAAATGAGGTTAATAATGATAGGACATCATGGAACAGTGCTGGTGTTGTATTAGCAAATTAACCACATATAAGATGGAGTCTGGACTCCCAAAGACCTCACAAGTCAGTGTAAAAGGTGGGTACCTGGCCCTCTCCCCAGCTGACTCCCTCTGCCCCAAAAGTCAGGTGATGGAAAGGGTGATGGGGAGGTGGGAACCCAGAGGGAAGGACTTCCCAGGGGGTGGGTCCTGAGTGGAGTCACCAGGAGTGAGGTTTCCACAGCTGGATAAAGGTGTCTTGTATTCTCCAACTCGTGACATTGCAAAACAAAAGCAAAGAGGCAGGGAATGAGCACCCACAGTTCTGGTGGAAAAGCAGGAGTTCAGAAATGACACAGGCCTGACTCACTAGTTATTAGCTGTGTGACAATGGGCAGGTTACTTTATAGCTCTGAGCCCCAGTTTCCCCATTTGACTAGTAGGGATAATAATACCATGCCTGCCACATGGAGTTGTTAAGAGTAAGTAAATTACCATAGGTAATGCACTGAACACAGGACTTTGGGATTCAATGAAAAGTAGGTACTATTATTTGTATGATATATTTGGGGAGGGCTGGGATTTAGCTCAGTTGGTAGAGAGCTGCTCTGCTGTCTCTCAGGTCTTGAGTTCAATTCCCAGCACTGCAAAAATGGGAGAAGGATGTGGCAATTCACTCCCAAGGCAATCCCGAAACAGTCAGCCATTGAAAATCCTATGAGGGTTGCTATGAGTGGAACACAACTAGCTAAGTATGCTGCATGTTTGTTTGTTTTTGTTTTTTGTTTGTTTTTATGGCAGGTTTTATTGTTGCTACTGCGGCAGCCCTGTGGCATCTGATCCCGTCAGATCTTGGGAGCTAAGCAGGGTCGGGCCTGGTTAGTACCTGGATGGGAGACCACCTGGGAACACCAGAAGCTGCAGGCTTGGGAGAAGGACCTGGCAACCGCCTCCCAAAAATCAATCTGCCATTGAAAACCCTATGCACAGCAGAGAAGCACTGACAATAGTGTTTCCCCTGTTGTACAGAGGGTCGCTATGAGTCGGATACCAACTTGATGGCACCTAACAACAACAAGAACAACTGTCATTTTTGAGACAGGACCTTGCTAGATTTCTAGGCTGGCCTTAAACTTGCAATCCTCCTGCCTCAGCCTTCAGAGTACTGGGATTATAGGTATATGCCACCATACTTAGTTTGTGTGCCTTTTTAAATTTTTTTAAAAAATACCATCAAAGATAGGGGAATACAAGGCTAGAAACAATCCTCAAAAAAATATTTGTAAATGGATATAAGCATCAGGCTCAGTTTTTCCCATATTGTATTTTTTTCTCCCAAAACTTACAGTAAGGAGGTACTCAATATATATTTGTCCAAGACAATTAGGTGTTCCTTAAGATCATGGGTGTACAAGGGCAGAACATGATGATCTCTGCTTCCTAGGAAGACCAAGGCAGCCTTCCCAGCCCCAGTGAGCAGAGCAGACCATT
The DNA here is from genome assembly GCA_007922755.1 of Pedetes capensis. Lineage (NCBI taxonomy): Eukaryota > Metazoa > Chordata > Mammalia > Rodentia > Pedetidae > Pedetes > Pedetes capensis. Next base: position 121,445 of record VMDO01000279.1, on the reverse strand, counting down.
CGGAAGCAGGCTAAGATGAATAGGAAATGCTCTCATCCAAATATTACGACAACTCAGAGTCCTGCAAACATTGTTAAAGTTTCATGAGTCAGTAAGCATTATCTTTTCTTCCCACGTTTTTATTAGACCATAAATCCAGTTCAATTTATGTCCTTCTAGGATTACTGCGCTCTAATCAAGTCCAGAGTGTCACTTATTCCTAAGTTGTCTATGCTGTATGTCACCTAAGTCCATCTAGATAATGCTGTATGGGTTACTTATGTGTTTTAGCAGCTAAAAATTAGATTTTCTCAACTAGAAACACTCAAAAAATGATTATATTCCTTTAAATAACCCAAATCACTTTTTTGCAAGTATATAACAGTTATAACTCTTTTCTTTCTTATTCTGCAGTTCATTTAGAAAATGAGAATACATTCTGAAGTCAAACTCAGGGGACTTCATTGTAAAAAACCTAAAAATTCTGGTTATCTGATTAAAACAAACAGATCCCTTTATAAGGCTAATTTCAGGATGCATTCATGTTTCTGCTCTCAAGAATAAAGAAGACTCTGCATTTCTTAAGAAGACATGCTGAAAGTATTTTCAAGCATATCATATAAATGAATTTCCTACCTTTCCTAACAATCTTGGATACAGAACTGACAATCACCCAAATCTCTTTCTAAACCACTCAAAATGTCCTTACATGCACACATTTTCATATATATCCTTTACACTTACATGATTTTCCTTCTGTGAGATACTGTACCAGGTGCTTTACATCTGACAATTCATTGACTACTCATAATAGTTCCTACCTCAAAGGGTCCATATCTCCATTTTAAAGATAAAGGAGGGTAGGTGCAGAAAAAGTTAGTGGTGCATCTCAAACCTGGACCCTACCCTAACTCCATGCCCTGAACCACAGCCTTCACCTGAGCTACAAGGCTCCAAACCTGGAGGCTTTGGCATCTTGGACAAATTACTTAATCTCTCCAGATCTCATTTTTCCTCAAAGTAAAATGAACATATGGGACTACCAGATCTCTAAGATTCTGGGTTCCATGAACTGTACCCTTAAAAAACTTTAAGAGGGTCTCTCACAATTGAATGTTCTTCAGGTTTTGCTACATGCTTCCACCCAAGTCTGAGAAGCAAGAGATCTTTAGACTTCTATACTGCAGCTGTACCACTGTGGCGTCTGATCCCGCCAGATCTTGGAAGCTAAGCCTGATTAGTACTTGGATGGGAGACTGCCTAGGGACACCTGGTGCTGTAGGCTTGGGAGAAGGACCAGACAACCCACTCTTAAAAAACAATCAGCCACTGAAAACCCTATGAATAGCAGAGAAGCACAGCAATAGTGTTTTGTTTGTTGTTATGTGAGGCCATGATGAGCCCGACACTGACTCGATGGCACCTAACAACAACGACATTTCCCCAATGCTGCTCTGGTCAGGTTCAGAAATCTTTGGTGCTAAGTCCAACTCACCTTTCATCCTGTAGCTGTTAACTCTGCAACCCAGGCGTGTGTAATACTCTACACTTCTCCTCTTGAGGGTCTGTGCTTCTTCTCTGTTCTTGGCCTCACCTGGGCCCTGTGTGATCTTACACCCATGGCTTCAAGTATTATATAATCAGATGGTGACAAATTTATATATGAGTTCTAGTCCTTTTCCCTCACTAGTCACCTGCCTAGGAGACAGCATCCATGATAAAGTCATCCCTCTGCAAACCCACCTGCTTATCTTACTGTACTCCTTGTCTCCATCTCTCTCTATCACATTTCCCAAAGACCTCCTTCTTTGCCCATCTCCATATCCTGTCTGAGCCTCTCTCATTCTTTCTCATTCTATCCCCACTTCCATCCCTTCCATTCAGACCCTCACCTGTTGTTCATCTCAGTTTCCAGAAACAACCTTCCCTGCATGGTTCTTGCCTACCTCTGGCCAAAGGCTCGACCCTATGGCCAAGTGATCTTTATAAAATGCAAATCATGTCAGAGCAACTCCTAAGTGGCACTCAGGACAAAGTTGTCCTGAGTACTCAGGAGAATCTTTTCAATTTCTCCTCCAGCCCTGTTTTTTCCCTTGTCCGTTTCTCTACCGCATCTGGCCTTGGACTGTGCATTCATTTTTTGGGCTGTGCATTCATTTTTTTGGGCTGTTCTTTCCAGGGGGAGTGGGATTCCCACAACACTAACCAACTCCTACTTGTAGACACTGCCTCCTCCAGCCTTGTCTGCCTGGTTGCCCCACTTTCCCACCTCTTTGCTGGGTTCATACTCCCTTCTGGTTGTTTTATTTTGAGACAGGACCTCACTACATAGTCAGGCTGGCCTTAATTTCCCTATCCTCCTGCCTCAGTCTCCCGAGTGCTGCAATTACAGGCCTGTGTCGGCACACCCAGACCCTGCTCACTTCCACATACTCTCTTGCATTCTATGCAGATACCTACAATCACACCATTTGTAATAGTGATCAGACAATTCCTCAGTTGTCTGCCAAGCAAGCAGGCAAATTCCTTGGGGTAGGATGCCCCCACCACCACCACGCGCACACACAGACACACACACAATTTGCCTCTAAAGTGTTTAGTTCAATGTCTGGAAAATACTAAATGCGGTGAGTGAATAAATATGTAGACAATTCACCAACTCAGACAGACCTATTGGAGGACCACAAAATGATCCAACTTAAAATAATCACACAGCATAAGACTATTTCCAGTATCAACTTGTTTTGCTTTCCCATTTTCAAATTTATTTTTCATTTCCCAGATAAACAATAGATGAGGGAATGAATGGAAAGAATGGAGGTAGGGATGGATATTTTGTTTTTGGATATAAAATTCTGTTTCCCATCATCCAGGAGTCTCAATATTTTAGCCAACCCCCTCTTTATGGCAGATATTTTAATTAATATCATTAAATCCGTATGTAGTATTTTGAATATTGCCTAGTGGCTTATGGCAAGGCCTTTGGAACCAAATCAGCTGGGCATGGTCCTGACTCTACCATTTAGAGCTATATGATCTTGAGTCAGTTACTCAACAAGTTACTGAAACTTACTTCAATTTCCCTTTTGTAAAGTGGTGATTATAACTAAACTACTTCATATCATTATCGTGAAGATTAAGCCTAAATAGTGCATGGCACATTGTAAATCCTCAATAAATGGTGTTGTTCTTAGGTGCCATCAAGTCAGGTCTGACTCATAGCAATCCTATGTACAACAGAATGAAATACTCCCTGACATTGTGCCATGCCCTGCACTATGTCAGTACTTCTCTGCTATTCATAGGGTTTTCCGTGGCTGCCTGTTTTGAGATTGCTGAGGAAGTGAATTGCCATGTCCTTCTTCCACCTTTGTGATGCTGGGGATCAAACCTAGGGCCTCAGAGAGTGCAGAGCAGCACTCTACCAACTGAGCCAAACCCCAGCGCCTCCATAAATGTTAGCTGTTATTTATTATTTTTATCTCCTCTAGTATACTGTGACTCCTGAAGAGTAAGGACAGCAGAAGCATTCATTCCCACAGCCCTATCTCCCAAACTCCTTGTACAAAATAACACACTAGGCTAATGTTTGTAGAACAGATGAATATAATGAACTTTTTGTAGTAAAAAAGTACATTATTAATTATGATAACTACTATGGACAGAATGGGCCTGCAGCGGTAGCCCTGTGGCATCCGATCCCGTCAGATCTCGGGAGCTAAGCAGGGTCGGGCCTGGTTAGTACCTGGATGGGAGACCACCTGGGAACACCAGGTGCTGTAGGCTTGGGAGAAGGACCTGGCAACCCCCTCCCAAAAATCAATCTGCCATTGAAAACCCTATGAACAGCAGAGAAGCACTGACAATAGTGTTTCCCCTGTTGTACAGAGGGTCGCTAGGCACCTAACAACAACAACATGGACGGAATCACTCCAACAATTTGGAAGCCTGTGGAGAATAGGGATTTTCAGGGGTCTGAAAATGCACTTAACTCCCAGGGAATATGCTGGACTTAAAGGCAGAGACAAGACAGCTTGCTGATGGAGGAGACTCAGGTGGGGCTAAGAAGCTGGGCTGACTGAGCCCCTAGCCTTCCTATTAAGAAGCTGCCTGACTATGGAGACAAGGAGTTCCATTATCTCCTAGTCTGCTTAAGGAAAAGAGGAAAAGTTCCATTCCCAGCTAAACTTGTAATTATCACAAAAGAAAACTACATCACTGAATAAATAGGAACACATAGTAACTGATTACAATCCTTATAATGTACGGAAACACGAATTATGCTACTCTTGCACCCTCACCCAGGCTGGTCAGGCCTCATGAGACCTTCATCCTTACTGGTATCAGTATATGCCAATTTCTTAATTTTCTTATTTTTCAGGAAATTAAGAAATGGTAGTACTGTGACTTCTAAACCATTTTTGGAATCTATAGAATCACCAGATTAAAAAAAAAAAAACCCTAGGCCAAGAAGGTGCTTTTGGAATAAAAGGACCACATCAAAGTCAACACAGCAAGCATCAGATGACTGTATGGCAAGGGATTACTGAGTGAGAAGTGGCCCCTTGAAATGACAGGCAGCTAGGTTTTTGAAACATGCTTAAGATGAAAATATTCAAACTTATAAAATCAAAGGAATAAAAGCAATGATGGGTGTTGGCTCTCAGTTTCCATTTAATTCCTCAGGTTAGCTTACAAACTTCTTGAGGACAGTAGATATGCCGTGCAGAGTGGCAGTGTTTGGTAAAGATGGTCACCAAAACTCCATTTCTTTTAGTCCTTTCATCTGAACACGTGGCCAACCCACATTTCTTTGGTACTCTTGCTATTTAATGTTGCTGTCTAACCTTCACCTAAATACTGTCATTCCAGGCCAAGGCGTTTTAAAAATGGGGGTATTCCCTCCACTCTCTTTTGCCCCATCTGTCTATCAGCTGAAACAGGTTACAATGGAAAGCTATGGTGTGACAGAACTAAGAGGTTAGGGTATGTGAGTCAGAATCAAGGCAGGGAGGAAATCCACCTATTGACCAAAGACACCCATTTTGGATTATTACATGAACAAGAATGAATTTTTATTCTTTTGAGCCATGATATGTTTGTAGGCCTATTTGTTATAGCTGGTAATATTAGCCTAATTAAAACAGATGTTGAGCACATGCCAAGGAACTAGCTCACATTTGTTGAGCATTAAATGAAACCACTGAGTACTTATTAAGGTTAAACTAGGTACGAAATGAGATACATAAGGTTGGGTTTTCTTTTCTCAATGTGCTGACCAACTAATGGTAGAAATGGATACATGACTAACATAATGCCTGCTATTGAAGTTTGAAAACAAAATTAAAGACATGGTGATTTGTTTGGAAGGGAATAGATGGAGAAGACTTCACAGAGAAGATAATATTTGTGCTGGGCCCAAAGGACTTCAAGCAATCAGGTAAGGTTGGAGATTCCAGACCCAGAGGAAAACAGAGTGTTCATTTGCTCACATTTAACCTCATCGTTATGTCTCTTTAATTTGGTCAATAGAATGCAGGCTTATTGTGCACTGACTTTCCTTTCTGGGTCTGGCATCAAACAAACAAGGCTTTGTTTTTATAGTACACTCATTAGCCCTATTGCTTTTTATAATGTAAAAAGTTCTATGATGACTGTCCTTAGAAAGTGCAGAAGTAAATGTTTAGAGAAGTGTAGCCATTTTTTTTCTGATAAAATTCTTGAAGAATAAACTTGAGACAGTTTTGTTTATAATAGTTGTGGAAACATGCTCTTAGGAATCAGCAGGTACAACCTAAGTTTTGACTATACTGATTAAGCATGTGTCACCAGCTTGCAAAACAGAACATTAACCCTGAGATTTACATGAACATTTCCACTTTAAGAGGAACATCAGACTGTTCAGAGTTCTACATCTCCTGTTCACAGGTTGGTGCCCCAAGCCTCAGATAGTTAAACCACTTCCTCCAAAAGTCTGTGCGTTCATCTGAAAGCATGGCATCCATGGGGCAGGGATGGGGGAGAAAGCACAAAGGGTGGAAAGTACTGCAGTTGCTTGGGTGGTGAGAAAGAGGATGTGGGCGTCTGAAGGCTACCTTGAAGCAGGAAGATGCAGGCTCCAGAGTTCCACCAAGTGCCAGTTCAGTTCTGTTTTAACCAGGTCCTCAGTCACTTATTTAAATAAAAGGGCAAAACAACATCTATGGGCCAGGCCGACCAGATTCTGTTTCAAAAGACTTCAGCAAAGTGGCCTTAGGCTTGAGAGAAGCAGCACGTTGGGTTGCCTCACTGTTGCTAAACAATTTAATTCTAATTCAGAAACAAAATTCTTCTGATCCCACACCAATTTATCCTATCTCAGTTCTAAATATCTAACATCCAAAGGAGAGGAGGAGAAAACTGTGCAGTGAGAAGGTTACCTCAAAAGTAAAGCAACTCTTAAGACAGCTGGAATAATTTCTCCCTTAAATCTAAAAAAGACTGCAGCTGCCAGTCAACACTACTTGTCTGTGAACACAGCAAAATGCCGGCACCTGCCACCCGGGATGGGGGGTGGGGCTTTCATTTTTTGGTAAATGTGACAGGAAAGACTCTTTTGAGAGAAGATCAACTGCTTCATCGGGAAAGAAAGGGAAGCCCCAGGGAAGAGAAACAAGAAGCATCGCGCCTATCCTAGGGTACTTTGTGTGTCTCCTCTCTGCGCTGAAAGGGCTCTTTGTCGCACACACACGCACACACACACACACCCCGAGTCACTGATTCACTGAAGGAAGGAGGGGCAAGACCAGTGATTTTATTATCCCTCTTCCCAGTGAGTCCCAGCAAATCTCGCCTGGGCCCAAGTCAGTGGCCTCTTTCTGGCCCAGTCCCCTCCGCCAGTGGCCGCAGAGATAAGAGATGGGAGGAGACCAAACAAAAACAGCCATCGATCTGGGGAAGTCGGGAGGAAATCCAGGGAGTGAGTGGGGAAGGGAGGAGAAAGAAGCATGAGGGAGCAGAAGGGGTGGGGGGCAGAGGAAGGAGAGGGAAGGCTCCGGCACAGGGGAAAGGGGAAGGGTGGGTGGGTGGCGGCACAGGGAGAGTGAAGGGGAGGATGGGGAAGTGCAAGGGAGGTGCCAGAAATAGGCTGGAGGATGCGCTGGGAAAGGCGACGGCCGCCGAGGGAGGAGGCCGAGAGGTGGAGGAGCGGGGCCGGGGTTGGGTGGGGAGCGAAGCTGCACGGGGCATCAATTATTAAGTGATTACATCATCCCTGACATTAAAACAACACACACAGCCTGGGTCCCAGCGGGGGGCCCCCGAAAGGAGGGCGGGGGCGGAGTCTGGGCCAGCCTCTCCCCCAAGCCAATTCCTATCTTCCACCCAGCGCCCGCTCGCGAAAGGGGCCCCCCATCCCCGCGCGATCTCGCGGCCGCACCCCGCAGAAGTGTCCCGCATCGCGGCCGCGGGAAGGGACCTCCGCGCGGCTAACTCGCCGCAGCCCCGCGAGGCACCCCGGAGGCGGCGGCGGCCCGGGGACTGCGGCGCAGGCAGCCCCGCGCGTGGGCGCCGGCGGCCGGGCGTCTCCGCAGCATCCCACGGCCTTCCGCGCATCCCCAGCCGCTCACCTGCGCGGCGCTCGCTCCGGAGCTCATTCACATGGTCCTCTGCCCGCCCTCTCCAGGCGGCTCCGCGAGCTCCGCGCCGGCCCGGACCGGTGGGCCTCGCGAAGCGCCAAGGGGGCGGCGCCGGTGTCCCCGGCCCGGCGTCCGGATCCCTCGCTGGCGCGGGCGGCGGCTTTGTGTGCACCCGGGCCGCTCGGTGCGCGGGGAGAACCGCCGCGCGCCCGGACGGCGGAGGACGCCCGGCTCCGAGGGCAGCCTCGCCTGTGCTCCCGCGGCCAGCGGCGGGCGGGTCGCGATGGCCTCGGGCTCGTGACGACCCCTCCTCCTCCCGCGCGGCAGCCCCCTCCCCGCCGGCTCCGCTCCTGACAGATGGCGCAACTGCACCGACGCGCCGCCGCCGCCGCGGCTGCTGGCAGCTACTCTCGCTGATGCTCCGGCCCCTCCGAGCTCCGGAGGGGAGTGGAGAGGAGGCGGGACGCGGCCTGAGAGTGGCAAGCCACGCTGCCCTATCAGAGGGCCCCTGGGGAGCTGTGGGCCACAACTATTGGCGCCTGGGCCGAGGGCGGGACCGCCGTGGGTGTGGCCGCCGAGTGGGTTGAGCGTTACTGTGGCAGCGGGCATCCTGGCTAGAGTGCAGTGTAGGGTTTGCGGGATGATGCGATGTTGGGGGCGGGGGGCGTGTGCTTGGAGGATCGTGTGGAGTTGTGAGTTGGGGGGATAGGGCGGGAGAAAGCTGGGAGAGTATGAGCTGCCGTTTCTGCTTTGCTCCTAGAGATAGGCATCTGCCATTCTCAAACCATGGGAACCTGCCTCAAGAAAGGGCTGTCTAGCTTCTCCTTTTGAGTGTGGAGGATAAAATGGAAAGGTGTTAGGGTGGTGATAGCAGCATATCCTTTGGCCAAACTTAAAAAAAAAAGAATGTCTGAAGCAAAGTAGAATCCTATCATGGAAACCTGGAAAAGCTACAAAGAACCTGGAAATGCGCAACGAGCAAGAAGAAATTAATAGTATTTCATCAGTCTCCTACTTTTGTGGGCACACGTATACATTTCTTTTGGAGCAAAAGTCCAGAGCAAGTATTACTGAAATTAAAGGAGCTGGTAACGAAGAAACCTCAAATCACAGTGATTTCTTTACGTTTGTTTTTCCTAAAAATCATGTTTAATTGTAACCGTTGGTTGTATTTGGCGCCCAGCCCCGCGTCAGGTACGGGGGTTGAACCCAGGGCTTCACGCAGGCTTTGCAAGTGTTCTACCTCTGAGTTGCAACCAGCCCCCAGCTCATTTTTTACTTTTATTTTGAGACACGGTCTTGCTAAATTATGCAGGCTGCCTCTGGACTCGAACTTTCGATCCTCCTGCCTCCACCTCCACGGTAGCTGGGATTACCGGTAGGCACCACCGCGCCTGGCCTATGTTTTTGGCTTCCATTCAAACCACTCGTGTTCCTCTCCCCCTCCCTTCTCCTTTTTAATTTCTTCTTTCTCCTCCCCCTCCTTCTCCTTCTTCTTCCTCTTTCTCCTCCTCTTCCTTTCTCTCCCTCTTTCTCCTTCTCTCTCTCTTCCCCCACCCTGCTAAATCTGAGCTTTCTCTCAGATTTTCCTTGATGAACTAATAGCCAGTTTAGTATACAGTTAGGAGTGCATCAGTTTTTATTTCCTACCCAGCTTTTCTATAGCAGGATGTAACTTCATAAAAAGAAACACTTTGGCTTCCTGATTTTCTTTATCAGTAATTCCTGTTTACTGAAAGTTCTGCTTTAAGGCATGCTCAGAATGATTCTTCTTAATGATTTTGGCAAGAAACCTATCCTTCCCCGTCAGCAAATCTAATGTTCTAAGAAATGTAAGTGAATCAGCCTCAGCTTGTAAGTTCAAAAATCTATAATATCACCTTGTCTGTGTACCACCTTTTGTTTTTACTGTAACTTCAAAATATTGACCACTTTGGTTTTTTCTTCTTTTTGTACATAGTGCTTTTTTGAAAAAGTTAAATGAGCCCTACTTTAAAGGTAAAGAAGTTGAGGAAAACAGAAGGTGACACACTTATGATATAGACCTCCTTGGAATTTCATGTTCAACCTAACTTCATGAAATCCTAGAGTTGGTGGGGTAACTGAGGGTATTGTTTATAGCTGCTTCAAGAGGAGTCACTGTTTAGCACCTGCAGCCCTAATAGCCTCTTGATCTAATTAGTTGACAAAAGAAAGAGAAAATATGATTAAAATGACAGATTTACCAGCAAGACTTCAGCTTGTTTTGTAATTCTTTTCTTACCTCCCTCTTTAACTGCTACTCTTCTTAAGTGTAACTTTAAATGGATTTGCCCTTCTCAGAAGGCTTTGCTAATGGTCTGAACAAGTGTACAGAGCACTGCAAAAAACTTGGGTACTGTTTCCAATTTTGATCTGCTCTGCAGGTCTCTACAGAGAACTTGATTAAAGATCGAAGGTGCTGTTCCTGGTTTACCCAAGGCAAGTCATTTTGTCCTCCAAAACCACCAATTTTGTTTTCTCAGGGAGAAATGTAGACATTGTTCTAGAATTTCTCTTTGGTTTGACTGTTAGTGGTTATTTTAATTTTTCTACTTCTCTCACCTTGAAGTTTACTCGTTCTCTCCCGGCTTTCCTTGATTTGTCTCATCTGATTTTCTTATTCTTTTGTTCTCTAAGTAATTTTTTTTAATATACATTTAATGTTGTGAGGGGGCTGGGGTTTAGCTCAGTTGGTACAGTGCTGCTCTCAACTCCCTGAGAACCCAGGTTCAGTCCCCGGCACCACAAAACAACAACAACAAAAAAAAAAAAAAAAAAAAAAAAAAAAAAAAAAAAAAAAAAAAAAAAAAAAAAAAAAAAAAAAAAAAAAAAAAAAGGGAGAAGGACGTGGCAATCCACTCTCAAAGCAATCCCAAAACAATCAGCCATTGAAAACACTATGAGGGCCGCTATGAGTCAGACCTGACTCAATAGGACCTAACAAGAACAAGTGTTATGAGGTAAATAAAATATTTTCTTGTCTTCTTATTGCACTCCAGTTTTAATCTTCTCTTAAGTGTCGGCTAGCAACACATGGCAAGACTAAGAACCTTTCCTATAGAGTTCTAACAAATCAAAAATCAATCAATAAATAAGTAAGGAATTGTTGTTGTTGTTGTTAGGTGCCATTTAGTCAAGTCCGACTCATAGCGACCCTCGTAGGGTTTTCAATGGCTGACTTTCAGGATTGCCTTGGAAGTGGGTTGCCACATCCTTCTCCCATTTTGCAGTGCTGGGAATTGAACTCGGGACCCCAGAGACTGCAGCGCAGCACTCTACCAACTGAGCTAAATAATAAGGAATAGTCCAACTAGAAAATGTGTGTGAAGGAAATGAATCTCTAAATGGTCATTGAACATGAGAGGCAGTTCAACTACACTTGTCTCCAGAGCCAACTTGTTTCAACTACCTAGTTGACTGAAGACAATAAAAGATGTAGGGCAATGGGTACCTACATCCTACAGTGGGAGTGTTACTTGGTGCAACATTTCCTGGGGACTGGGACAAATTAATAGTATTTGTGAAAGTCCTTTTGTAAAGTGTGTATCTTTACCCAGGAATTCTACTTCTAGGAAAGAATGAAACAAATTAGCAAAGATATATCTATGGTAAGAATAAGGAGAACATTGTTTAAAATAGTGAAACATTGTAGAAAGCCCAGGAACAAGGGGCTTGGTATGTAAATAAATGTTATGTCTACCATAGAATACTATATATGCCTAAAATGATGATGAAATTAATTTATTTCTTTGTATGGAATGATTTTCATCATAAATTAAGATAAAAAATTGAATACTGAATTAGTATTAAGTGTGCTTATCTGCATGTATTTATACATATTCTATTAGTTTAAAATTTATCTGTATTTGCAAATCTTTTTAGACAATATTTGAGTACATAGACAAAAATGTTAACAGTAATTTTTATCTGTCATGAGAGTATAAGTAAACTTTTAAAAAAAAAACTTTTTTTATTAATTTTCTCAACTTTTTTGCATTGGGCATTTATGTTATTAGAAGAAACAATAAAAACTGATTTTAGCTGGGTGCAGGGGTATACACCTGTAATTGGGGCAACTTGAGACGAGGAGGCAGGAGGATCACAAGTTCAAAGGAAGAGGCAGCCTGTATAAGTTAGCAAGACCCTCTTTCATGACTAAAAGAAGGGAGGGGGTATAGCTCAGTGGTGGAGCACTTGCCTAGCATATGCAAGACCCTAGGCTCAGCATTCCCAATACTGAAAAAAAAAAATCTAATTTTAAACTTGTTTTTTCCTTTACTATTTTAATTTTCCCCCTTTTCTCTTCCTCTCCCTCTTCTCTGCTACTTTTCCTCCCTTTTGAAGGAGCACTGCCCTGGGGTGGTACCAATTGCCAAGGTCAGTGAATCCTTCAGCTCCCTCCACCCACAGCCAACTGCCCTACAGCCAACCTCCCTGCATTTGGTGGATCTTCTGGGACTTGCAAGAGTAATATTTGTGTTAGTTTTCTTGTCATTGTGACAAAGCAATTGACATAAACAAGGGAGGAAAGATTGATTTGGGCTCATGGTTTAGAAGATCTCAGCCCATGGTGGCAGGGAGGCATGGGAGAGCAGCTGGAAGCAGGGCCTGTAGCAGGGGACTTCAAACTATGGCATCGCAAGCAGAAAGAGCTTATGGGAACTGGGGGTCCAAGTAAAACTTCCAAAGGCCGGCCCCAAGGGACTTACTTCCACCAGCTAGGTCCAACCTCCCAAAGTTCCATAGCCTCCCAGTACAGTGCCACCACCTGGGACCAAGCACTTAAGAACATGACCTTTGGGGGATTTTTAAATCCAAACCATAACAATTCTCAAGAAGCTTCCACCTGAGAGTGGTAGACCACCGGGAAACAAACCCCAGAGCCCATCTCTCTGTACCTAGCCCACATGATTTATGGTTTAACTCTTGTTTCTTACCCTTCATACCATCAATACCTTCTACAAGGAGCTACCTAATTTTAGATCCATGACCTTCAGGGCAAAGCCAACAGATTTCAGGTATACTTGGTGGAAGCCTGCCCAGAGTCAGCAGAAGATGGTCCTGTGTGAACTCATATGGGATGGATGCTCCACACCAAAGCTCTGTGTGAGCTTGGGAAAGGCAGTAGGTGGGGTTAAACCTGCTTCTGGAAGAGGCTTAACCAAATTTCTAAGCTGGGATTCTGGCACTGCTTTTCTACCAACCTTATCTTGTTAAATTTTGTCCATGCTGGCCAGTTGCTCTTCCTGGCAGGCCACACCTGGGAAGGTGTGTCTCTCCAGCTTTCTTCCCTCCTAAAAGGTGGGAAATGAGCTGACTAGACAGGAATTATTAGGAGTTTTATTTTGTTTTGTTTTGTTTTTTAGCACAATCTTGCCACATAGCCCAGGCTGTCCTTAAGGCTGTGATGCTCCTGCCTTAGCCTCCTGAGTACTGAGATTAGAGCCACCATGCCCTTATAAACATGGTTTTGGAGTCCAGGTACACTGGCTGTCTGCTGGATACTCCCTGTGTGTCAGTCAGTAGTGGGCAAGGGGGACTTATGCCGGGAAACCCTATGAATAGCAGAGAAGCACTGACAATAGTGCCAGGTATGGGAGAATGTCAGGGAGTGTTTCATTCTGTTATACATAGGGTTGCTATGAGTTGGACCCAACTTGAAGGCACCTAACAACAACAAGATTATTATAATTGATCCCTTAGTTGCTCTTTCTTATAGGTAATCTATCTTTCCTCTCAGCGTTCTTTTAAGTCTTGTCTTCATACTTTTGGGTCTTTCACTAGATATATATTTTGAATATTTCACTAGAATGTGTACATGTTGGATTTATTCTTATTAATCCTTCTTAGAAATCATTGAAATTCTTAACTCTGAATTTTCATTAATACTGGAAAGTTTGTTCTATAGCTCTTCAAATCTTTCTCTTCATTCTTTCTAGAACTCCTATTAGATATATGTTGGATCTTTTCACTCTGTCTTTTATGTTTCTTAACTTTAATCATATATTCTCTCTTTATCTCTTTGGGCTGTATACTGAAGAATTTCCTCATCCATGCCCTCCTATTTACTAATACTTTCCTTGGTTGTGTCTGATCTTAATGTTAACCTATCTATTGGCCTTAATTTCCTTGATTTTATGTTTTATTATAAGAAATTATATTTTCCACTTTCTCAAATCTCTCATTCTTTTCATTGTATTATTTTCCTTGTTTATAAATCTATTCTTTCAACTTCTGGGGCTCTAATCATCATGATTGTGAGCTAACTTTTCCTTATGCTATGCGTGTGATTTTAAAGTTTCAGTTCAAAGTGCATGTGTAGTGCAGGGGAACCTGATTTTCTACTCCTAGAAAACACTTGAGAGCCGCTCTGCAAAGCTAGCAGCTGGTTTTGTTTTTTTGTTTTTTATTTTCCTTTTAATTTTGTGCAGCCTCAAGAATATGTCCTCAATGATTCAGATTTTTTTTTGGGGGGGTGATATTATTTTGTGTCCCAAAGGAAAAAAAAAGTCTCACTTCTCAGATTTTAGTTAATGTAATAATCTACATCTGAATGAGATATGGATCTTAAGATGTATATCTTACCACTTTCAAGAATTCAAATACTCTGTCAGGTTGTCAAAGGAAAAATTGAATAGAAGCAAGAGAAAAATATTGTAGTAAAGTTCTTGATTGTAAGAATTAAAAACTTCCTATATTTACTTTAAGTAGAAAAGTAATTTATTAGAAGAAGATTGGGTAGCTCATGGAATCACTGAGAAACCTTGAGATGTAGGCTCAGAAAATCAGCAGCAACTGAGAATCATCACCCAGGGGCACAGCTGAGAAGCAGTCAGGACACCTCACAGAGGCTCTCACACTGTCAGACCTCTGCCAGTGCCAAGGAACAATGCCACCACATAGACTCTCTATGCTCCCTCCATCCTTGTCTCATTTGTTGAAGACTTAACTTCCTGGGTGGCTGTGCCCAGTAGGCTGACTATATCCTATCTTTCAGCTGGGGTGGGTGTGAGTTGGGGGACAGGAGCTGGGGAGTGATATTTTATTCCTTCAGCTTATGTGGAAAACAATGAGGTTTCACCCCCACCCAACTCAAATAACAGAACTCTCCCAAAAAGAAAGGGAGATGAGATGCTGAGCCAGAAATAAAGATAAATAAATAAATAAAAAGACAAACGCCCAGTGCAGTTGTTCACCTAACCCTCAATGTTCCATGATTGATACTACTCATTTAACAGGAATTTCTTCCTTTCCAGTCATGATTTTATTCCTTAGGAAGGAGAGAGCAGGATAAGGCCCATCTTAGGCTCCCCAGCACAATACCTGTTTAAACATAATGTCTAACATGAATGATCTTTCAACTTTCATCTCATCTATATTTACCCATGGAGGGTTAATTGTCTCTGAGAGTGAATATTATGATTTACAATAGGACTTCCAGTGATAGGAAGCCCCTGAGGAAAGGAAGATTGATGGAACTTTTGCCCTTTCTCCTATCCTGAGAGTCAGCATAAAAGATTCTGTCAGTCTTAGCCTCTTCCTGTTTATTATCCTTCTTCATGTAGGAGATACTCTTGTAGTGGCCATCCAGCTCACAATGACTTGCTTTTTCTTAGAATAGCTCCAATTCCCAGGAGTGGGTACCTGGTGGTCCTGTGACCCTATAATACCTCAACTGAGTCAGAGCCAAGTGATCAAGGTCAGATATTTATCCTAGAATGAGCCAAGTATTATTTATTGAGAAATCAAAAATTGGATCAAAAATACCCAAACCTGAATATGTTGTTATTAGGTACCACCAACTCATGTCTGACTCATAGCAACCCTCATAGGGTTTTCAACGGCTGTTTTGGGATTGCCTTGGGAGTGGATTGCCATGTTCTTCTCCCATTTTTGCAGTGCTGGGAATCAAACCTGGGACCTCAGAGAGTACAGAGCAGCGCTCTATCAACTGAGCTAAATCCCAGCCCTTCAACCTGAATATATTAATTAGGAAATACCAAATCCTATAACAATTCCCAAATCTCAATGGCTTTACATAACAGAGTTTTACTTCTCTTTCAAGTCACAGCCCACTTGGGCTTTGATGGACTGCTATTTACAAAGTGATTTGGGGAACTCAGGCTCCCTTCAGCCAAGATTTCATGGGATTCTGTGCTGACAACTGAGAAACATGGGGAAAGACAAAATTGAATGGTAGCTCTTAGGGGCCAGGACTAAATATAACATACATCATTTCCGCTGAAATTCTATTGGCCAATACTAGTCATGTGATCACACCTATATGTATGGGAACCTGAAATGTAGTCTGGTGTGTTCCCAGGATGAAGATGAAATGGCTTGATGAGTATATTGCCAGTATGCAGCATTGGGAGATGGTAAAACTAAGCAGTAGGAGACAATAGATAGATATTTCAAAAAGATAACAAATACATTTTATTTTTCATATAGATATAAAATATGAAACTTTAAGATAATTTTAAACTTTGGAAGTAACATTAGCTACCCTCTTCTAAATTTCGGTTTGGATATTGCTTTACTCGCTTGCTCACCATTTATTTTTGTTTATTTTATAACCTACCAGTCCTTGTCAAGCCGGATACTAAGAAAGCAAGTGATATTTTTGCCAGGCTACATGTCTGATTGCACCATTTCCTAGCCTGTGTCCACCTGTTGATAGTATGTGAGGAGCGAAACTTCTCCCTTGAGAAATCCTAGATATAATTTTTATCCCTCAGAAATATTAAAGTTTTATTCCTCACAAATACTTTGAAAATCCTTCTGTGCACCTTAGTCTTTTCCCACTCCCTATTTTCTCCTAATTAGTGAAAACAGGTTCTAAGTCAACAAAAGCAGAAGAACAGGGGGAAATGAAAATTGCTGCCAGGTCCAAAGAAATTAAGTCTATTTTAACACACAATCCATCGCAAGTACCCCAATGTACTTTATGAACTGGACATTTAAGAAATTTCCAGTCTTTTCTGATTACCAAAGTGCTGTAATTATTGTCCCTTTTCATGCATAATTTTTTTGTGTGTGTAAAAAACATATCTGGCCACCTCAAACATAAGAAGATGTGTGTTAGATAGATCCTGAGATATCTTGCTGAGTTCAAGATGAACTCACATAGGCTTATTTTTGTGAAAGGTCTGTATGTGGAAATATATCTATGTTTTTGAACCAGAATAAGAATAGAAAGAATTACATGAGATGTGTGAATTTAGCAAGTGTGTGTATGAAAACCCAGATTTCTATTGCATATCACAGGCTTAATTTTTCTAGCTTACAAGTCAAGATCAACTTCCCTAAATTTTGAAAAATCCTCAACCTAAGGAAGCAATGCTTCTTCATATGCTGCATGGAATCAAAACTATGATGAAAATAAAAGTCAGAGAAGATCTTAAGTAGATTCAAATTACTGATGAACTTACAGAAATTAAACTCATATTAAAGAGAATCAAGTTAACTGAGAATGATTTATTGAAATCGAAAATATTTCATACTGGGGTAAAACTGCATTTATCATTAAAACAAAATTTTTTTGCCTTTGGCTAAAATATGTGTGTTCCCTGGATTCTTTCTCTCCCCATAAAAAGAGAAGTATTCTTCTACTCAAATCCTTTCACTATTAATTAACTAACATTGTTCTGAAAATTCTAGTTTATGTAATAAAAAGATGTCACACATATAAATAATAAAAAGGAGACAAAATTCTTATTATTTCCTGTTAATGTCAATATCTACCTAGAAAGAGCAAGAGAATCAATTGAAATAGTGTTATAACTGATAAATGAATTCAATATAGGAGTCAGTTTCCAAAGATATTGAAGTTGGGCTCTAAAAACAGTGAGTGAAGTAAAAATTATTCATAGTTAAAAATCATCCTTGAAAATTCTCCAAATTAACCCCAAAGTACAGTATACATTTGAGAGAAGGACCTGGCAACCCCCTCCCAAAAAATCAATCTGCCATTGAAAACCCTATGAACAGCAGAGAAGCACTGACAATAGTGTTTCCCCTGTTGTACAGAGGGTCGCTATGAGTCGGATACCGACTTGACGGCGCCTAACAACAACAACAGTATACATGGGGAGTCAGATGTACACAACTCTAGTTGTTCTATCTGTATACATATATAAAATATATAGTAATTTGCAGTGTATGAAAGTATACATGTAAAACAATTTCAAAGTTTTATTTTTTACATGTCAAAAATCTATCTATGTTTGGATATGTTGTATATGTACATATATCTCTGCCCATAGACAAAAACAATACTTTTTAAAATCTCTAGTTAGAAATCATAATTTTTAAAGTCTTATTTATAATAGCAATAAAAAATAAGTAGGGGTATGTCTTGGTTGGGTTCCCCTCGAAACAGACGCTGAGACATGGATGCTTGTTAGAGTTGTTTACGGAAGTGTGATTCAAGTAACTCAGTCCAAGAATGAGAATGGGAAATGGAGAAGGGAATGAAGTCAACAGAGGATGGCACATAATCAAGCTGTCCTCCTGGATGCAAACTGAGCACCATTCCACTGAGGACCCTCTGGGAGCCCTGAGAGTAGACCTCAGAGTCACTCCAACAGAAGGTGGAGGAAGCTAGGTGTTTACCCACTGTATCAGCCAGTGTTCGGTGCAGACACAGAACCTACAGGGACACACATGCACACACACACACACACACACACACACACACACACACACACACAGAGTTATGGAGGCTAAGGAATCTTATTATCCACTCCCTGCAAGCTAGAGATTGAGGGAAGCTGGTAGTGTGGTTCACAGAAGCAGAAGACTCATGACGCGAGTCTCAATTAAGAATGGAAGACTGATGTCCCAGCTCAAACAATCAGGCAGAGAGATCACGTATCCTCTCCCTCAGCTTTTTTGTTCTATTCAGGCCATCAGTAGATTGGATGATGCCCTCCCACATTGGGAAGAGCAATCTTCTTTACTCATTCCACTAATTCAAATGCTAATTTCATCAAGAAACACCCTCACAGACACATTTATAAATATCTGGACACTCCATGTTCGAGTCAAATTGTGCACATAAAATTAGCCATCTTACCTGGAGATGGTGGTGCAGTCCTGTAACCCAAGGCCGAGGCAGGAGGATTGTAACTTTGAGGTCTGCCTGGGCTACAGTGGGAATTCAAGGCCAGCCTGGGTACTTTAGTGAGGCCCTGGCTCAAAATAATAAATCAAGGGCTGGGAATGTAGCTCAGTAGTTTTTCTACCATACGTGAGGCCCTGGGTTCAATTCCCAGTATCTAAATGAATAAGTAAATAAATAAATAAATAAAATTAGCTATCTCTCCTACCTAATTCACATTGTCACTGGGGACATAAACTACAGATTTTTCAGCTTGTGCCACCAGCAGACTGAGTGTGCTCCTATTGTCAGAAACGATCTTCCATAGAGGTGCAGAGATGCATAGTATGCTGTCCCTGGCAAGTAGATGGGAATGCCAAGAGTACTTGGTGAATCAGGGACTGGCAGTCTCTACTACATTAACCTAAAAAGGAGTGGAACCTATTTATAAGAATCACACATTTTTTCTAAGAATCATAAATTAAAAAGAATTAAATGGAGATATGGACCATGTTCCTGGGAGGGAAGATTTAATAATGTTAAGATTTCAATTTCCCCAAGTTAAACTATAAATCAAACGCAATTTCAATTCAAATTCTACTGGGACATTTTTTCTTTTACATTTATCTGGAAAAAAATATGAATGAGAATAGGAAAAAAAATTAAAACCTTGGATGTAGCCAACGGATACTAGCTTTATCAAGTAATAAAAGAGTGATACTGATTCAGGAATAAACAGACAAGTAAAGGTAACATTTGAAAGATTGCTAGAATATACCCAAATACTTATAATCCTGTAATATGTATTATATATGGCATTTTGAAAAAGCCATAAATGAAAGAAACACCAAATATATTTTATTGGGATGTTAAGTCTTATGTCATATAGCAGAACAAATCCAAAATGAATTTAACATTGAAATATAAGTAAATAAAAATATTAAAGTGCCAGACAGAGCAAAGTGAGAGTGAATATTTATGGACTCAGATTGAGTAAGTCCAGCCTAAGTTTGGTATCTCATGTTGAATCTTAGAAGAAAGGATAGACTTCAGTATATAAATGTGAAAATATCTATGAGCCAAAAACTCGACAAAGAAAACACAGTAAAAGACAAAAGAGAAGGCATTGCCATATTTAATATTTAAATACTGCATAGAATTCTTGAAAATCAACAAGGAAATCTTGAAACACTGATTATTATGGTTTAGTCTAAAATGTTCACCAAACGTCATGTGTTTGAACATTGGTCCCCAGATAGTGGTGTCATTTGTGGAGATTATGGAACTTTGGGAGATGGGATTCTAGCTTTGTGGAAGCAACTTCCTGGGGGAAGGGTTTTGGAGTTTAGCCTGGACCAGATGTTCGCTATTCTCTGCTTCTGATATGCCATGACATGAGGTTCTCTCTCAGAGGTTGTGGCTGCCTGCCCAGATGACCACCTCTAATAGTGAGCCTCCAATAAAGAAATTTATCCCATAAGTTTGTTTCAGTCAGTTTCTCTGTGATAATGACACACCAGCTGACTAATCAGCCAATGAAAATTAAACTGGGCAAAACATTCATCTATCATTTAACAAATATTTCTTAAAAGCCTATTATACAGGAGGCATTATGGTAAGCATTGGGCATATGATGAAGAATAAAGTGATGTACTCTCTGGTCTCCTGAATCTTTGAGCCTGATGGGTGAGAAAAAATCAATAAGAAACAAATACATATGTAATCACAACTGTCATAAGTACCATTGTTAGGATTTGAATCTAAAATGTCATCCAAAGATCACATTTGAATGCTTGGTCCCCAGCTGGTGGCACTGTTTTGGGGAGGCTGTGAAACTTTGGGAAGTGGGATCTAGCTGGTAGAAGTAGGTTACTAGGTGCAGGCCTTTGAAGGTTACCCAGCCATATACTTCAAGTTGCTCTAGCTATGCTTCCTGAGACCATGATGTGAACAATTCTCTTTCATCCAGGCCTTACTGCCTACTCTGCATCCATGCCCTCCCTGCTTCTATAGACTGAAACCTTCAGAGCCATGAACCAAAAACAATTCCTTCCTCATTAAATTGTTTTGTCATCGGAACACAAAAGAATATTGGTACTGGGAGTGGGGTTGTTGCTATGCTAAATCCTGAGTATGTGGTTCTTAGGCTTTTGGTAATTGTATGCAGGAGGAGTTTGGAAGAGTTTGGAGATATGTATGAGAGAAGCCCTTGAAAGTTATAAGCAGAGCTTAATGGGCTGTTCTGATGAGAATTTAGAAGACTACAACAGTGATAGAAATGCAAAGGATAAAAATTGTGCTTGTAGGGTTTCAGGTAGAAATAAGGATAATGTTGATAACTGGACTAGAGGCCATTTATATTATATTCTGGCAAAGAGTGTGTCTGTGGTTTTGTCTGTATCCTAAAAATTTTAAGTGAAGCTAAATTCAAAAGTAATTTTCTGGTTAATTTGGCAGAGGAAATTTCAAGACAGCATGGTATTGAGGATGTGTCATGGTTACTCCTGGTTGCTTTTAGTTAGATATATGACTTTTTTAAAAAATGCAAAAAGCAGAGCAGGAAGATTTGGTAAATAAGTTTGGTGAGAAAAAAAATCCACAGGTTTAAAATTGGGGACAAGGCAAGAGGGGGCAATGAGGCCATAACTGTTAAAAACATAAAACCATTAAAGAGAAGCCAAATATTTTGTGCTGGAGCAATAGGAGAAATGTCCTGGGGGAAAAGTAGAATTTAGCCAGACCCCTCTCATCTAAGGCTTCAGGGTCCAGGGCACCCTGCTGGCAAAAGGCCACCCAGGGATCTGTTCTCCCAGGTTTAGCCACACAGGCACACAGAGGCCATTACAGCTGTGGTCCAAAGGGATCTAGATAGTGCTTGAACTGGCAGGAGACATTGGCATCATCCATATGGAGCTATTTTTACAGGACACAGAATGCAAGAGTTATAGAATCATTGAGGCTTGTATCAAGGTTCCAGAAAAAGTCCTGGCAGGCCAGTCAAGATGTGACAGAGTCAGATTCCCTGTGGAGAGTTTGAGAAGGAAAAGTGTATCTTGAAGCTTTGAGGATGTTGGAGGTACCAGCAATAACGGAGTTCTGCTAAGAAACACTGCCAGCAATGAATTGAGCTGGCCCCAAAGAGAGGCCTTATGGACTGCAAATGGCAAGGCCATAGGTGTAGGGCTGCCTAAACCTGTTAGAGCCCATGATACTACTCCATGTGCCAGATGCTAGACATGGAGCTGCCAGATTCAATGTTTGCCCAATTGGATTTGGTCTTGCTTTGGTTTGAACTATCCTTGTTATCCTCCTATTCCTCCTTTTTTGGAATGACAATGCTACTCTGTGCCATCGTATATTGGAGGTATGAAATTTGTGTTTTTATTTTGCTGGGGCTCATAGATAAGATTGCCTTGAGTCTCAGCAGAAGCTTTGGACTTGAACAATGTTGGGACTGTTAAGACTTTGGAGACTCTTGAAGTGCTATGAAGAGAACAGGGCACAGTAACAGAGAATATGGAGGGAAGTAATTTGGCAGAGGGTCAGGTAAGTCTTTCTGAAGAGTGAGTATATAAGTGGAGTCCTTTGGGAGGAGAAGGAGCTTGCTAACTTACGGGGGGAGGAAGTGAGAAGAGCATTCCAGCATGTGCAAAGGCCCTGAAGAATCAAGATGTTTAGTAATACAAAAAACAGAAAGGCAGCTAGTTTGGGGACAGGGCAAATGAGCAATAGATTGAAGGGGAGGATAAGGGTCAAAGCCTGAAGAGCCATCTAAATAATGATAATTTGTCTGGAATTTGTTTTATATATTATGGAAATCTAGTGAAGGGTTTTAAGCAGGAGAATAATTTGATCAAATTTTATATTTTAAAAGAAGTCTGCTACATGGACAAGAGATTAGAGGGATATAAGAGTACAAACAAGGTGTCCAGGTAGGAAATTTTGGTGGTGTAGTCTGGGTTAAATGATATTGACTTGAACTGAGGTTTATAGAGGAATAAAATGGTGGAGCTATGTTATAGAAAGAGAAACGAAGGATTTGCTTATGAGTGGGTAAGGAAGGTGAGAGAACAATCCAGAATAATCCATAAGTTTCTGACCTAAGTAGCTCTGAAAATGATGGTAAAATTTTCTAAGCCAGTGAAGTCTGGGGAAGAACAGGAGGAATCAATATTCACTTTAGAACCTATTAAATTGGAGATTCCTGAGCTACATATACCCAAATAGAGATGTTACTGTCTGTTGAGTGTAAGAGTCTGGGGAGTTGAAGATATAAATGTAGTAGGTAATACCTGTGGTTATTAAAGTAATGGGAGTGAATGAAACCACTGACAGAGAGGCCCATGATTAAGCCAAGGAGTAAGGTAGACAATGGAGTCTGAGAAGGAACAGATAGAGGCAAAAAGGAAAACAGGAAGATACAGTATCTTGGGAGGCAAGAGAAGAGAATTTTAAGGAGGAAGTGATGAATGGTGTCAAACACTGTACCACCAAAAGGTCTAGAGAAATGAGATCAGGAAAATGATCTCAGGAGTTGATGAAGTAGACTCCACTGGTAATTGGGAAGAAACTGAGAAGTCAGCGATCAATGAGGAGGTACAGAGTATATAGTCATCCCTCTGTACTCGAGGGAACTAGTACCAGGACCTCATGGATACCAGAATTTGAGGATGCTCACGTGCCCTATATAAAATGGCCTAGTATTTGCATATAACCAATGCACATCCTCTGTATACTTTAAATCATCTGTGGATTGCTTATGGTGCTGAATACAGTGTGGATGCTGTGTAAATAAATGTTACATTATATTGTTTAGGGGATAATGATAAGAAAGAAAGACTGTACATGTTCAGAACAGATGCAGTTTTTTAAACAAAATATTTTTGATATGTGGTTGCTGCGGGCACAGAGGGCTGACTGTACCCCTTTTTAAAAGAAGTTTGGTCCTAAAGAAGTGCTGAAACAGGCAAATCTCAAAACCAAAATGTTATTGGGGAGACTTGGGGAATGGGGGTAGATGGATTCAGAAACTGGCAGTGAAATCTTGGTCCTTGTATTCAGCATACAAAAGAATTTATATGTCAGGGTTTGGCTCAGGCCCGGCAGAGATCAGAGCCTAGCCCAGATACCACTTGGGTATTGGGGACCCACAGGACCGGGTTGGTGTTATGGCCGGTGGCACCAATGAAGGACCTCGGGAGACTTTCAATGGAAAAACAGGAAAGGAAGGTTTATTGGGTGCTCCCCAAGTGGGGTGCAACAAGCAAGCAACCCCTAAGCAAGTGCTGTAAGTGCTGGCTCTAAGCCTGCAGCATGGAATGCTGCAGGCTGAGTGCTAGAACAGCTCAGCCTTAAAGGTACAGCTACAGCAGCCGGTATTCTGCTGGGCTGGAGGTCAGTTGGTCTTGACTCTCGCAGCTCGCCTTCTCTGCCTCTCTCCTTCCCAAGGATGGGAGGAATTGGGAGGGTCTTCATGGCTTGATTGTCGCCTTCTGCGCTTTGGGGCCCCTGGTCATGACGCCTCGGCTTGCTTGAAGAATCTGCTGGAGTAGAGAGCACTGGTTGAGGTGATGGGGTCCAGGTAGCAGTTGAGGGATGGAGAGCAGTGGTAGGGTAAAGGGGGTCTGGGAGCCCTGCTTATATAGGGTCCCGGAGGGGCGCACGTGCTGGGATTAGCCAATCAGGGCACACACCTGACAGGTACAGCAGGTAAACTGTCATACCTGCCAGGTAGGGACAGTTATCTTACGAAAATGCCAAGGATAGCCAATCAGGATTAAGGTAGTTGAGGCAGGCCAGGCTGGTCAGGTGCCATCTTTGCCCATTCGATGGGAGGGGTAGATATGCGTCAATGAGATGTGGCCCTGAGGTCAACTAGGGGTCAATCCCTCAGGCTAACATGAGGGACCCTACTTATGGGGTAGATTTTAAAAATCCCCAACATTTATACCCGATAGAGAAATTACAATATAGCATAGAATAGGTTTATTAAAGATAGTACACCTCTACGGAATAATTACAGGGAAAACTGAGGCACTTGAAGCAGCTTAAGTAGATCTACAAAGGAACTTGGAAAAACTTATGTTCCCTGGGTGAATTGGCATAAGGATGCTTCTATTTCCTGGGGAGAAGGTAAAGAAGCCAGAGAACAGGACAGGTAAGCAGGCCTTTAGAAGGAAAGGTGCCTTGGACAGACAGAGAATGTGGAAGGCCCAAGAGAAGGGAGAGAAGGTGGTTGCTGAAGAGAGAAGAGAGCAGAGGAACAGAGAGAAGGAGAGAGGACCAGAGAGGAATGGAAAAAAAAAGAGTGGGTGCATGTTCCCTTTAGTATTATTCAAACTAGGGACTGCCTAGTGGGCTGGGATTTAGCTCAGTGGGTAGAGCGCTGCGCTGCAGTCTCTGAGGCCCCAAGTTCAATTCCCAGCACCCCAAAAATGGGAGAAGGGCCTGGTAATCCACTCCCAAGGCAATCCCGAAGCACTCAGCCATTGAAAACCCTACGAGGGTCGCTATGAGTCGGATACCGACTTGACGGCACCTAACAACAACAACAACAACAACAACAGTGTGCCATCAGCCTGGCATACCCAGCTCTGGGCACATAGTGTTAAGAGTGTTTTCGTTTTGTTGTACATAGGGTCTCTGTAAGTTGGACCCAACTCAATGGCACCTACCAACAACAACATACTACCTTCTAATCTTGCAATATCTTTAGGCAGATTCTTTGTGCTGTTCAGTTTCTAGTGCTTTCTTTGCTATGAATACATACCTTGTGGGTTCATAAACAGAGAGTAATTACTGAGGACACAACCATGGTCCTGCCAAACTATAGATTTCAATATCCTAGAAAAGCCTAGTTAGGACATCAGATAGGTCAGGCAAGGCAACTCTAGGCAATATTTGATTTTTTAAAAAAGTAACTAAAATGCTATTACTTTGTGCAGTATTGGGGTACCTGAAAGGCCCAGAGCACATGAAGTTACCAGTTGTATGGAAATAAGGTGGTATAAATTACTTCAGCAGGTACTACATCATATCTGCTCCAACTAGCAAAGAAATGAGGTTGAATCATAGGATTCTTAGTAGGGCTTTAACAAGAAGCCATACACACATTTAATTATTAATTCACTTGGAATTTCTCCTCTCCTTATCTTCTATATCACAAGGCCCAATATCTTAATTTTTTCCAGCATCATGGTCTTGGAATTCTGCCTACATTTCTGGTAAATCTTTTAAGAGCCAGGGTTGCTTCAGGATCTATTCTTTTGGAATCTATTAAGAGGATTTCCTCCCTGCTCACCCTGTGGTGTGTGTTCTTTCATTTTTTTGCGTTCCCATAGCTATTTCCGCTGTGTCTTTCAAGTTGCACAATGCAGTGATGAGGAGAGGGAAACTAGCTGAGAATGTTGAAGATTGGAAAATTGGGTCCTTGCCAGCAAGTATGAGCCTGCTTTCCCCCTTTGCTCATCTACTTGCTCAGCCCACAGAGGATGGGGAAATCTGCAGCTGGAAAAGATAGGAGGGTTATCTTTTGTCAACAGAAGCAAGGGAATGGCCAGGTTTGCACATTTTGAGCAGCATTATTCAGTATGATGTAAGGGAGCTCTCCCAGACAGCAGATCCCTGACAACTGATATGTGTGGAAACAGCACAGTGCTGTGAGCATTAAAAAAAAATTTTTTTTACCCCAAATTCTGATTCTTTCTCATTTATTTCTTAGTAAATATATTTTCCTCCCCAGGTCTATCCTCTCCTTCTGGAAGGAGGATTGTGGCTTCCTATTTAACTGGGTACTCATTAAAGGCAGGCAGGCCCCAGGATGCTTTCTCCATCTGAGGAGAGGAGGCTCCTGCTGGGAAAGGACAGGCTTCTAGAGGGGCACCCCCGGGAGTCAGAGACAACCTCCCCTGTGGCTTCACTTTTCAAAGCTGTTCTTGCCTTTGGGAGGGGAAAGAGGAGGGCAGGAGGTGAAGTTCCCTCACAGCACTTCTAAAATCTGCTTAGGACTTTATTACTGCTGAACCAAGACTTCAATATAGAATCAGCATAGTGTTTTAGTTAATTCAATTGAGAAGGAAAGGAAAAAAAAAAAAGGCCACTCACTCCAAGATTTGGAAACAGAAGCTAGGACTATGGCAGTAGAGGGGTCAGATGATCATTAGCACCATCATTGTCCTTACCAAGGAAAGGTGGTCATAGTTTTGCTCACATATGCTTGGGGAATTTCTGGCAAGGTACCTCTGGGGAACTGTCCTAGGGCAATGACAGGTTGAAGGAAATTTTATCTTTTGCTTGAAACCCCTCTGTTCTGTTAGAGTTGTTAATAAAATTCACCCATATTTTTTTATTTAAAAAACCATCAGATGTTCTTGAGTTGGGTCTGCATTTCTTTAGGAATTGGTGCTGGGAATTGAACCCAGGTTTTTTAGAGAATATAGAACAGCACTCTATCAACTGAGCTAAACCCCAGCCCCACACAATATAATGATAAAAGTAGGTAAAGAGAATCAGAAAAGGACGTCCTTATTCTCGATTATTCTCTGTCCTATCCCAAGACTAAAATGCCAGACCTGTCCATTCAGATAGGGAGAGGGACCATGTGATGGTTGCCATTTAGAAGCAGAAGAATTTGAATTTGAACACAGCATTACAAACACAAATACATTTTATGGGATTTCATCTTCTTTTTCTTTTTCCCTTTCTGCATTTCCTCATTTGCTTTTGATTAGTGGTATAGCCTTCTCACAACTAACAGGAGCTTCAGGTCTTGCTTTCTAGAATCCCATTGTTTTTACCCAGTTCCGGAGGCCTCTCTCCTACAGGATTGCACACATGATTTCAAAAAGATTTCTTCTTTCTGTTTCAATTACTGCATGTAAATTGAAAATTAAAAAGCACATGGGTTAGAATGAACAAAGGCTTGAAATAGATGCATCCCCCTCCATTTGGATCCTTGAATATACATTATGGTTTAGAAGGAAGTAGGGGAGGACAGTTGGATTTAATGGGCATAGTTTCATTTTACAATTAATGTAGAAAATCTGAATGGATAGATGGGTATTTCTCATGGATAACAGAGAAACACAACAGGTATTTATTTTTTCTCCCCCAGCTCTTTTTTTTCCTTTTTCTTTTTTTTTTTCCTGGTACTTGAGAGCTGAACCCAGGGACTCACGCATACTTTACAAGTTCTCTACCACTAAGCTGCACCCCTAATCCATTATTTTATCTTTTATTCTGAGTCAGGGTCTCGCTAAGTTATACTGCCTCTCAAGTCACTGTAATTTCAGACATACACCACTGTGCTTGGCCACCATAAGCATTTCTTGATTTCTACAATTGAAGAACTTCTTAGACAAAAATAAACCTATTTCTTTTGCAAAATTATTTAGTCATTTATGGGCCCACGAGGAGCTTTCCATGTAAAGGCCTATAAGAATATTTTTATAAAACTTATTCTATTAATTCTCTTTTCTTTTTTGGGGGGGGCAGAGAGAAGTACTGGGGATTGAACCTAGCACTTGTATATTCTAGGCAAATGCTCTGTCACTGAGCTACTCCCTCTGCCCATCTCCTTTCTTTTATATTTCTTCAACATTTTTCATTCTATTCACTCTTCCTTTCCATCAAATGGACTTATGACATTTCTATCTTAAAACAAAGAAAGGATATCCTTTCATACTCTTCTAGCCCTCTCTCCTTCCCTTCCCAGCTAAGACCCTTAATGTGGATGGTTTTCCTCAGGTTGCCAACTCCTTTGATTTGCAATCCAATAAATATGCTTTGTTACTATAGTTATCGGGTACTATTGAGTCAGGTCTGACTCATAGTGACACTGTGTACAACAGAACAAAACAATCTCTCACACTGTGCCAGGCACACAATCATTTTTATGTTTAAGCCCATTGTTGTAGCCACTGTGTCAATCCATCTAGTTGAGGGTATTCCTTTTTTCATTGACCTGCCACTCTCCCAAACATGATGTCCTTCTCCAAGGATTGATCCCTCCTGACAACACGTCCAAAATATGTAAGATGCAGTCTAGCCATCCTTGCTTCTAAGGAGCACTCTGGTTGCACTTCTTCTGTTGTTGTTAGGTGCTGTCAAGTCGGTATCCAACTCATAGCGACCCTCATAGGGTTTTCAATGGCTGAGTGCTTCGGGATTGCCTTGGGAGTGGATTGCCAGGCCTTCTCCCATTTTTGTGGTGCTGGGAATTGAACTTGGGGCCTCAAAGACTGCAGCGCAGCGCTCTACCCACTGAGCTAAATCCCAGCCCTGCACTTCTTCTAGGATGGATCTATTGGTTCTTTTGGTAGTCTATGGTATATGAAAAATTCATCTCCAACACCATAATTCAAAAGGATCAATTCTTCTCCTGTCTCCCTTGTTCAATGCCCAGCTTTCACAACCATATGGTGGGACTGAAAATATCATTGCCGAGGATGCATTTCACATTTATAACCCTCCAGTGCTCTTTGGCCCTGCTGGACTGCTCTCCTCCTTGAAGTGACTCCTCACTGGGTCCATGACTTTATTCTTCCAGTTTTCCTCCTATTTCTCCTCTTGCTCCTTCTCTGCCTCCTTTGTGCTCATTAGCTCTGGGGTTTGGCTCACTTGCTAGAGTGCCGCTCTGCACTCCCTGAGGCCCTAGGTTTGATCCCCAGCACTGCAAAAACAGAAGAAGGTGGCAGCCCACTTCTGAAACAATCCAGAAACAACCAGCCATTGAAAACCCTAGGAGGTCTGCTGTCAGTCAGACTCCACTTGATGGCACCTAACAACAACAATAGGTCTGCATCCGTAGCACTGTGGCTTCTGATCCTGTCAGATCTCACAAGCTGAGCAGGCTCGGGCCTGGTTAGTAACTGGATGGGATACTGCCTAGGAACACCAGATACTGTAGGCTTGGGAGAAGGACCCGGCAACCCCCTCCCAAAAATCAATCTGCCATTGAAAACAGCAGAAAAGTACTGACAGTAGTGCTTTCCCTGTTGTACATAGGGTCGCCATGAGTCAGACACCAACTCCACGGCACCTAACAACAACAACAACAACAACAACAACAACAACAACAACAGCCTGTCCCAGGTTTGGACTTGAGTCTTGTCACTCCCTTTGGGATCACATCTATCCATTCAGATATTTCTGGAGTGCCCACTCTTATCTAAATAGAGTCCTTGCTCACTGAGCTTATAGTCCAATGGGAATTACTTTTACATATGTGTTAATGGCCACTGCGACTAGAAGTCCAGCCAGATCTTTTTTTGAGTTTCAGACTCATGGAGCCAACATCCACTGGGCCTATCTACTTACATGGCTGACTGTCACCTCAAAGTAACATGTTAAAAACAGAATTGCTCTTCTCTCCACCTCTGCCCAAAACACTGTTCTTCTTGGAGATTGGTGACTCCATTTACTAAGTCACCCAGGTCAGCAACTTGGGAAGATTTCTTGTCTCCTTCTCCTTTAGCCTGTGTCTCTAATTTGTCACCCAGGTTAGTTGTTTCTTTGCCACCATGACTCAGATCTGCCCTCCATGCTTCCCATCCCCAATGTGTCCACCTTAATTCAGACCCATATCATTTCATAACTAAATGATCTTCCTGTTTCTATACCAGCCCTCCTTTTTCTCTTCCACATTTTTGAACACGTCTAAAGTGCAAGTGTGATCATGTTACTTGTCCATTTAAAAACTTCTGTTTCCTATTGCTTGCTGAAGAACACCCAAACTCCTTAGCATGACACATTAAGCAAAATTCTAGGTGCACATATCAGATTTCTTTCTGTCCTTCATATATTTCCATACCAGCCATATTATTTGTACTGCGTATTTATAAATAAAGTAGTAATGAGTTCCCTGAACACGTTGACTGTTCACAGGCCTTGGTGCTTTTCTGTGCTTTCTTCTCTCTTTGTGGAATACTTTTCCTCCTCTCAACTAATTCTCCCTTTTTTCTCTAAGATATAGCTCAGCTGAGATTGACCAGGAAGCCTTTGGTGAATCCATTGAGGTTGAGGTATCTTCCCGTGAGCCATCCTGCCACCTCATATGTTATGATTTTAAATACTAGAGACTCTCAGTAAGTGTTTATACAATGAATTAACTAATAAATGATGATTAATACCTCCTAATTGGTTTTAGAATTATAGATTGATAATACTAGAAGGGATCTTATTGAATGCCTAGTCTACAGAGGAAGAAACCAAAACTAGTAAGTAGATCTCATAGATGCTGTTTCTTTTCTCCTCCTCATGCTTTTTAAATCTACACTTCCATATTTATTATTTGATAAAAATGAAGTATCTTCATTGTCAAGTGACCAAAGTTATTAAAGGGCATAATATCATGAGTGTCATAAGAGATGCACGACATCCTTACTACTCTCCTGAGCTTGGCTCTTTAGTATTCATCTGTACAGTCACAATATGCTTTGTCACTCTTTAGCATACCATCTTTATTTGGTAACATTGCCATTTTAAACCTATTCCTCCTTAAAAGGGAGTAGGTAATAAGAATTCTCAGTAAGAGTTTGGTTCATCTCTTCCTTTTTCTTCATAGTCTTTTCCTTTTAAACATCATCATCATTATCCAGAGAATGGAACCAATGAGGAAAGAGGCTGCTGACACATTGGAGATCAGCCAAAATCTACAATATGGGTTAGAGGGCATATGTTTAAGAAGCACCAAAAATGATTGGCATGCATAGCCTAGAAGAATGGCAGGGAAACAAGGATGTGTTGATTTATAAATAACTAAGAGCTACTAAAAAGAAAAGAAGGAATTATATTGGACGTAGTCAAAGAAATCAAGATAAGAGAAGAATGAAATAAGAAAATAATACAATTTATCAAAACTATGTTATAAGCAAATTCATCAATGAAAGGAAGAAATTAAGTAACAGATATTGAATGCTTACTAAGTGTCAGGCATTATTTGAAAAGTGTAACATATATTATTAGCTCACTTAATTCTCATCACAACCCAGTAAGGAAGGTATTTTAAGATTTCAGAGGAGAAAGCTGGGCCCTTGAAAGGTTAAGTAACTTGTTACCTACCAAGGCATTGTATTTACTATTTCCAGTAAAATAGTAATTAGTATTTATAAAATATTATACATTTTTCAAAAGAACTTCCATAAATGAGTTCATTAATCCTCCCAATAGTCTTGTTATCTTTCCTATTTTTAGATGAGGTTAGGACTTTTCCATGGTCACTTAATCAGTAAATGGTGCAACTGGGTTTTAAGCCAGCTTGGCCTTCGGCTAGCTACAGCATACAAACCTCTAAGGACATAAATTATAACTGTAAAGGGGTAGCATGGAAAAAGACAAGCCTGAAACACTTTCAGCTAGTGCTTTTTTCATAAAGACCTGTATTTGTTACCAGCTTTATTGAAATTCATATAACATAATATTTTCCCACTTAGAGTGTACACTATTGTGATTTTTATTGTATTCAGAATTGTGTAACCATCAACAGAATATAATTTTGGAACACTTTCATCACTTCCCATCCCCCAAATCTCATACTCATTAGCTGTCATTCATATTCTTTCCGACCCCTAATCTGTAGCAA
Source organism: Pedetes capensis (assembly GCA_007922755.1). Classification (NCBI taxonomy): domain Eukaryota; kingdom Metazoa; phylum Chordata; class Mammalia; order Rodentia; family Pedetidae; genus Pedetes; species Pedetes capensis. The sequence goes on along the minus strand of VMDO01000279.1, from coordinate 89,149 downwards.
GCACCAATCTACTTGCTGTCTCTATGAATTTGCCTACTCTGGAAAATTCATATAAATGGAATCATGTGATATGTGGCCTCTTGTTTCTGGGCCTGCAGCCATACCACCCTGGCATCTGATCCTGTCAGATCTCAGAAGCTAAGCATGGTCGGGCCTGGTTAGTACTTCTATGGGAGACCGCCTGGGAACACTAGTGCTGTAGGCTTGGGAGAAGGACCTGACAGCCCACTAAACAAAGACAGCCCCTAAAAAACAATCAGCCATTGAAAACCCTATGAATAGCAGAGAAGCACTGATATAGTCCTGGGCATAACAGTGTCAGGGAGTGTTTCATCTGTTGTATGTAGAGTTGCTATGAGTCTTTGCTAGGATTTAGCTCAGTTGGTAGGGTGCAGCTCTGTGGTCTCTGAGGCCCTGGGTTGGATCCCCAGCAAAAATGGGAGAAAGAGGTGGCAGCCTACGCTCAAAACAGTTCTGAAAAAAATCAGCCATTGAAAACCCTATGAGGGTTGCTCTGAGTTGGACAAGACTGGACAGCATCTAACAATAATGATTTGTATCTGGTTTCTTTCTACTTAACAAGTTTTCAAGTACTGTAGTATCAGTACATCATTCCTTTTTATGGCTGAATAATATTCCATTGTATGCTTATGCCACATTTTATGTATTTATTCATCAGCTGATAGATATTTAGATCATTTCTCCTTTTGGACTATTGTGCATAAGGTGCTATGAAAATCATGTATAAGATTTTGTGTGAAAGATGCATTTTTAAAAATAACCATTTTCAGAAGAGTCCTAATGGCTAGTTTCATAGAGGACTGGTCCCACAAAGTGCTTTTCAAAACAAATAGGGAAGTTTTGTGGTCCAATAAATTTGGTTTCCAATATGCTTCCCTGCTCTGGTTAGAGCCACATTACCCAATGGAAGCATAGAGAAAACCTGCTCTAAGGAAACCTGTTTAATTTTCCTGTCCAGTATTCTTTTAATGTCCAGTAATTCTTCTATAATGCTAGACCCTTCTCTTCCACAGCACTATTAACATTCTGAGGAATGAGAGCACCATGAAACACATTTTAAGAAACACTGCCCCAAATATTTAGCAAAAAAGCCTCTCAGGGAGTGAGGCAGAATGTTTGGAATTCATTCCAAGATGCTCCCTTCCCTTCATCCAACTAGCATCTTTGCATAGGAAATGCACATTATAATAATAGAGTTAACATTATGGCCCCATTTCTATTTTGGGTTGGGGAAATAGGTTAAAATTTTCTGTCTAAATATGGCTCTTTTTTGGTAAAAATAATCAGTAGGTTGCTCTGGCAGAATTGCCATCTGTCTTAGCAGAGCTCAATGTCAATCAGCAACTCATGAGGCCAGGGATGAAGTTTCCTTTTGGATGTAGTTCTTGCTCTCATCATCTCTGTGATTTTCCTCTACCTCAACAAAGGGGTTGGTACACAGTAGGCACCCAAACTGTCCATGAAGAGCTGGGTGTAGATTGTAGATGTGTGTCCTATAATTTTGCACAAATAAAATGGGGACCCAGTATTTTCAGAAAAAAGACCCCATGAGCCCCATGCGGGCTAAGTGACTTGCTCAAGGTAACAACGCAGCACCTTGACCAGACTCAGATCCTCTGACTTATAATTTTGCGTTCTTTCTGACTTGTACAGCTGAGGGTTGGAAACTTATTTTTTAATCTAAATTTCAAATGAAATTAAAAAAAATTTTTTTACACTTTTTTTTAAAGAGAACTGGGCTTGAGCTATGCTAACGGGAACTGTGCCAAGAAATCAAGGTCTGTGGTTTTCTCTCCTTGGAATGGTAGAATCTGGGAAAGAAAGTAAGCAGTGATCCCAGTTGAAGTCTGAGACTACCAGGGCTTAAGTAGTGAACAGCTAAGAGAAATGTGAAGGCCAAGTGATGAAAGCTCAAGGGCAAACATTATGCAGAACTGCATGGTGCTGCCATGCATCTCATTTCCAGCCCTACTTATTTACACACCCAGTTTTTGGAGTGGCAAAACTATCACCAAAAAATGGATCTAAATACAGCCGTGCTAAAAGGCTTGAAAAGATGAGCAGCTTGCTTTTCTTCTGGAGTTGACTGGATCGCTCAACCTTCAATATAATACACAAATCTAATGTGCAGCAGTGGAGAAAAATACCACGTGAATATTATAGAAACCTGTACTAAAAATCAATTAGAAGTTAGGTGCTGTGGCACATGCCTGTAATCACAGCAGCCTGGGAGGCTGAGGCAGGAGGATTCCAACTTTGAAACCATAGACAGCCTGCCTGACTTATGGTGACCCTGTCTCAGAATAAAAAATAAAGCAGTGGCCGTGGGTGCAGCTCAGCAGTAGAGCACTTGCCTAACATATGCAAGGCCCTGGATTCAAAGCCCCAGTACTGCAATAAACAAACAAACAAACAAACACAAATAAACACTGAATATTGTGAAACACAAATAAACCTGAAGATTAAAATGCCTGCTTAAGTTATTTACTAATATTCTCAAGTCTATTCTAAAAAATGGCTTGGTTTTGAATTTTTAAATGAAGATACTGTCTCCTTAGAAACTCAGTACACACTCAGGAATCTCTTTTGTCTCTTCATCTCTGTTGCCATTTTAGATATAATTTTGATACTCCCAGAGATGGAAATTTTCAAGACACCAGATTTTGAAAAAACATTCTGAGGGTCATTTTCCTGTTTTCACTAGAAGTTATGAAGGTGCCAAACAAGTTATCTGGGTCCTCTCCTGGGTGCCCCAGTTTGCCCTCTTGACCTACTTTCCTGAATTTGAATATGAATCCCTCCTTTGTTTTCTTGTCACTGCCATGCCAGCCCAGTGTGCTTCTGCTAATATTTAATTTGATAGTAGCATACTGTACTTTCATTATATTTCATTTGGAGAATAATAATAGCAATTTTTCCTAACACTAGCCTGGTGCTGACCTCAGTGTTCAATATAAATACTTGCTGCATAGAACCGAATACCTAAAATAGAAGTTCTTTTTCTGGGAATGGGAATCAAGCGTGAAAAGTGATCTTTCTACCATTTGTTTGCAGAAACCTGCCAGCAAGGAGGCTCTGTAGATTATGAACCAATGCCTTTCCTGGTGCAGAGGGCCATTCCTCTTCCCAGCCTGTACCCCAGATCCTTGGCCCTGGCCACCCCCTCGCTGGGAAAAGGGATTTGATCTTCACCTGAAGAATTTGTAAGACTTGGCCTTAAAAACTGGGCCGCACGACCCCCTGTGTCTGGCTGCCTTCACGACTTCTCCTGCACATGTCCTCAGCAGTGTGGTCAGCTCTCGTCCTTTCTTGTGCTTTCCCTTGCTAGATAACCCTCTATGTTATTCTGACACCTGATGATGTAGATTCAGGTGAAACAATGTTTGACAACATGAAATATCCCATTTTTAGGGGTAACATCCTGCTGCAGCGAGGCCTGAGGAAATGTGCAGAGTAGAGGAAGGACAACTCGGTTTGAAGGAGAACACTATTCCTTTTGGCCTGCCCACCAGCTGTCTGCCTGTGCAAATCGCTTACCTTCTGGGGCTTCTGTGTTTCCATAAGGGCTTTCTAAGTGGGATTAACTCTATCAGCTCCAAACCAACTCATAGAATTGTTAGGAGAATAATAACAAAAACTAACACACTAGAAGAACCTTAAAAATATTGAAAGGAATTACACAAATGCAGCAGATGCTATTGGTTTTTCCTGTCAAAGTCTTTTGACCATACTCTTAAGTGTTTTGACAGAGGAATCTGGAGAACCTAAAAATGTCCCTGCTGGATGAAAGAGAACTTTAGAGACTCAGTCCAGCACATTCACAATTAAAAAGGCCAGGGAAAGGTTAGAGACCTTGAAAAGCATAACTCTGGGTCTGAGTCTCATCTGAGTAACCTGGGGCAGATTATTTAACTTCACTTTTCTCAGGCAGAAAATGAGGAAGTTGATGCTTGCTTTGCATCACATGAATGCAGGTTGGTACAGCCCTTATGGAAACCAGTATGGAGGGTTCCTAAAAAAACTAAGAATAGAAGTACCATATGATCCAGCCATACCACTCCTGGGTATACATCCAAAGGAATCTAAGTCAGCATACCACAGAGATGCCTGTACATCCATGTTTATCCCTGCACTATTCACAATAGCCAAATTATGGAATCAGCCTAGATGTTCACAAACAGATGAATGGATTAAGCAAATGTGGACCAGGGGTGTGGAAAATGTGGCTCAGTGGTAGAACACTTGCCTAGCATGTGTGAGGCTCTGGGTTCAATCCTCAACACTGCAAGAAGAAAGAAAGAAAGGAAGAAAGGAAGGAAGAAAGAAAAGAAGAAAGAAAGAAAATGAAAAGGTCAGGCATGGTGGTATGCATCAGTAATCCCAGCACTTGGGAAGCACAGGTAGGAATATCTCAAGTTCAAGACCAGCCTGGGCTACATAAAGTGGGATATATACCTATATAAAGAATGAAATTATGTCATTTGTAGGAAAATGGATGGAACTGAGATCATCAAATTAAGTTGAATCAATCAGACTCAGAAGGACAAATATTGCATATTTTCTCTTATATACAGAATCTAGATTAAAAAAAAAATAAGACATGAAAGCAGCAGGGGGATTCTTTGGGAGAGGAAAGGGACCAGCATGACAGGAGAGAGAGGACAAGAGAGGATAATGGAGGGGGTGCATATGATCAAGTAGATTATATGCATGTATGGAAATGTCATAATGAAACCCATTATTTTGTACAATAAATTTATACTAATTAAAAATAAAAGAGAAAGAAAGCACTGTGGAGTTGGCTGGAGTTACCTAGGGCCCTTGGACATGAGGTGTGTGTGTGTGTGTGTGTGTGTGTGTGTGTGTATCTTGCAGAGTAGGACTTGGAACCCAATAAAGGTTCATTCTTTGTCCAGTATCACAGATTCTATCAAGTCAGCATTTTGTTTTAAACAACATGCTGGTTCTACCCGCAGGATCTTTACAGCCAACTCTCTAGTTGAAATGGGTTGGTCTTGGGTATGATTGAGAATGTAGCACAGAGCCCTCTTTCTGTACCAGACTTCTAACTTATTTGGTTTTCTCTTTATCAGCAAAATAATTGTGGAGTACAGATTCTTGTTAGAGATTCAGTAATGAATAAACTCATCCAACACATTCTAAGGGCTGAGCCCAATTAATATGTGAAGGTGAGAATTTTAAGGATGTATTCTAAATTCTAGTAAAGGCATAGTTTTATCTTTCCTTTCTTATTTAGTCAGGAATGGGTAAATCCAAGTGTTAGATGAAAATGTACCTGCTCAGTCTTATCTTTTTATGGATGAAGAAGCCAAAGTGCCAGAGCCCTGACTCCTGGTCAGGGCTATGAGGTCAGTGCTCCTCAGGCTCTAAGTACCGGGGCCATTGACTTAGCATCCTCTTTCCTTTTCCTCTCTAGAAATGTGTTACACAAGGATGACTAGATATAAGCAGTAAAGCCTCTCTAAGTTTTGTTTCATGAGTAAAGCTGGTCCTGTCTAAGAAACAATGTGATTGCTTTCAGAGTCAAACCTAAAAACCAAGCAACTGGCAGTGTGCTCTGGTGAACTCAGAGCCTGTATGGAGAGTAACTCTTTTCAGATGCTGGAAAGCATCTATTTCTCCCAGTCCACTTGGGTAGTCTCTGTTTTGATTTCCTAATTGTGTACTTTAGCTTAATCTGATAAGCTACCTCAAATCCTTTTGAAAGTAAGCAGGTTGTAAATCCTAAATAAATAAAACTACTATGACCTCTGCAAGCTTGGCTTTGGACTCCTGTCATGGAGAGTGATCTGTCACCTGCTCTTTCCCTCACTGCCTTCCCTGGGCTGCAGCTACAGTCGTGCTGGGGTCCCCTGAAGCTCTGGTTGCATATCCTTCATAGCGGCAAATGCACTAGGGAGATAGTGTTCCAATATTTGCTTTCCCTAGAGAGGGAAGAGGTAGGGACAGACAGTGTGATCATTAGAAATGTGTTTTATTATCAGTTTAATCAACCATCTCACCCTCTGAGCCAGGTGTCATGGCACATGCGTGTAAACCCAGCTTCTCAGGAGGCTGAGGCCGGAAGATTGAGAGTTTGAGGCCAGAGGCAGCCTATGCAACTTAGCAAGACTCTGTCTCAAAAATAAAAAGTAAAAAAGGGGATGGGGATACAGCTCAGTGGTGGAGAACTTGCCTAGCATATGCAAGGCCCTGGGTTCAAACTTCCAGTGCCAAGCTGGGAGTGGATATCTGCAACTATAAAGCTCCACCCTCAACTTTCCCTCTTTTATTATGCAATCAGACAATCATTCAATCTTTTGACTTCTGTGATTTAAGCTGATGTTTTCAAGCCTGGAGGCACATTAGAGCCAGGGGGAGGCTTTAAAAATGTGATGCGTAGTTCTTACATTGAGACATTATGGTTCAGTGATCAGGGTGTGGAACCCGGGGTTTTAATATGCAGCCAGGGTTGAGAACTATTTGCCTGAACCTATCTTTAGTCAGCCTGCAGCTGTACCATTGTGATGTCCGATCCTGTCAGATATTGAAGCTAAGCAGGATCAAGCTTGGTTAGTACTTAGATGGGAGACCACCTGGGATAACCAGGTACTGTAGGCTTGGGAGAAAGACTTGGCAACCCACTCCCCTAAAACAATCAGCCATTGAAAACTCTATGAATAGCAAAGAAGCACTGACAATAGTGTTTTGCTTGTTGTATGTAGGGTCAGTATGAGTTAGACACTGACTTGACAGCACCTAACAACAAGCTTCAGTCAATCCTAGCCTTTCTACAAATGCTGCCATTTTTTGAGTGCATGGCCTTACCATATCTCTCTTGAATACTGAAATAGCCTCAAAACAGACTTTTCTGCTTCCTGTCTTCTCTAAGCTCTTTGTCACCACTATAGTTTCTCTCTTTACAATATCAATTTATCTTTGTTATTTTGGGGCTCATATATCAAAGAGTCTCTTTCTATCATATGTAAATCCTTTCTTAGCTGCATAAAGCCAATATTAAGAAGTCACTGCAGTTCAAGCATTGTGCCAAACATAAACACAGTATTTCCCTTGATCTTCAAAGCAAACCGAAGGAAGGTGGTAGCCTTATTCCCATGTCACAGAGGAAAGATTGAGATTTCTAGAGGTGAAGCAAATTGTCCAATCTTAGACACAGTATGTGATGGAAGCAGAATTTAAATGTGGATCTATCTGTGCTCTTAACCATTGTTGTTGTTAGTGCCATGGAGTCATGTCTGACACAGAGAGACCCTCATAGGGTTTTCCATGGCTGATTGTTTTGGGATTGCTTTGGGAGTGGATTGCCATATCCTCCTTGTCCTCCCATTCTTGTGGAGGTAGAGATTGAACTGAGGGCCTCAGAGAGCGCAGAGCTGCACTCTACCAACTGAGCTACACCCTAGCCCTCTTAACCATTAGAACAGTGTTTTACCACTTGTCCAAATTAAAGATAAAAGAATGAATTCACAGGTTTATAGCCTCTCCTTTCAGTGATTCTGCTAAAATATTTGAAGGATAAAAGAGGCTTAAATTTGCAAAGTACAAAGAGGACAACTGTAGGGAGAAATTGGGAGGAAATTGGCAAAATCCCCAAAACTGGTAAAATGGTTTTTGAAGATCTGGTTTGTAAATTAGAAATCTAGGGAAAATGAAAGTAACTTGATTGGACATTTGTACAAAACCCTTCATAAATCCCCTGAACCTGATTGGACAATTGGGAAACAAAGGACTCAAAGTTGATTGGCTCAGGTCATATGGGGCTAGCTATATAAGGAGCTGCACTGCAGCAGTGCTCTCTCTCTCTCTGTCTCTGTCTCTGTCTCTGTCTCTGTCTCTCTCTCTCTCTCTCTCTCTCTCTCTCTCTCTCACTTGGACCACTGGTCAAGATAGAACTCTCTGTTTGGATTTGACCAGCAACATGGAAGCAACTCTCCTCGTGACCACCGAGACGAGGACATCTAGATGGTACTCTCAAGGAAAGATGGACTACAAGCAAGCTGAGGAAAGCCTCTTGGACCCAGCACCAAGGGGCCAAAGCTGAGGACGGTCTCTGGTCCCAGTGCAGGAGGCAGAAGAGCCACCACTGCCCCTGAGGCAGCAACAGAGCTGCAGCACTTAGGCTGCCCACACTTGGTCTTTAACACTTATAGCTGTGCACTTGTTTGGGTTTCTTTCGGCCCTTATCAGGGCAGAGAGACAATAAAGAGCTGCAGGGTGCCCTAAGGTAAAGTGTCCTGAGGCTTTTCCTTTCTCCCTCTCACTGGCGTTCCAAGGGCCAGCAGAGTCCATGCCCCTCACTGGAGGGTCCAGAGTGACTTGTGTTTAATTATCTGTGTGCAACAGTGTCACCTGTCCGAACATCCGGGCTGGACTGGGAGGTACATGCCCCACAGACAACTAGTCAAATATTTCAGTCATATTTCAAAAGACAGAAAAGGGTTGAAGGAGAGTCATGTTATACAAATGCATCAAGGATGCTGTGTCTTATAGGGCAAGTAAGGAAGTAATACCAAGGAGAAGAGAGTGAGTTAGCCCTGTAGAATCATGGAGAAGCTCAGGACTTGAGGAATCTCATACAGCACAGAGTGTGGAAAGCTCAATATTTGAAGAATAGTCTATCTACCTTGCTTACAACCCAGGAATAGAATCCTGGCAATTGTATAATGTGAAGAAATTACATCTGGTTGAAGATCCTGCAGACTGCTTGAATAGAACTTCATGATTGTGGAGAGATGTAATGTTGCAGATTGAGAGCAAAAAATTACCATGGGCTATCTTTATTCCCCTTAATAGCCATTTACTACCAATCTCTGTATCAGACCTAACATCATTGTGACTATTAGGTAAAACTTTTGTAATGTATTATTAAACTTAGCAAACCACCAGTTTCTATCCATGCAAAAGCTATGAATGTTATAATATCTGAAACCTATGGAAGAGATTTCCCCATTGTGCTGTAACCTATCTGAGGTCCCCACCAATGTATTTGGTAAATGCATTAATTTATGACTTTCTTTTGTTCTGTGCCTATTAAAGATCATGTAACCTCTTCTACAGTGGAACATATCATTCAGAGTAACCTGGATTCGTGTTCCCAGGCCATGGCCACTCATTTTTGGCACAAAATAAACTATCTCTTATTCCTTTTGGGGCAAGAACTATGTTTTGCGTTGCCAATAGTTATCCCTAGACATGAGGGAGAGGTGTTATTTGGAGAAACAGGACACAGGGGGCTCAGGATTTGCAGAATATGCTGAACATGGCAGGAGCTGGGCTTAGTGCTGGGAGGGAATTAACTGAGCAGCTACCTGAGGAATGAATGGTCAGACTCTAGGAGTCCTTCCTTCCTGGGCTCTTAGATGCAGGCAGACTTTTGGATGGGACATCAGAGGACTCTGCTAGAGAAAACAGAGGTTCTTGTGATAAAAAGATCACCATACACTGACTTTTCAGATTTCTGCAACAGGTGAGTTCCTAGCATGGAATGGACTAAAGGTGAGAAATGCAGTATTAGTTTTCTATTGCTACTGTGACAAATTACCACAAATGGTGAGGCTTAGAACAGTACAAATTCACCACCTTTCAGTTCTATAGGTCAGAAGTCTGGCATGCACCTTGCTGGGCTAGCCTCCAGGTTTTAACAGGGCCACTATCCTTTCTAGAGATGCTTGTTATTGTTGTTAGGTGCTCTAGAGTCATGTCTGACTCACAACAACCCTCATAGGGTTTTCAATGGCTGATTGTTTTGGGAATGGACTGTCACATCCTTCTCCCATTTTTGTGGTGCTGGGAATCAAACCCAGGTCCTCAGAAAGTGCAGAGCAGCCCTCTACCAATGGAGCTAAACTTCCAGAGATGCTTTAGTCTAGGGGAAATTCATTTCCATGCCTTTCTCCAGCTTCTAGAAGGTGCTGTGTTCCTCAGCTCCAGGTCTCCTCCCTCCATTTCTAATGATAGCAGGGTAGCAGAGTTCTACTCACACTGCCTTCTCTTCTGCCTTCCTTCTCTCCTTCTGAAGATCCTATTGAGGCTACTTGGATGATCCTGGCAGGACTCTCATAGTAAAGTCACCTGAACTCCTGGCATCTTAATTCCCCTTTACTGTATTACATAATATATCCACGAGTTCTGGGGATGAAGGTGTGGACATCTCCAGGGTGCTGTTATTCTGCTTTCTGCACTTGCCTACAAGAAAGATGAAGAACACAAACAGTGGAAACCTGAGAAGATGCCATGGCCAGGAGGGGTGTAAGGAGACATGATGGCTAAATATAACATGGGATCCTAGAATAGAAAAAGGACATTGGGTAAATATCTAGGAAATCTGGATAAAGTATGGGTTTGGATTAAAAATACCTCAATATAAGTTTATTAATTTTGGTAAATATACCATGTTAGTAAATACTAATATGATTAATTTCATTTATTAATAATTAATAGGGGAACCTGGGTGTGGCATATACAGAAAATCTCTTTACTATCTTTACACATTCTCTAGAAATCCAAAACAATTCTAAGATAAAAAGTCATTTTTCAAAAAAGGAAAATAAAATTTGCCCTGAGGGTAGAACTGGTATGAAGCCATAAGAGAGAGACTTTTTACTATGATCTCTTTTTGAAAATTATACTTGTAAGCCATGTATGTGTGTGCATGTATTATTCTGATAAAAGTATTAAAATATCTGTCATCTATCTATATCTCTCTACAGTTTATACAGTTTCTCCTCTTTGCTTCTTTTGTGTCCATCTCCTCTGATGCCTTCTCCTCATTCTTTGCTCAGTAAATGAGTCTCAAATCTTGATGACGCACGTCAAATGCCAAAGGCTCTTGGAGTCTGTACCAACCCCTCAAACAGAATTTATCACCTCCTTCCATTCTGGATTGCCCTTATATTACACCCCCTGCTATTATAATTATAAATATCACACTGCATCATTATTATTTGTTCAGTGTCTTTCCACCCCATTGGGATGTGAGCCCCTTGAGAGCAAAAACTGTCTTATTTGTCTTTATGTCCTCAAGGATAATGCATTACCTGGATCATACTAGATACTAAAGAAATATATGCTGAGTTAATGACTGGAAAAATGAATTGATGAATCAATACATGAATTAATTAGTGGGAAAAGCAATCTATTGGAGAACCATTGGTCTACACAGTATTATTTAGCATCACTGGTATGTTCAGAAAGAATAGGGATTTAATAATTGCATTTAATTAATTGCATTTAATATTCATTACAACTGTAAAGATTATCATGTCTGTGTTGAGATCAGTTCAAGAAAGTTATTGTCTTGGCACAACGGATAGAAGATAAGCTGATAAACATGGGGCTTGTCTGCAAAAAAAAAAAAGGATATATGCGTTTAATATGAGCTAAGTATGAAATAGTCATAAAGTAACTATGAGAAAACAGGTAGGGCTAAGGGTGTAGCTTAGTGGTACAGTACATGCCTATCATATACAGAGCTTTGGTTCTATCCCCAGCAACACAAAAAGAAAAGAAAGGAAAAGAAAAGAAAAGAAAACAGTAAAAGACAAAGAAAACAAAGTAATGTACTCACTACAACTGGGAAGAAAACATACTATCTTGTCTATTAACTTTTTTTTTTTTTTTTTTTTTTTTTAACTCTATTTGGAGGTTGAACCCAGGGCTTTGTACATACTTTGCCAGTGTTCTACCACTGGGCTGCCCAGTTCATTTAAAAAAAAAAAACAAAAACTTTTAAAATTTTGAGTCAGTTTTCACCCAGTTATACAGGCTGCCTCTGGCCTCAAACTTGAAATCCTCCTGCCTCTTTTTTCAGAATTGCTGGGATTATAGGCATGAACTATCATGCCCTGCACTATTTTGTCTATTAAATTGATAGAATAAATTGCCTGTAACAAAATGGATTTGATGCTATAAAAGATATACTTAAAACATCTATACAACTAAAAGGCTGGAATTTAACTCAGCGCCACTCTGTAGTCTCTGAGGTCCTGAATTCCATTTCCAGCACCTCAAAAATGAGAAAAGGACGTGGCAATCCACTCCATAGGCAATCATGAGACAGTCAACCATTGAAAACCCTATGAGGGTTGCTATAAGTCGGACACAACTCAAGGGCTCCTAACAACAGCAACAACAATACAACTAAATGCAGTGAATCAATCTACTGTAGTATTCAGCAGATCCAAACAGAAATAACCCTGTTTAAACAGTGTTTTAAGTTCTACCTTGCCCAATCATATTTCTATAATGTTTAACTACCTACTTCTGACAGAATAAAACTCATGGTCTCTAAAACCATCCAAGATGTGCCCTGCTTGCCTCCCTCTGAGCTCACCTTCTTCCCCTCTCTACCTTTGGGTTCCTCGAAGGCCCCGGATCTTCCCTGTGTCAGGAGCCTTGGGCTTGCTCCTTCTTCCTGGGAGCTCTTCCCTGCTCTTTGAGACTCAGCTCTGATATCCTCCCTTGGGAAGATGCTCCCTGACCACCTCATCTGAAGTAGCACCACCTCCAAGTTACTCTTCCTTGCATCACCCTATGTCCTTTATTTTATGTGTCACAGTTAGTAATTATCTTGCTTATCTATTTGCCTGTTTTTCAGATCTAAGGTTTTATTTGTTTGTTTGTGTTTTGTCTATCTCCCTGCTAGAAAATAAGCACCACCTCTTCCCAAGATAACTCCTGTGTCCCAGGGTTCAAGTGTAAAGACTGAGAACTTCATGATTCTCTGTTAGGCCCTTGTAAATGGATTGAGGAAGTGACACAAAAGAGGCGGAGCTACTTGGCACAGTATTCTCTTCTGTTTCTTGAGTGGCTTAGGCCTGAGAAAGGCAGTGTCTAAGAAACCAATAATTAGGAATTCACTATTTTATTTTCTCTGGGTACGTGCCAATCTTCCCCCAATCCATAACATATACACTGATGTGTGATATTTTCAGACATTCAAAGTTAAAAGCTTTTTCAGGAATGCATCATGTACAAAATTAAATTACCTATATAGTCTGTAAGGGCTGGGATTTGGCTCAGTTGGTAGAGCGCTGCGCTCCAGTCTCTGAGGTTCTGAGTTCAATTCCCAGCACCGCAAAAATGGGAGAAGGGCCTGGCAATCCACTCCCAAGGCAATCCCAAAACAGTCAGCCATTCAATACCCTATGAGGGTAGCTATGAGTCGGATACCGACTCGATGGCACCTAACAACAACAACAATATAGTCTGTAAAATGCTAGCTAGAAGATGCTTAAAATGGCCTGAGGACAGTTTTTGGCCTTTTTTTTTTTTTTTTTTTTTTTGGTACTAGGGGTTGAACCCAGGGCCTCGCTGTACCACTGAGCTGCACCCTCAGCCCATTTTTTTTTTTTTTTAACTTTTTTGAGGTAGGGTCTTGCTAAATTACGCAGACTGCCTCTGGTTGAACTTGCGATCCTCCTGCTTCCACTTGCAGAGCCGCTAGGATTATAGGCATGCGCCACCATGCCTGGCTTTCTCTTTGTCTTTTATCTTCAGTATCCATTCTGCTGCTTTGCATTCCAAGTCTTGTCATTTCTATGGACAGCAAAGAAAACTTCTAAGCCTTCTTCTAACAGAAGACATACCTTCCAGATTTGGGCCTTAGCTGACAATGTATTCCCAGTTAAGCAGAAAAATGTGCATCATTATGCCTTCTGATGAATATTGCTTTTTAACCCTTTCACTGTCACCTGAGCTGCCTTAAGGGGAAAAAAGGGAAAAAGAAGAAAATAAATGTAAAAAAAAAAAAGAAAGAAAAGAAGAAAATCAACAGAAAGGAAAATCATTCATAATAACGGTGTGACACAAACTCGGAGTTTGGAAGGTAAGGAACTGATGCAACCTTACAACAGCAGTTTCTAATTGTAGTCATGTTGCAAAAATATAAATGGATATCTGATTCAAAAGGATTAAAAACATAAATAGTAAATAAACATGGTGACATTCAGTTTAAAAAACATTTAAAGATATTCAAGCCAGGCGTGGTGGCCCACAGCTGTAATCCTAGCACTCTGAGGCTGACCAAGGCTGTAAGTTTGAGTCCAGCTTGGGCTACATAGTAAGACTCTGTCTGAAAAATAAAAAAGTTCAAATTCAGATGATTTAGTGATATCACCACATACCCAGGAAACTAGAAATAATTCAATGTGCTAGAAATTTAGATTTGGCCAAGCTGAGGAGAAAATAGTTTCACTGAATAATGTAGATGTCTTGAACATTAGAGAACTTTCTGGACAGTCATCACGTGGGATAGCGTCATATTGGCCACTGTCCCTACCCTGATAAAATATATTATAAAGAAATATTTGGTGGTGGGGAGGGAGTGGATGGGGGAGGAGGATCATGAGAAGGTAAGGTGGAAGTTAACATGAACAATGTGAAATGAAATGGACATAATGGAAATGTCATAATGAGACCCATTAGGCTGTACATTAAAAATTACTAAAAGAATCCAAAAGAGAAAAAAGGAAGAAACAGAAAAGAAAAAAGATATACTTGGAAGAAAGAAGTACTTCTTTGCACTAAGATGTTTACAGCTGTTCTATTTGTAGTGACAACAACAAACACTAAACAACCTGGAAATAATGGAAATGTTCTTTGTTAGCAAAGGTGTACTTGGTGTATTGATTCAATATCTTGATATCAGAATGGAAGAAATGGCAATTATATGGACATGCAAGAAAGTGCATTTTAAGTAATATTAAATGAGCTGAGTGTGGTGATACACAACTATAGTCCCAGCATTCAGGAGGCTGAGACAGGAGGATCATGAGTTTGAGACCAGCCTGGGCTACATAGTGAAACCCTGTCTCAAAAAACCAAAATAAATAAAATAGGTTAAAAAAGTTAAATGAAAAATATTATATAACATTACATAATGATTATAATTCTGTCCATAAAAATTGAGTATCAGAAGTAACCATAAAAGCTTATACTGGATCTTTATGGAAATGAGAATGGCTTAGTTTTTAAAAATATAATTGTCTTAATGTTTGCTTATCTTTTACTATAATGTTGGTTAAATATATTCTAATTGAAAACTCTAGTAAATAGAATTTTATTATTTATTTATTTATTTTTGCAGTACTGGGGGTTGAACCCACGGCCTTGCGCTTGCATGCTTTGCAAGTGCTGGACCACTGAGCTGCACCTACAGCCCATTTTCTTACTTTTTGAGACAGTGTCTTGCTAAATTATGCAGACTGCCTCTAATCTTGAACTTGCAATCCTCCTACCACTGCCTCTGGAGTCACTGGGATTACACGCATGATCCACCATGCCTGGCCAATTTTAAAATGAACCTTTTTTTCCAAGAGTGGGCGACTTCCCCTTCCACATGGCCAGAATGAGCATGAGTCCTGGTGGCCCCTCTCTGCAGGGCACATGTACTCTGCTCAGTCCACTGCCAACTTTGTAGGCAGTGGGGCATGAGCAGAGACAGAAAGCTGTCCCTTGATATCTCTTCTCCTCTTCTGCTTTAGTAACAAATTCCCAATTTTAAGCAGAACACAGAGTCATGTGCAGTGAAGACATCATTTTCTGGCCTCTTTTACATGTACATGCAATTGGGCAACAATTTTGGTTAGTAGCAGGTAAGCAGGTATGTTATGAGTAACTTCCAAGAAGTGTCATTGGAGGGTGGTAAAGGAATTTCTCCTCTTTCTACGTTCAGCTCTCTGGAAAGCAGACATGGTGGCTGGTGGTCCAACAGTTCTGTTGGGTCATGAAATTAATGCAAAATGTTGAGAAAAACAGAGTAACATGATAGAATTTTGCTTCCTGAGATGCCCTCGAGCATCACTTAAACCCTAGCTGCAGAATGCTAGAAGTTTTGCTTAAGTAAAGAAAATCCTGTATATTCAAACTATTGTTTAGGTTATTTTACTCCCAATTGGAAAAGAAGGATTTAAGGAATACACAGAGTCATTACATCAAAAAGAATTAGTGGATGACCAAATATGTCAAGAGGTTGCAGATGATTAGGAACCAATGGTATTGAAGGAAGAAGTAGAGGCTGCCTTGAAGGATTTAGAAAAACACAAGGCTCCAGGAATTGATGAAATACCAATTGAGATGTTTCAACAAGTAGATGTAACACTGGAGGTGTTCACTTATTTATGCCAAGAAATTTGGAAAACAGCTACCTAGCCGTCTGACTGGAAGAAATCCATATTTGTTCCTATTCCCAAGAAAGGGGATCCAACCTAATGTGGAAATTATTGAACAATATCATTAATATGTCAAGCAAGTAAATTTTTTTCAGAAGAGGGCATGGAGCCAGGGAAATCATTGCTGATGTCAGATGGATATTAGCCAAAAGCAATAATACAAAAAAGATGTCTATCTATGTTTTATTGACTATGCAAAGGCACTTGACTGTGTGGATCACAACAAATTATGGATAACATTGCAAAGCATGGGAATATCAGTTACTTAACTGTACTTATGAGGAATCTGTACATGGACCAGGAGGCAGTTGTTCAAACAGAACAAGGAAATACTACCTGGTTTAAAGTTAAGAAGAATGTGTGTCATGGTTGTATCCTTTCACTGTACCTCTTCAATCTCTATGCTGAGCAAATAATCTGAAAAGCTGGACTTTATGGAGAAGAACGTGACATCAGGATTAGAGGAAGACTCATTAACAACTTGTGTTATGCAGATGATATAAGTTTGCTTGCTGAAACTGAAGATTTGAGGCATTTATTGATGAAGATCAAAGAACACAGCCTTCAGCGTGGATGGTGCCTCAACCTCAAGAAAACAAAAATTCTTACAGCTGGGTCAGTAAGCAACTTTATGATAAATGGAGAAAAAATTGAAGTTGTCCAAGATTTTGTTTTACTTGGTTCTATAATCAACACCCACTGAAACAGCAGTCAAGAAATCAAAATACACATTACATTGGGAAAAGCTGTTGCAAAATACCTCTTTAAAGTGTTGAAAAGTAAAGATAATCCACTGGACATGAAGGTGCGCCTGACTCATGCCATGGTATTTTCAGCTGAATCATATGCTTGTGAGAGCTGGACATTGAATACGGGAGACAGGAGAAGAATTGATGCTTTTGAATTATGGTGCTGGAGACAAATACTGAATATACCATGGACTGCCAAAAGAACCAATGGATACATCTTAGAGGAAGTGCAACCAGTGTGTTCCTTGGAAGCAAGGATGGCTAAACTACATCTTAGGTATGTTGGACATGTTGTCAGGAGGGACCAATCCCTGGAGAAGGACATTATGTTTGGGAGAGTGATAGGTCAATGATGAAAAGGAACACTCTCAGCTAGACAGACTGACACACTGGCTGCAACAACGGGCTTAAACACAAAAAGATCATGTGCCTGTACAATGTCATGGACAGTTTTGTTCTGTTGTACATCGGGTTGCCATGATTTGGACCTAATTCAGTGGCACCTAACAACAAACAACAACTCCCAGCTGAACTATATCTGATATCATGTAAATGGTATTTTCCAGTTTACTTGAAAGTCCATAGCTTTCTTAATTAAAAAAAGAGCAAGTTAGACTACATCTGTTGTTTGTTGTTAGGTGCCGTCGAGTCGGTATCCAACTCATAGCGACCCTCATAGGGTTTTCAATGGCTGAGTGCTTTGGGATTTCCTTGGGAGTGAATTGCCAGGCCATTCTCCCATTTTTGCGGTGCTGAGAATTGAACTTGGGGCCTCAGAGACTGCAGCACAGCGCTCTACCCACTGAGCTAAATCCCAGCCCAGACAACATCTAGTAGTCTGTTTTTTCACTGCTTCAACATTTCTTAAAGTCTAAAGTGAATACCTCCTATCATGTGGCAATGAATGATTAGAATCTTTTCCTCAAGAATTATCTGGAGTTATGCACAAACACACATATACACAATAAGGAGAAAATAATTTATGACAATTTTGTATAAATATTTTTGTATCTATCAACAGTCATTGTTTTGTGTATGTACATTACACCTACTTTTTAAAAACCTGCTTTTCCAGTTCACTACATTGTGCACACATTTCCAGTTTATCAAATATCCCTCTAAATATCATTTATAAAGAATGTAATTTATGAGCCAAAGTGTCATTATGCACACCTGTAATTCCAGAAGTTTGGGAGAAAGGATTATAAATTTGAGGCCGGAGGCAGCCTGCACAACTTAACAAGACCCTGTCTCAAAATAAAAAATGAAAATGAGGCTGGAGTGCAGCTCAGTGGTACAGCAGTTGCGTAGCATGTGCAAGACCCTGGGTTCAAACCCTAAGCACTTAAAAAAAAAGCACTTTATTCCATTTCATGGATGATGGGCTATATTTAAGTAATCCCATAGTTTTAGACATTTAAGACATTTCACATTTGTTATTATAAATAGCCATGTTATATGCCTCAGATAGCCTAATCTTTGCACATTATATTTACCTAATTATAACTTTCAAGGTTAGAAAGCATTGTCAGGTTGGGCTTCAGAGGTCTGTGCAAATTCTCTGTCCTCCACCCCTCCTTTACCAAGGTTTAAGAGGGTTATCTTCCCTGCATCTCTACTAACACTGGGTATATCTGGCCATTCATGCAGATCATTGTTTATATTCCTTAAATTTCTTAAATTGTGGTAAAATATATACAACAATTTATAATTTTAACTATTTTTAAGCATATAATTCAGTGGTATTAGGCACCTTCATATTGTTGGTCAATCAACACCATTATTCATCTCCAAAACTTTTCATCATGACAAAATGAATCTCTGCACCTATTAAGCAGTAGCTCTTCTTTTCCTATTCCTTCCAGCCCGTGGCAACTATTTTTGTACTGTTTGTCTTTATGAATTTGACTACTCCAGGTATCTTGTGTGAGTGGGATCAAACAATATTTCTTGCTGAGTTTTTTGACTTGCTTATTTCACTTAGCATGATGTTTTCAAGTTGCATCCATGTGGTTGTATGTGTCAAATTTTTCTCCCTTTTGGGGCTGGATGTGTGCATACATTGCACATACATTTTTTATTGTACCTACATCATGTGTATAATTTTCATTCATTCATCCATCAGTGGCTAATTGGATTGCATCCATCTTTTGGCTGTTGTAAATAATCCTGCTAGGAACAAGTGTACACAAAAATATCTGTTTGGGTCACTGTTTTTCAATTCTTTGGGGTTTATGGTAATTGTTTTGCTGGATCATATGGTAAGTCTATGTTTAATTTTTAAAGGAACTGACATTCTGTTTTCCATAGTCATTGTGCCATTTAATATTCACATCAATAGTACATGAGGTCTACATTTTGACCACACTTATTTTCCATGTTTCTTTAAAAAAAAATATTAGCTATCCTAATGGGTATGAGGTGAAAATTCATTGTGGTTGTAATTTGCATTCCCTTAATGATTATTGATTTGAGCATCTTTTTATGTGCATATTAGCCATTTGTATATCTTCTTTGGAGAAAGGTCTTTGAAGTGCTTTACTCTTTTTTTATTCAGGTTTTGTTGTTTAATTACAGTAAGTGTTTCTATATTCTGGACATTAATCCCTTATAGATATATTATTTCTCACTATTTTCTTATTCCATTTTTACTCTTGATTGAGTACTTTGATGCACAGAATTTTTGAATTTTTTAACAGAAATTGAAGCTAACAATTTATTGGCAAGGAAAATGGAACGAGTTATTTCTGCCAGAATTTTTTTTCCCCATAAGACAGAGATATCCAGCACCTGTTGGAAAACCCCAACAATTAACAGAGTTGTTTTTCAATACTCTAATAGTTTAGCTCAGTTGATAGAGTGCTGCTCTGTGCTCTCTGAGGCCCTGAGCTTGCTCCCCAGGACAGCATAAATGGGAGAAGGTTATGGCAATCCACTTCTGGAGCAATCCCAAATCAGCCATTGAAAACCCAATGAGGGTTGCTATGAGTCAAACCCGACCCAATGGCACCTAACAATAAGTAACCACAAAACAACTAAACTATGTAAAAATTAACCTACCATATTAGAAGTTTTGAATTTTGATCAAGGGCAATTTCTCTATTTTTCTTTGTTTTGGGTATCATGTACAAGAAATCATTGCAAATCCAATGTCGTGAAGCTTTTCCACTGTATTTTCTTCTAAGAGTTTTAGTTTTAGTTCTTATGTTCAGGTCTTTGATCTACTTTGAGTTAATTTTTTATAGTGTAAGCTAAAGGTCCAAATATATTCTTTTGCATGTAAGTATATCTTAGCTAAATTCTAATTTTGTTATTTTATTCATATAGTTCTCATATGCCTTTTGCTAAGCAAAACCTTAGGGTTTTTGTTTGCTATAGTTAGGGCTGGGATTTAGCTCAGTTGGTAGAGCACTATGCTGTAGTCTCTGAGGCCCCGAGTTCAATTCCCAGCACCGCAAAAATGGGAGAATAGCCTGGCAATCCACACCCAAGGCTATCCCGAAACAGTCAACCATTGAAAACCCTATGAGGGTCACTATGAGTCAGATACTGACTCGATGGCACCTAACAACAACAACAACAATACTTAGTAAGCTGACCCTCCCCTTCTTCCTCTCCCAATTCAAGTATAGAGCAGTGTTTTCTAACTGCTTCTTATAGGCTTGCTGGAAATGCATCATTTCCTACTGATAGCTACATAACTGAATTGTCTTATTAGTTCTGAAATTCTCAGTTGAATGTCCTAGAGTTTCCAGGTAGATACAAATATTGCCCAATATCTCATGAGATTTGGGAAACATTTTATTTTGTTGTCCATGCTGTACTGAGAAAATGGAGTTTCCCACTTTCAATAAAATGAGACTGATTAATCTCAAAGTCAAGGACATTTGTGCTTTGATGATGAAACAGTTACCAATATATCATAGAACACCTCTCTCTGTCTCTGTCTCTCTCTCTCTCTGTTTCTCTCTCTCATCTCTGTCTCTCTCTCTTCTCACTCCTTCTTCCAGCATCTACCTAATCAAAACGTGGTCCCCAGACCAGCATCATCACTTCTCTTGGGAGCTTGATAGAAATGCAAATCCTTGGTCCCTACTTTAGACCTGTGGAATCAGAATCTGCATTTTTAAGATTGTTGGGTAATTTGTATGCATACTGAAGTTTGAGAAGTACTGCTTTAGAAGTTAATAAAGTAGCATTTCTTCCTTTTCCCTTAAGCTTTTCCTCCACTTGCCAGCCACAAGTAATTAGGCACCATAAAATACTCACAAAAGATCTTTCTAAAATAGCAGTAAGGAGACTATGAAATCATAGGGTTCTAGAAGGCAAAGCAGGCTTAGGAACATATCCCATTCAGAATGTCCAAAATTCAATCTTTGAAAGCAACTCCCTGATTTTGGATATATTGGGGTATCTTTCATATAATTATTTGCTTAATAATTTTCTTTACATAGACTCATTCTTTGAAAAATAAATAATTTTACTTAAATAAACATTTATATTACATCCACAATGAAAACCAGTATTATTTGCCAAAAAAAATAGAGTAAATATAAGTGTAATATATAAGTGAATAAAAACAAAAAAGTTAAGGTACAAAAATTAGCAATGAATTACAAGTAATAATGAATTTATTTATAAAACATGTACCTAAATAGCTTCCTCAGTGAAAGCAATGAGACCGTTTATGGGTTGACTGGAAACTTGTTGCTAAATTTAACACTAAGATAACATTCTATATCAGGGAGCTAGGGTTTAGCTCAGGTGATAGAGTGCTTCTCTATACTTTCTGAGGCCCTTGGTTGGATCCCTAGCACCACAAAAGCAGAAGAAGGATGTGGCAGTCCATTCCTGAAGCAATCCCACAACAATCAACCATTGAAAACCCTATAAGGTTACTATGACTTCTATGACAACACTATGACAGCAGGCTGCTTCTTAAGAAGTCACAAGTTGGACTTGACTTGAAGGCACCTAACAACAACAACAAGGTTCTACATCACTGAAAACATTTTTAGAAGTTATTTAAATGCTAACACATAGAGAGGGCTTACCATGTACCAGGTAAAAATCTAAGAGCTTTAACATACATTTAATCCTCTCATAGTACTCCCAAGGCATTTAGTAGCATTCCCCATATTTTAAAGATGAGGAAAGCAGGCCTTATAGAGGTTAGGCAACTTGTCAGGTCACAGAGCTAATCAGCGGTGGAGCAAGGCTTTGAACCCAGGCATGTGGAGAGTCCTGCACGTGCCGCTACTTTAACAGCATGAAGAAACCCAATTCCAGTTGTGTGTTTAGTTGGGTAGGGCAAATGTAAGTGTACTTTTTTTCAATATCATTATGGTCATTGACTTTTTTACCGTAGTCAAATGGCAAGTTTTGAAGGAGATAGTTTGATGTATTGCATACAGAACACAATGAGGTGACTAAGAATTCAGAAAATAAGAGTCCAAGCCATGGATGGACAGCATTTGCTTTAACTATACTTTTGAGCAATATGGCCAAAAACCACACTCCTTGGTTTTGTGTGTATTATATGCAATCTTGTAGTTGAAGTGCTTTCATGATTTGCATTAACAATGCCTGACACAGCTCTGTCCTAAGAGATAAAACATAGTTTTATTAAATTACACGTTTCATGTGCTAGCTTATATTTCCTGATCCTTATTAAAATACACATTATTAAAATAAAATGTTTGGCTTTGTATCCTCTAAAATTCATGCTTTTGGAAGTATCAACCAAATTCAGTTCTGCATACTTTTTCATTTTCTGTAGTGCTGGAATTTAGAACCCAAGGTCTCCCACATGCTGAGCACACTTCCAACCACTGATCCCCCCAGCATCTCTTTCCCACATTTTTAAGACAAGAAAACTTATATTTACGGCTACACAGAAGTTATGGGATTAGGACACAAGTCTCTACTTCTACACTACACATTCTTCAAATTTAGGAATGAATTCTTTTGCCTTTCTAAAACCAATATGGCTGGCTACTCCTTAAAATGAGTCACAATATGATTTATAATATAAATTACCTTTAATAAAGGTTATTTA
This sequence comes from Pedetes capensis, assembly GCA_007922755.1. NCBI lineage: Eukaryota > Metazoa > Chordata > Mammalia > Rodentia > Pedetidae > Pedetes > Pedetes capensis. The sequence goes on along the minus strand of VMDO01000279.1, from coordinate 66,131 downwards.
TATGGTAGAGATAAATTGCAGTCCTCAGACTGGTGTTCAAGACATGGAATTTTAGCCAGTCATGGGTGGCACATGTGTAGAATCACAGCATTCAGGAAGATGGGACAGGAGGATTGTGAGATTGAGACAAACTGGGGCTACAAAGTGAGTTCAAAGCTATCCTGGGGTACATAGTAAGACCCTGACTTAAAAAATTTAAGTAAATCAAAATAAAAAGACATAGAATTTTGTAATCAAATGAAATCTCACTCATTTCACTTGCATCTCACCAGCCTGGCGGGAAATCTGTCTGCAGTCCTACTTAGAGCTTCTGTCTCCTCAAACCCAAATGTGTGAGTCTCGGAGTTGTAAACAGAAATGCCCCCTAGCCACAGTGCACAGTGGTTGTGGCCTTTGTCAGCCTGGTGGTCACTTCTTCCTGGGACTCTGCTCCTTCTGGGCTCTCCAGGGTCCCAGGTGTCTTTGGCCAACTGGGGAGGCCTCTGCCTGATCACTTGCTCGCTCCCAGGAGCCATTCCCTCAGAGAGTAGCCCCTCTTTGGCAGAGGCTGCATCCACCTTCTTTTTCGTCTTTCATTGGCATGGGCTCTAACACAGGTTCTTGGACACCAGGTGCTCCTGCTGTCTGTGAAGTCATGATTTTTAAAAGAAGAAGCCACAAAGCTTGGTTCTCTGCTTAAAATGGTGGGAAAGGGTGAATATAGGCCCTGTTGTGTGAATGTCCCCCAAATACATGTTTTAAAACTTAATCCCCGCTGTGGTAGTGTCAAGAGGTAGGATCTTTGGGAAGTAATTGAGTCACAAGGCCTTTGCCCTCATGAATGGATTAGTGCCTTATAAAAGGGCTACAGGCCCTCTTTGCTCTCTTCTGCTCTTCCAACACATGAGAGGTCAACTTAAAATGAGCAACACAGACAAAGGCTTTACAAAAAGAGCTTTTTCAAGAGTGAAAGATGGATTGCAGTGTGGAACATGAATGTCATGGTGAATCATGGGAGGTCACAGATGTACCTAGGGAAGCAAAGGAAGGCAAGGGTTTGTAAAGGCAAATTAAGGGAGGTTACATGAGTTGTTTTGAATAATTATCTTTGACCACAAGGATTAATAACAAGAGTGGCCTCAGTCCAAGGCTGAACAGGCAGTTGCTGGGTAGACATCTTTGCAGACATCTTTGTGTGAGATTGCAGTACCTTGTGCAAGACTGTGGTATTTTTGTGATAGTTCTTGTAATCAGGCAATTGTGCATATGGACCTTCCCTTCATGGCCTCCTGGCTCTATTTTGCCAGGGTTTGGCACATGTGACTCATTTTTGGTTCTGACAACTTTCACAGAGGACAGAGTGTTCATTCCCCTGGAGGACAGAGTAACAAGGGCATTTTGGAAGCAGAGAGAAGTCTCTTATCAGACACCATAGCCCAAAGATGGTGGGTACCCCCAGTGAAATAATATCATTGTTTTTAAGAGGTGAAATTTTCAGGTATAATGTCAGTGTTTTATATGTACAACTTGCTTATCCACGGCTGAAATCTAATCTTTGGCAATATCCTTTTTAATGAGGGTGCCCACCATCTTCTGGCTGAGTTTAAGGGTAATATGGGCACTTGGTTACCCTGTGCCTGGCCCCCTCAGCTGCCCCTCTGAGGCTAGTGAGGGTTGAGAGGGCCCTGGCCTGGCTGGGCACTCTTTTGATTTATAACAGGGGGTAGGATATGGCCTGAGATCACAGAGGCTGGCCCAGTGCCTGCATAGGTGCGGGCCAAGGAGGTTGGGACTTGGTTCCTGCCACTGTATGGTGCATTTGCTGAGCAGAAGCTGGCCTTGAATGAAGAGATGACTGCATCCTTTATTTCATGCCTTTGTCTTTCCTTCCTTTTCTCCTCCCAGGCCCAAGCTCTTTTTGGGCAGAAAAGCCTCTGGGGCCAGTCTGCTGCCTTCCAGTGTCTGGCTGGCCAGCCTCCCTCCCTCCAGTGCCCTACTAGGCCAGGCTGCTGTCCTGTTCATCCTTCCCCTGGCCCATTGAGCCACTTGCTCTGCTTCTGATTTTCAGAGTAAAGCGACCTTTAGTTATTCCTGGGAAACTACCTGCCCCTACAGAAGAGAAGCTACTCTTTATGAGCTCAAGGTGGTTTTCTGGTACTTTTCTTTCTGGAAAAGTGAAAAAGCAAAACAAAACAACAAAAAAAACCCCACACAAGACTCATCTTTGTGGGCATTCTACTAATTTTTTTTTTAAAGTCAGTAGCACCAACAAAAAGCTCAATGTTTATGCACAGCCCAGGGCCACACATCATGATGCAGGGGAGAAAGCCTGTATTCGGGTTCAGGGGAGCTGGTTCCCCACCAGCCCTCCTGTCTGCTGGTTGAGTGATCTTGGCTGGGAATGTCATGGGACGTCTTTGGGCCTCATTTTCTCATCTGTTGTGTGGGGGTGGGCCATGGGTGGGGATGGGTGATACCTACCCCCGGGCCTGGTTTATAGGATTGTTGAGGTTGGGCTCTGACCCAGCAAAGTTTCGGAACCTGGCCTCAACTCTAGGTGAATCCAGGACTCTCAGGGCTAAAGTGAGAGCTGGTTGATGGCGCCAAGAAGGACCTAATGAGGTTTTATTAAACTGCTCCTGAAAACAAGGGTGGGAACAAGGCTGGAGATGTTGTGGATGCTGATGGTCTGCGCTGACCTTGCCTCTCGAAGCTCACCTTCTCTGCTCTCCTCTTCCCCAGACAAGGAGAAGAAATGGAGAGTGCTTCGTGTCTTGATGGATGCCTTCAGCATTTCAGGGCTCTTGGGCTTGACATGGTGTTTTGATAGGAGGTCCAGTTGGTTGGAGGTACCGAGTAGGGAGCAATGGTCCAACTTGACAGGTCTGAGTGATGGGTGGAGTACACGAGGGTGGAGGCAAAGGGAATGCTGGGGATGGTTAACGTCCTGTTTAAATAACCTCCTGGAGGCGGGTGGCTAGGGAGTATCCAATCAGGGAAGGGGTTGTGTTTGGGGCACTGTCATGCAAATAGGGGCTTGAGATTTTGCAATTTTGATAGGCGGGTAGGGAGCAGGCCAGGCCAATCAAGAGTGTTCCTTTATTGACCAATTGGGTGGCCCCAAGTAGCTAACCAGATTGAAGGAGGCCACCCCAGAGCTGGGCTATTTGGGGGCCATCTTGGGCTACTCAGTGCGAGGTGTAGGAGCAAAGGCCCAAGTGTGCGGCAAAGGTGACTTGTTGCTATCTTGCCCCATAGGGTTTAAGGAGGGAAAAGGACCAGGATGTAGACTAAAAGTCACTGGCTCCAGAGGACAGCAGTCAGCCCCCCAAGAGGGCCACATGGGCCTTTTTCTTTTTTTTTTTTGCAGTACTGGGGGTTGAACCTAAGGCCTTGTGCTTGCATACTGTGCAAGTGCTGGACCACTGAGTTGCACCCTCAGCCCATTGTGTCACTTTTTGAGACAAGGTCTCACTAAGTTACACAGACTGCCTCTGGTCTCAAATTTGCAATCCTCCTGCCTCCACCTCCCGAGCTGCTGGGATTACAGGCGTGTGCCACTGCGACAGGCCTTTTTCTTGATGATACTCTTTTTTACCTCTCAAGGCTCTTATTCCCTGAAGGATAGATGTTAGCTCTCCAGGGAGATTGGATGGGCCCTCGCCTTGGGGGCAGACTCTAGGGTTCTCCTACCTCTTCTCCTACATAGGATTAAGTGAAATGAGGAAACCACAAGTTTCCTTTATAAACAGCATAGCTCTTTCCAGGTATAAAGCATTACTGTCTTTCCACTGCAGCATCTGCAACGCTTACTTCAGAAAACACTGTATTTTCATTTATAAAAACAAGGTAACCAAAAGTCAGTGTTTGTGTGTTTGTGTAATTTTGACAACTTAATGTAGTCCTAGGGACTGGGGTTTAGCTCGGTTGGTAGAGTGCTGCTCTGCACTCTTTGAGGCCCTTGGTTCAATCCCCAGTGCCCCCCTAACCAAGAGAAGGATGTGGCAACCCACTCCTGAAACAATCAGCCATTGAAAACCCTATGAGGGTCACTATGAGTTGGACTTGGCTCAATGGCACCTAACAACAACAACAACAACAACAACAACAACAACAACAACAATGTAGCCCTAGAATTAAACTTGTGTCATGGAAAAGAGGGATAGGCAGCCCCAGAGAGAATCTGAAAGTGTCTGAAGTGGGCATTTCTCAAGTTCAAGTTGTGTGTCTCCTGCCATGAATCTGCTTGGTGGGCTTGTCTGCAGAGGTGATCCTGTGCCTCCTATTCAAGGCTTGGCTCTTACTCCCAATTCCACTCTTGTCCACAGTTACACCATCCCCAGAGTCCAGTGGCTCCATCTAGTCCTCTCCTGGATGGCCCAGAGATGTCAGAAGCCAGAAAAAAGCAGAACAGTCCTGAACCATGGTGTTTTCTTAGTGTTTGTTGTTGTTGATGCTATTGTTGTTAGGTGCCGTTAATTCAGGTCCAGTTCATAGTGACCCTCACAGGATTTTCAGTGGCTGATAGTTTCAGGATTGCCTTGGGAGTGGGTTGCCATGTCTTTTCCTGTTTTTGTGCTGCTAGGAATCAAACCTGGGTCCTCAGAGAGTGTGGAACAGCACTCTACCAACTGAGCTGAGCCCCAGCACTCTCAGGGGTGGTTGTTGTTGTTGTTGTTAGGTGCCATCGAATCATGTCTGACTCATAGCGACCCTTGTAGGGTTTCCGATAGCTGATTGATTTCGATAGTGGATTGACACGTCCTTCTCCCATTTTTGTGGTGCTGGGAATTGAACCCAGGACCTCAGAAATTGCAGAGTGGCATTCTACTAACTGAGCTAAATTCCAGCAACTCAGAGGTAGAATTTTCAAAATAGTCAGCCCTTCTCCACGTGGTGGAAAGATCCTGAGAATCCTTCTCTTAGATTCTATCAAAATAACTGCCTAAGGAAGGGTGAGAAGTGGGGAGTAGAAGTCAATCTTGCCAATAGACCTTTAGTTCATGGTTCATGGCAGCAGTCAGTGCGGGGAGGAGTATCTGGTTAGAGGGAATGGGTCTTGAGGATCAGCCTCTGTTATATTCCCTTTTGGAAAAGACCACTTTCAAAATTTAGTCATTTAAGTCAGATATGCAAATAAGATTGGAAATATCCATTATCAAGTAAATAGAACAATTTCTAAAATTCTTCTACTCCCTATGTGAAGGCCTTTAAACTATACCTGGTCATTTATTCATTCATTCATTCAGCATTTATAAGTGCCTCCTGGTACAGTATCAGGTCTCCATCCAGGCCTGCATCGTTTGGCTTGGCTCCTGAATATCTGTGATCCCAGCCAGAAGTTGGGTTCCTTATGGCTACTGGGTAGCAGCTTATTTTCCCCACTCTGGGATAATTTCCTGCCTATCACCTGATGAGAACCAGAGTTTGTTTTGTTTTGTATGGATAAGAACGAGCTCTTGGTAAGTACTTGTTTTGTTGTACAAGTGCTTTTCAATTTTGTATTTAAATTCTGAGAGTCCCTTAAATGCTATCATTTGCAAACCTGACTCTAAAAATACCAAATTATAAAGAAATTACAGCACAATAAGTATTTTAATCACTTTTCATTGCTTGCAATCAAGTTGACAAATAAAAATACTACTTGACTATTATTTTTTAAAACATCTAGTAATTAGGCCTCTTGTTTTATATCTTCTTGGAACCTAATGAGCTTTATGAAACATGTTGCTTAATTCTAAAGAACCCCAGAAGAAATTGGTTCCTTCTAGGTGAACAACCTTGAATTTTATTATTTAAAAAATCTTTCTGATGGATTTATGCCTTCTTGACATAACTTTCAGCAATATTCCCTTATGAAGCTTCCTTTTTTTATCACAATGTAATCTCACAGGGCCCTGAGAAGTGTTGCCACAGGCCTCCATTGTTACAAGAAGAAATGCACTGAGGGACAGTGTGGCTTTTCTCTGTGGGATGGTATCCCACACTCTTTTCCTTTCCCTAACTCCCTGTTTATTTATTCTCTTTGCATCTTAAAAAAGACGGATTTGGATATTCAAAAAGAATGATTAATTTCTGGGAGGGAGTGTGCCACCATAATTTCCAAGTTGTAAAAAAGCACTTTATTTTTACTTTGTTAGATAAACAGTCACAGAGCCTTGAAATTATCTGCCATCAATGACATCAGACTTTTGGGAGGTCCGTGGTCACAGTCTAATTTGAAATTTACAGTCAGAATCTGATGAAATCATAGTGGGTGTTGCAATAGACACACTTGCAGAAATTTGAAGATTATTTAGAAACTGCTTAGTTAGTATATTCTTTTAATATATATATTCCTAGGTACTGCTCATGAATTATAATTAGCACAGATTTTCTGTCACACCATAAGAATTGCCAGTGGGTTTTGTAAATATGCATTTGCTTCATAATTACTCCATGTAACTGAAAGCCAGACACGTACATGTTCACCTTTAATCATTCTACAGTGCTATCAAAGATGTAATTATAAAGGAAAAGGTGGGATCCTTTTCAATCGGCTTTGTAAGCTCTCATAACACATATTGCATTGTGGGATATTTAGAATTCCAAATTGTTAATCTCAATGCATATAATGGTTGCTTTCACATATGTTGTATTCACTTATTCATTCTTTGTTGTTGTTGTTGTTGTTAGGTACTATTGAGTCAGATCTGATTCATAGCACAGCAGAACCAAGCACTACCCAGCACCGTGCCATGTACATAATATTTTTATGTGTGAGTCTAATGTTGCAGCCACTATGTTCGTTCTCATTTTGAGTTGTGCCTCATCAGCAAAAGGAGGTCCCAGGAGCTTTACTCTATTCCTGTCATTAAGGTTGACTCTACTTTGAGGAGGCAACTCTTCCCTAATTTTTTCTTGAATGCCTTCCAGCTTGGGGGCCTCATTTTCTGGCACTATATTTGACAGTGCTTCTCTGCTATTCATAGGGTTTTCAATGGCTAATTGTTTCAGGAGTGGGCTACTAGGCCCCTCTCCCTAGTTTGTCTTTTTCTGGAAGCTCAGATGAAACCTGTCCACCATGGGTGGTCCTGCTAGTATCTGAAACACTGGTATATCTGTCAGCATCATAGCAACATGCAAGCCCCCACAGTACAACAAGCTGACAGACTCATGGGGGATTCTATCTTTAGAGAGTGATATTTATGTCAGGCACTGTTCTGGGTTCTAAAGACAGGCATGGGGCATCAGAAAACAGTTCACCCAAGGTCTTCAGCCCAAATCCAATTAACCAGTACCTTAAGCTGGAGCAAGTTAAGCCATGTATAATTGAGGGCAAGCTGGCATGTGATTTTGTGAATAAAGTTATTGCTCTAAAACATCTACGTAGTGCTGTCAGCCAGCAACTCTGCAATTGTGGTTGGTAACTATTGAAAATGTATTTAAGAAGGAAAAATTTCTGATTACTCCATGAAGAAAATTGAAGAAAATTGTTGTGGTTTGATTAAGTGTTCCCCCTCAAAGGCCCACATGTTAAAAACTTGATTTCCAGCCTGTGGTGCTATTGGGGGGTGGTAGAACCTTTGCAATGTGGAGCCCAGCAGGAGGAAGTGAAGTCACTGAGGACATGAAGTGGACATTGGGATCCCAATTCCTTCCTCTTTCTCCTTCACTTCTAGGTTGCCATGAGGTAAGCAGCCTCTTCCATGTGTTCTCTGGCCACGATATACCACCTTGCCACAGGCCCCCAAATAAAGGAACCTCTGCAACCATGAGCCAAAATCAATCTTTCCTCCTTTTAAGTTGATTTATCTCAGGCATTTATCACAGTAATAGAAAGCTGACTAACACGATAACATGTTGAGAATAACTTTGTAAACTCTAAGAGATGGTTTTTATTTGTGTGTGTGTGTGTGTGTTATTGTTGTTGTTATTGTTGTTTACAGTTGAGATGCTCTGATTTTTCTATTTTTTTCTGATACTTGATTTTTTTCAGAGATCTACATAGGAGCCCCAATTTCAGGAAGTGACATGTGGATGAAAGTGAATTTGCATGGGGTAGAACCTGATCATCATGAGACCTGACCTTTCCCTCATCTTCCCTTCTAGACAATTTTGGTCTTATCCCCATATGCTTTCCTTAAAGGAGCTATTTAAAGGGAAACTATATCTACTTGCCTCAAATCATCACAGTGAAATAGACACTGGCAATTCTATAATATTTGGTTTCAATATGACAAAAATAAACACAAATTACATCCATTTAACTTTTATTTTAAATCATCTGCTGGGATTCTGGTCTCCTTCTAGAAACATAATTGTGTATCAGTTAACAATCCAATTTAGGAAGATTATAGGTATAATTTAGGGGAATAAAATGACTAGGGAACATTTTCTATGATTGTAAATTGAAATGAAATCTTTAGAAACAGCTAAATGACTTTTGACAAAGTTATATCCTGATCAAACCAACTGCAGATGATTGGTGATGTATCTAGCTCTGTAGATCAAGTGTCTATTGTGCATTGGGCTTCAATGGCTAGCCAATAATGTTTCAATTATATATCTGTTTAGCTACTCTAGTTTAGCTTACCTATCTATCTTATTCTTTGGTGTGCTAAGATATTGGTTGATATGTGTCTGTTTCAGTTAGGGTATAGGTTTGGCTGCAAGTGACTATTGTTAGGTGCCATTGAATTGGGTCTGACTCATAGTGACCCTCATAGGGTTTTCCTTTTTTTTTTTTTTTTTTGGAAATTTTTAATGTACAACTCAATGGGTTTCATTATGACAGGGGTTTCATTGTGACATTTCCATATATGTGTTTCATTGTACATTGCTCACATAACTTCCCCCTTACCCTCTCATGCCCCTCCTCCCCAACCCTCACCCCCCACCAATGATCTCCTTTCTACTTGCATGTCTTTTTGTGAGAATATTTGTCTGTATACACACATCCTGATTTTGATTTAAGTGCAAACTTTTTTCTATAGTGATCTACCTTTTTACATTCTCAGCAGTATTAGATGAGTAATCTAGTCCATTTACATTATTGTCAGCCTTTGGTATTATTGCTATTGCTATTATTATTATTATTATTATTATTATTATTTTATGTTAGCTATTCTTGTAGTTTGTTTCTATCTTCCCCCCTTTTTTCCCACTGTACTAATAAAGTTGTGCTGTTTACATTGAGGTTGACCTCTTCCCCTTCATCCCTCCTCATTGATCCTCTTCCTCCTCCTGTCTTCTCCCATCCTTGATTCCCTCTGCTAGATCCCTCCCTCCTTCTTTCCACTCCTTAAATTGTCCATTCTATGCTAAGTTTAATTGAGCTTTTCATTATGTTTCAATTTATGAATAGGATTTTTTCCTGCCTTTAAGTTTGATTCAACTCCCACATGTGAGCAAGAACATATGGGATTTCTCTTTTTGGGCTTGTATTCATTCACTTAAGATGATGTTCTCCAATTCCATACATTTTGCTGCAAATGACATTATTTAATTTTTTTTAATTGCTGAATAGTATTCCATTGTGTAGATGTACCATAATTTTTTTATCCATTTTTCTGTTGATGGGCACTTTGGTTGATTCCATATCCTTGCAATCATGGAAAGTGCTGTATTGAATATGGAGATACAGGTGTCTCTGTGGTATGATGACTCATCTCCCTTTGGGTATATTCCCAGTAGTGGTATAACTGGGTCATGTGGGAGATCTATTTTTAGTTTTCTGAGGTACCCCTCATAGGGTTTTCAATGGCTTATTGTTCTTTTCAGGATTGCTTTGGGAGTAGATTGCTCTGTTTTTCTCCCATTTTTGTGATGTTGGGGATTGAACCCAGGTCCTCAGAGACTGGGGAGATCACTCTACCACTTGAGCTAAACCCCAGCCTGCAAGTAACAGAGATCCAAAATAACAGTAGCATAAATAAAGATGTTGTTGTGGTTGTTAGGTGCTGTCAAGTTGGATTCAACCCATAACGACCCTCATAGGGTTTTCAATGGCTGATTGTTTTTTGGGATTGCTTCAGGAATGGATTGCCGAAGCTTCTTGCATTTTGGCAGTGCTGGGGATCAAACCAAGGGCCTCAGAGAGTGCAGACTGGCACTCTACCAACTGAGCTAAGACCCAGCCCCAGTACAGATGGGTGTATATTTTTCTTTCATAACAAAGTCCAAGATACTATAAAGACTGTTTTACTCAGGTTCCATGACTTTTTCTGCATAGCTCAAGATAACTAACCTCCTCTCTATATCCCACTAGTCTGGAGGAGGACGGGGATGTGAGGAGTCTGCACTGTTCCTTCAAGGGCACAACATGAAAGCTGTGCACATCACTACTGCTCATATCCCACCAACTGTAACTAGATCACAGGTAACACGCACCTTCGAGGGAGCTAAAAAATATTACCTGTTTTGTTTGGTTATGTGTTCAGCTAAGTGTCCAGGACTTCTATTATTGCAGAAGGAATAGGGGGAATAGATGTTAGGACAACTAGTGGGTTTGGATAAATATTATATTAAATATTCACTCAACTTCAAGGTCAGTGCTATATACTGGTGGTTCTCAAAATGTGATCCCCAGGCCAGAAGCATCAGCATCACATGGTAAAATCTCAAATTCTTCTACCCTCCCTGACAGCTCCTCAATCAGAAACTTTGGGGTAGGGCTCAGCAATCTGAGTTTTAACAAACTTTCCAGGTGATTCTGATTCTCACTAAAGTTTGAGAACTACTGATCTAAGTTATGCTTTTCTAAACAGCCAGACAGGAGGCTGGGCATTAAAATAGAAGATGAGTTTGGAAGGTGCAGAAGTGGTCATCTCCTCTTCCTTGACTTCTCTGGTCCTTGTGAAGTCACTCCTTATAAATCTCCCTCCAGAGACTTCTCATGCCTATACTCATACTGCTGTGGTGTCCCATCCTGTTGGATCTCAGAAGCTTAAAAGGGTCAGGCCTGGTTAGTACTTGGATGGGAGACTGCCTGGGAACACCAGGTGCTGTGGGCTTATGAGAAAGACCCAGCAACCCACTATTGCCTGCAGCCATACCACCATGGCATCTGACCCCGTCAGATCTCGGGAGGTAAGCAAGGTTGGATCTGGTTAGTACTTGAACGGGAGACTGCCTGGGAACACCAGGTACCATAGGCATTGGGAAAAGGACCCAGCAATCCACTCCCAAAAAACAATCAGCCACTGAAAACCTTATCAACAGCAGAGAAGCACTGACAATAGTGTTTTTCCTGTTGTACATAGGGTTGCTGAGTCAGATACCAATTTGATGGCACCCAACAACAACAAGAGACTTCTCAGTGGCCTGGCAACCAAAGCTTCCTCTGCTGCTTCTGATAAGCCTACCCATCATGTCCCTTGCTTGCCAGCATGGAATGGTAGATATGACAAGGCAGGTTTCAAATCTCTACTTGTCTTCCCTCCTCCTCCCTTCCTATGGGACTCACCAGCCCCAGCCTTTCCCTCTCAGTCGTAGAGTTATTTTTATAGGAGCTCTGCAGAGCAGATGTCTTTGGGTGGGCATCAGCTTCTCTTACTGTAACGTCTTTTACCCAAACAGACAATTATGTTGCTGACGTCCCATGACTCCAAAGGTAGGGGAAGGGAAAAGATGAATCAAAGATGAGTCAATGCAATGGGAGAATTCCGTCTCTCAGACATCATACTTTCCCCCGCCCCTCTGCCCCCTCCTCACTGTCAACATTGGTGTCTGTCAGCTGGTGGCCAGACACTTGAACAGACTTTGCCAATTAGAGAAGTCACACCTCTTGGTTGGCAGGCCTACGCTATTGTGCCTCCCCCCACCCACCGACTGGGAGCCATATGGCTTTCGGGCAAAGGATTTGCAGTAAGGAATGAAAGAGTTACCCCTGAGGGCAACCAGTGTCAGATGGCAGGTCCCCTCTGATGTTGTTTTCAGGTAAAGTTGCAAGATGGGCTATTATTTGATGGACCTATAACTTAGAGGTATTGTTGCTCCACTCCAAATAATCTTGTTTCATTCAGGAGAGCATTGCGTTGAATTTGTCTTGGCAGCATTAAAACCCTTCTGTTCCTTTGTTCTTTATTACTTCTCTTTTACGGTGAACTCTGAGTTTTGCCCATGTATATGGGGAAAATCTTAAAGGAGAAATAACAGTAGTAACTTGTTATAGTTAGAGTGCTATGCAAACCCCTCTCACATCACGATTCATTCAGTCCTCAGGGTAATTCTGAATGACATGGGGAAAGCAGGTGGTGGAGTCTTCATTTGAGGGATAAAGACACCAAGTTCCAGGAGGATTAAATGATTGGTCTTCCACATGGGGCAGAAAAAAACAAAACATAAAAGCTGGATTGAGAATCTGGATTTTAATCCTGGTTGTCACAGGCTGGCTGTATGTCCTGGATTGTGCAATTACCTCTTTGGCATCAACTTTCTTACCTACAATTCAAAGGATCTCTGAGGTCTTGCTGGACTTTAAGAGACTTTATTTCCAAGCTCACTTTTAAATGATACAAATGAGATTAGATCACCAGGTGGCCATGTGCTGCCATAGAAATTGATCCATATTTTTCTCTTAATTTTAATGATGACAATTTTCAAACACACATAAAAATAGGGAGAGTAGCATAAGGAACCCCAGATACCATAAACCAGTCTCAACACTGATCAACATTTTGCCTTTCTTGTTCTCTTTTCTTGTTGTTGTTGTTGTTGTTAGGTGCTGTTGAGTCAGATCTGACTCATACTGACCCTAAATACAGCAGAGCAAAATACTACCCAGTACTGCGCCATGCACATAATCTTTTTATGTTTGAATCCAATGTTGCAGCCACTATGTTTCTTCTCATTTTGAGTGTGCCACATCAGGAAAAGGAGGTCCCAGGGGCTGTACTCCATTCCCATCATTAAGGTCTACTCGACTTTGAGGAGGCAACTCTTCCCCAATTTTTTTCTGAGTGCCTTCCAGCCTGGGCGGCTCATTTTCTGGCATTACGTTTGCTAGTGCTTCTCTGCTATTCACAGGGTTTTCAATGGCTAGTTGTTTCAGGAGTGGACTACTGGGTCCCTCTCTCTGGTTTGTCTTAGTCTGGAAGCTCAGCTGAGACCTGTCCCCCTTGGGTGGCCCTGCTGGTATCTGAAATACTGGTGGCATAGCTTTCAACATCAGAGCAACATGCAAGCCCCCACAGCACAAGCTGATAGACAGGTAGGGGCTTGTTTTCTCCAGTCTTCTTTAAAAAACAAGAAAACAAAAATAAAGAAATACAGAAACAAACAACAAAAGCACAGTGTTTTATTTGATCATTTTTTAATTTTTTAAATGATAAAATTGTGTGCATTTGTTTTATAGAAAATGATTTTTGAGGTAGGCATACAAGGTGAGATAAAAAATATAATGAATGTTGAAATTAAAAAGATTGCAGTAAAAGACACATTGCCATGAATCCCCTTCAAAATATCTCCCCTGGCTTTGAACACTCTTATCCTATCATTTTTTACCACTTTCTTATGAAGTTCCCGAAGTCCACTTTCATGTCCTTTGTTTCATCCTCCATCATGAAAATGCTTGGTGTCACACCTTACTTATGCTATAGCAATTTCTGTCAAAAACATTATGGTGAATCTTCATTCACCTTATTCACCAGGTCTAGTAATATGCAACTTCTGGCTTTTCCCCAAAGTCATAATGACCACGAAAAGTAAATGTTTTGAATCCATTCAGGACATCAAGGCAGCCATTGCAGTGTAACTAAAGACACTCACAAAAGAGGACTTCCAGAATTGCTTCAGAAAGTGGCAAGAATGATGGGATAAGTGTGTTTAAAGCCATGGGGAGTATTTTGAGGAGGATAAATGGCAATGTGTCTTCATAATACATTTTTAAAAATTTAAACATTCACCATATCTTTTGATCATACCTCCTACAGTGTGGATTGGCTAACAAGTTAAATAACATGCATTATTTCATAGTTATGATTTTTTTGTGGTGAGAGTCTTTCATCTACTTTCAGCATTTTTCAAGAATCTAACATATTATTATTGACTATAGTCACCGCGTTGTACGATAGATCCCTTGAACATGTCTTCTATGTAAATGCAATTTTGTATCCTTTCACCAACATCCCTCCATCCGCCACCCTTACTGTTCCAAGCACTGGTAGTCACCATTCAGATCTGTAGTATTCCCTGCCTCTCAAGATTCTTTTTTTTTTTTTTTAATTTTTAAAATTTGTACCAAGTAAGGGGTATCATTATGACATTTCCATACACACATATAATGTGCTTTGATCATATTCACCTCCTCTGCTAGCTTTTCTTGTCCCTTCTCCTTCCAAATCCCTGGTAGCATTTTACTTTTCTAATATAAACTGTAGTATGTATCTCAAATATGTACTAAAATAGAGATTTTTAAAAAAGGTATGTTGTTGTTGTTGTTAGATGCCGTCGAGTAGGTGTCCGGCTCATAGCAACCCTCATAGGGTTTTCAATGGCTGACTGTTTCGGGATTGCCTTAGGAGTGGATTGCCAGGTCCTTCTCCCATTTTTGCGGTGCTGGGAATTGAACTCAGGACTTCAGAGACTGTACCGCAGCACTCTACCAACTGAGCTAAATTCCAGCCCTAAAAAGGTATAACCATCACATTATTATCACATCTAATAGAATTAACTACCACTCCTCAATAGTATCCATTGTTGTTGTTGTTGTTGTTGTTAGGTGCCATCAAGTTGGTATCCGACTCATAGCGACCCTCTGTACAACAGGGGAAACACGATTGTCAGTGCTTCCCTGCTGTTCATAGGGTTTTCAATGGCAGATTGATTATTGGTAGCGGGTTGCCAGGTCTTTCTCCCAAGCCTGCAGTATCTGGTGTTTCCAGGCAGTCTCCCGTCCAAGTACTAACCAGGCCCGACCCTGCTTAGCTTCCAAGATCTGACGGGATCGGATGCCACAGGGCTACAGCTGCAGGCATATAGTATCTATTCCCATACTCAAATTCTCTGATAAGTCTCAAAAATGTCTTTTTATAGTTGGTTCATTTGAATCAAGATGCAAAGTCCATACATTGGTTACTATGTTCCTTCCCTTCCCATTATTTTTCTTCTCAGGCTATTGATCTGTGGGAAAAAAGAAGTCATTTGACTTAGACAATGTCCCATATTCTTGCTTTACCTAATTGCTTGCTTTCAGTGATTTTTTTTTTTAATCTCTGTATTTCCTATGAATGGGTGGATAGATCCAGATCAGATCCAAGTTCAGTTTTTCAACTTCTGGCTAGTGCTGGGCACATCAGGTTTGGTTGGCCATTGTTAATACATCTGAGGCTGAGACTAATTAGAGGTTCGGATATTATCAAAAGGATTCTTCCATCATAAGTGAACTCATTTTTATTTGCATTTTTCTTTAGCCTACATATTAATAGATCCATCAAATATTTAAAACTGTATCTGTCTTTATCCTATGTTCTTTAATCTTTTTTAGGCTTTTCCTATTTCCCTTGGTAAATATTCATTTTCTTCCTCTCATGCCACTAAAATATTAAAGAAAATGAGAAGCAGAATACTTAAGAAAAAAGCTTCAGACATTTGATTTGGTGTAAGAACAATCTGCTACCCATTGTAACAGCTATTGATACAAATTAATTTTGCTTTGCTGATTTGCCTCTTGATTGAAATACTTAAAATTGAGAATTTATACTTGGGTAAATTATATTAATGAAGGATCTTAGAGAAAATGATAAAAAGCATTCTCAGGCATACAGCTAAGGATTTCTTTTTCAGGTAAGAGTTTTAAAAACATCTTTTTGCTCAGCAGACATGCTTCTGCTTTTATTTCCCCTCCATACTAAGATAGTAACACTCTCATGGGGACAGCTGGCTGGAGGTAGACAGGGTCAGCTGGGCAGGGGACCCATGCCATTGGGGAGCATTGCTGATCTCACCTATAATGAAGGACACAACATGGAGCCTGAGTTGTATCCATTATATGTTGGTTGTCATATTAATTTAGGTCAGAGACTCTGATAAACATCACAGGGCACATGCTATTATAAAGAAAGTAGTAGGAATCTGTCAAGATTGTTTTGAGTGCTCCGTAATTACAATGGTTCTTATACAAATTCATGTACGTTCCCACCCCTATGGAAGTTCAACCCACTTTTTAAAGATAGTCTATGACAGCAATAGATAGTTTAAGCTGGCTTTTAAAATATAATATTAACTGTCCTTTTTGCTCATCTATCAGCCTAGTTCCCTAGCTATCTGCTACTTTTCATTCCCCTCTTCTATTTTCTTCTTGTTTTTTTAGCCCTAGCTCTACCCCTTACAACTAGTGTGTGACTCTATAGTCTTGATTGCCTGTTCCTTACAGTGGGGCTCACAGTACTCACCTGGGGCTTAACTGTAAGCATTAAGGAGATGGAGTTCATTTGAAAGCATGGTAGGCACGGGAGCACAATCCATTTGAAAGGTGCTGCTCTTGCTGCTTAGTCTGCCAAGACTTGAGAGCTAAAAACCTTCTGGTAGCCTCCTTGTGTTCCTGAGGTAGGATCAACTCTTTGAAAGGCTTTTAATTTCTGCAGATCCAGAATCACTGCCCTCTTCAGTTTTTTCTGTCTCCCTACCCCACCTCCATGACTAAATCCAAACTTCCAGACAATGGCTGTGCTTTCTTTTCTCCCTGGCTTTGCATGTGCTGTTTCCTTACTTAGCTCATTGTCCTTCACCTCATCCTCTTTGCTTGGCTAATGCAACCCCAATCTTTCTGTTAGATATGGCTTCATCTAGGACACTTTCTCTAATCTCCAAAAACCACAGGGAACTATCAAAGAGTGTTTATCACTCAGGTTGTAATTCTATTAATCTGGCTCATATTAAACTGTGAGGTCCTTAAGTGCAGAAATCACCTCTAAGACATTTGTCTTTACAGCTCAAATCCTTTCAATATCTGGCACATGGTTGTTGCTCAATTTATTTGATACATAGATGAACAAGGCACAAAGTTCCAACTCTATTTTCTTTTTAGCAAATTGATGTCTTCTTTTTCCACCTATTTTCACACCTTAGAATTATCACTTCATTGTTTCCTATGGTACACAATTTTACACCTTATTATATCTAGTCTCATTCTCTAATTTGTGTGCATATTTTGTCCCAGTGTAGGCAAACTGGGAACTCAATCCCTATTGTATCAGTTATCTAATGTTGTATAATGAATTAGTCCAAAATTCAGTAGCTTAAAACAACAACAAATGTTATCTCATGCAGTTTCCATGGGTCAGAAGTTTTGGAGCCATTAAGCTGATGGTTCTGCCTCAAGGTCTTTTGGGTCATTGAAATCAGGTCATTGGCTGTGGCTGCAGTCATCTTCTAGCTTGATTGGGGCTGGAGATCAGCTTGTAAGGTGGCTCACTCCCATGGCTGCAGGCTGGGCACCAGTTCCTTACCATGAAGACTTCGCTATGGGGCTTTGCAGGGGTCCTCACAATGTGGCAGCTGGCTTCCTCCAGATCCAGACACAGTGAGTAAGAGCACAAAGGAAGCCATAGTGCCTTTTATCATCTAGTCTCCTATGGTCTCACATAATTGCTATAGCCCTTTCTCTTCCCATGGTAGAAACGAGTCATTATCCTCTCATTTGATCTTATAACACTCTGAGAGATCATCTCTTATCAGAGGGTGAAACATATCCCAAAGCTAGATTTATCTAATGTCTTTCAAAAAAGACCTAGAACCAAAATCCTAATGTGCCTGTATTAGCTTTCTGTCACTGTAACAAAATACTTTATGTAAATTAACTTATAAAGAGAAAATATCTATTTTGGCTCCAGTTCAACATTGAATGGCCCCATTACTTTGGCTCTGTTGAAGGCAGCACATCCTGGTGGGAATTCATGGTGGAGCAAACCATTGACCTCATGGCCAGGAAGAAGAATGAGACAGAATGAAGAACAGATCAGGGTCCCACAATTCCCTTCAAGGGCACCTGTCTAATTACCTGACTTCCTCCCACTAGGGCACGTGTCCAATTACCTAATTTCCTCCCACTGGGTCCCACTTTCTAAAGGTCCCACTACCTTCAAATAGCACCACCCTAGGAAACAAAACTTTTAACACACTTACCTTTAGGAGACACACATCCAAACCATAGCAATGCCTTTAGATTCAGCACCCTCTCACATGGCACACAGAGGAAGTAGCTAATGTACTAGGAGAACTCAGGCCATATCTGTGTGTCTATTTATGTGCACACAAATATAAATGTATGACAACTGGAATAAATTGAAATCATAGGCTATACACTTCTTAATATCTGTAAAAATACTTACTAAAAAAGAGGCATTAACTTCATTGCAAATCCCTTCTTAAAGTTACTTAAGTACTTTCCCAAACCCAGTAGAAATTACCTTTCAATTTTCCATTTTATTTATGCAATTGTGCCATCTGCCCAAGGTTTATATCTGAGGGATTCTCTAGTCTATGCTTTGCCCTTCCACAGAAACACTTATTTTATTAAGCTTACAGTACTTTCCATATACTAGGTACTGTTCTGGCTTTGTTAATTTAACTAGCTCTTTATTAAATATTTAATGCTTGCCACAGTCCTAAGGAAGGAACTAGTCCCCCATATTATTGATGAGGAACTAAATTTCAAAAAAGTTAAGTAAATTGCCATGGTCAATTGGCCTGTAAGGAACAGAGTCAGGATCTGAACCCTAGCAGGCTGCCTCCAGTGCTCACTGCTCAACCTCTTCACCATGTGACCTCTTGTTATTGCTTGGGTTTCTAATGTCCCCAAAGGCCACATGTTGAAGTCTTGGTCACTATCTTGTGGCACAATTGGAAGGTGGTAGAACCTTTAGGAGGTGGAGTCTAGTTGGGAGGAGTTAGGTCATGGGTCTGTGCCTTTGAAGGGAATATTGAAACCCTGGCCCCTTCCTCTCTCTTTTTGCTTTCTGGCCACTATGAGGTGGGCAATTCTGCTCTGCCACATTCTCCTCCCATGAGGTTTGACCTCACCACAGGACCAAAACTAAGAGAGCCAACTGACAATGGACGGAAGCCTCTGAAACCATGAGCCAAAAGGAAGCCTTTCCTCCCTTTAAGTTGGATGTCACGGGCATTTTGTCACAGCAATGCAAAGCTAACTATCATATCTCTCCCATCTGTTCAAGTCAAGAAGTCAAAAGTCTGCATTTTTGCAAGTCTGCCACATTTCATGGATAAAATGTGCTATGACATATTATTGATTTTTTTAGGGAAGGAACCCCTTCTTTCCCTTTACATTGGTAAATTCTCATCCTCCTCAATTCATGGACATGCAGTTCTCAGTAAGCACTCAGCATGGCTGAATGAAACATACTTTGCATCAGACAGCAGAAGGCTCATCAGAGTCACTGAGCTTCACATGATGCAGGCTCCCTAATTTAAACATTAATCCCTCTACTCAGCCTCTGTCTGTAAGTAGTAATTACAAGGTGACATTGTTAGGGAGCTGGTGGAAGTCACTTTCAACAGTGATAATGATAATCCCCCTCTTCCCCTTTCATCTCCTTGCTCTTCAATTATTTGGTATTAAAAATAGCATTCACATTAGAAGGGGAGATATTATGACCTTCTGTGTCTATCTCTGATTATGAGCTGCTACAGAAGAGGGAGACTGCAAGGAGCACCCCACTGGTAACACTCCCAGAGCTTCAGGCCTTAGACATTTTTGTCATTTAATGTATACTGTTCCATTTACCAGGTCGACAGGATTCCTGTCAAGTAGCTTTCACACTAAACACACCTTATGAGATGGGAGAAAAATCCCTCTGGTCAATGGTAAAAGGAAAGTTCCTTTAATTCTTAATAGAAGCCTCCATCAGACCAACAGCTATTTTTGTTCACACACAACATTGAAACTGGAAGATCTTTAGAGGTGACCAGTATAAGGCCTTCATGTAAAGGGTAAGGAAACTGATTTCAAAGAGGAAGGACTTGGTCATGGGACACAAATGAATGGCAGACATAGGAGTATTGGGCATCTTCTGTTCACCCCTGTAGAATTGCTACCTGTGCTTCTCCACTCTGTCCACTGGGAAAGCCCAGCAAGCTGACCCAGCTAGGCAGGGCCGATAGACACCCTCACTGCCTGGCCAATGGGACAACTAGCAGGAGCTCACAAGAGAGGGCAGGATGAGATTAGGTTTTTATATCATGGACACTCTTCCTGTAAGGTTTCCTCCAATTGATTGTATCCTTCTAAGAAGGGCATTGCTCTCCTACTGGGTAGCAGTAACTCTCTCCTCCCTCATACCTCAGGTGCAGGGCTGGAGATAGTGCTACTAATTACTCACTCTGGACTATTGCCTTGTCCCGTGACTTCCCTGAGTTTAGGAAGGTCATATAGACCAAATACTCTTTAATGTTTAAAACATTTAATTGATGCATAATAATTGTGCATGTTGTGAACAGAGGGGGTACTTTTAATTATTACACTGGAAAAACAAGCGGAAACTTCCTTATCTTGTGCAAGTTGGAACCTCTGGCCACCCTACCCATCCTGGGCTCACTTTGTAAATGGTAAACTCTCCTAAAATTATTCTACTTTAAGCATGCCATTGGATCCTTGTCAGGACCCTGATGGATACACTATTCAGATATGCAGCTCTCATTGCTCTGAAAATCATTCTTTTTAGATCATTCAATTTAAAGTTGGAATAACTACTAGCCCAAATAGAAAACAATACCACTGTTAAAATATATAGTTGTTGTTGTTGTTGTTGTGGTTAGGTGCTATTGAATTGGATCCAATTCATAGTGACCCCATGTACAACAGAATGAAACCCTTCAAGACACTGTACCATGTAAGTTCATTGTTTCAGCCACTGTGTCAATCCATCTAACTGAGGGTCTTCCTTTTCTTTTTTCTTTTTGTTGACCCACCACTCTCCAAAACATGATGTCCTTCTCCAGGGATTGGTCCCTCCTGACAACATGTCCAAAATATGTACGATGCAGTGTGGCCATCCTTGCTTCCAAGAAGCACTCTGGTTGCACTTCTAGGATAGATCTGTTGTTTCTTTTGGCAGTCTAGGGTACATTTAACATTTGTCCCTGCAAAGGCATTTGTGTGGATCACAAGAAATTAAGAATAACATTGTGAAGAATGGGAATAGCGGAACACTTAATTGTACTCATGAGGAATCTGTACATTGACCAAGAGGCAGTTGTTCCAACAGAACAAGGAAATTCTTCCAGTTTAAAGTCAGGAAAGGTGTGAGTCAGGGCTGCATCCTTTAACCATACCTCTGTTAAAATGTAGTATTTTCCAAAGTATGGTATGAAACATACCTTCAAGTTACGTACTGATCAATGTATATTGTTATGTTATTAGTGCATACTAGAAAAAATATAATGTGCATACAACCTATGATTTCATGTGTGTCTTTGCTTAAGAACAAAGGCAAAATGGGATTTAATTAAAAAAAATAAATTGATCTGAAGAAACTATTGCGTCAACAATAGAATAGGCTATGCTTAGATGGTTATGAAATCCTCACAGCAGGACTTTAAACCCATGAAAAACTGGGTGCAGTTTCAGGTGCAGTTTCAATATGTTAAAATTCAGAAGTTTTGGGTTTGGTTTGAGTTTAGATATAAATTCTGTGTGTATATAGTAGGGCTTTAAACATAGCCTGAACCTGAACCTTGAACCCATTCTAGTTCAAGCATTTAAAAAATTTTTTCTGAACCTGAACCTAAACCCAAAGCTAAATCCAAAACCAGCAAAAAACTGGGTTTGGGTTCAGCTTTTAATTTTTTTGTATCATCATCTATTTTATTATACATAAAAATTGGAAAAAATCTATTCATCTGTTTACATATAGAATTAAAATTTTAAACCTGAACCTGAACTGAATCCAAACCTTCTACATTTCTACCTGTTGAACCCATAGCTGAAACTGAGCCCAATTTTTCACAGATTTGAAACCCTGGCTCCCAGTGTCTAATAAGCACATTATTGTTTGTTGTTAGGTGCTGTCGAGTCAGTGTCCAACTCATAGCGACCCTACATACCACAGGTGAGACACTATTGTCAGTGCTTCTCTGCTAATCATAGGGTTTTCAATGGTGGGTTGATTTTTGGGAGTGGGCTGCCAGGTCCTTCTCCCAAGCCTATAGCACCTGGTGTTCCCAGGCAGTCTCCCATCCAAGTACTAACCAGGTCTGACCTTGCTTAGCTTCTGAGATCTGATAGGATGGGATGACACAGGGCTAGGGCTGCAGGCAAGCATACTATTAGACTTAGTCTGGTTAGATGTCAAAGTGACTCTTCTTTCCGGAACAGCATCAGGAGGCTCATTTGGGATCTATTAATCTTTTACATATATGTAGCTAGAGTTTGACTTAGTTGGTAGGATGCCTCTCTGAGATCTCTGAGGCCCTGGCTTTGATCCCTGGCACCTTAAAAATGGAAGAAGGACATGACAATCTACTCTTGAAGCAATCTTGAGATAATCATGCATTGAAAACCCTATGAACAGCAGAGAAACACTGACATAGTGCCAGGCATGGCACAGTGTCAGGGAACATTTCATTATGTTGTATATAGGGTCACTACGAGTCAGACCTGAACTTGATGGCACCTAACAATTAGTGTGTGTGTGTGTGTGTGTGTGTGTGTGTGTGTGTGTGTGTGTGTATACTGGCCTGCAGCCATAGCACTGTGGCATCCAATTCTGTCAGATCTCAGAAGCTAAGCAAGGTCAGACCTAGTTAGTACTTGGATGGGAGACTGCCTGGGAATGCCAGGTGCTGTAGGCTTGGGAGAAGGACCTGGCAGTCCATTCCCAAAAAACAGTCAGCCATTGAAAACCCTATGAATAACAGGGAAACACAATAATAGTGTTGTCTGTTGTACATAGGGTCTCTATGATTCAGACACCAACTTGATGGCATTTTACCACAAAACAAGGGTTGTGTGTGTGTGTGTGTGTGTGTGTGTGTGTGGTGTATGTATGTGTATAAATATGTGTGTGTGTGTATATATATAGTAAAATACATGCACCATAAAACTTATCACTTTGACCATTTATGTTCAGTGGTATTAACTTCATTTGTATTATCATGCAATCATCACAACTGTCCATTTCCAGAGCCTTTTCATCATCCAAAACTGAAACTCTATACCCATTAAACAATTGCCACCATTGCCCCCACCCCAAGCCCTTGGAAACTACCATTCTACTTTCTGTCTGTATAAATTTGACTGTCTCACATAAGTAACTCATATAGGTGGAGTCATACAGTAGTCTATTCTCTTCTGGCTGGTTTATTTCACTTAGGATAATGCTTTTGAGGCTTATTCATGTTGTAGCAGGCATCAGTATTTTACTGCTTTGTAAGAATAAGTAATATTGTATTGCCTGAATACACCAGATTTTGTTTATTTGTGTGTCAGTGGATAGTAGGGTTGTTTCTACCTTTTGCCTATTGTGAATAATGCTGTTATGATTATGGGTGTACAAATATCAGTTCATGTCCCTACTTTCAATATATCCAGAAGTAAAGGTGCTGGGTCATATAATTCTATGTCTAATTTTTTTTAAAGGAAGCTCCATACCATTTCCCATGGCAGTTGCACAATTTTGCCTATTACAAGTCTTAAACAAATGGAGACATGGAAGGCTGGGGAAGGTGGCTGAGATACAAACTTTTCACTATGTAGAGACCACTGAAAATGTGTTCACTGACAGTGGGCCAGGAGAGTCTTCCCCCCCAAAAGGTAGCACATTGCAGAGCAAAAAAAGATACAACTCTGTCAGTGTGTGTGTGTGTGTGTGTGTGTGTGTGTGTGTGTGTGTGTGTGTTTATCCTTATTCAGGCTTAGGCAAAATCAGGTTATTATCTGCTGGGGAACTCTAGTTTCTCATTTCCTCATACTCAACACGTTACAGGCTGAGTGTCCTTAATCCTAAACTCCAAGATATGAAACTGAACAACAACATGACTCTACAAGAGGAATATTCCACACCTCACTGCATGTGACAAGTAGCAGTCAAAATGGAGGCACACTAAAAATATTGCTTAAAATTACCTTCAGGCTTTGTGTATAAGATGTATATGAAACATAAATAAATTTTGCATTAGACTTGGATCTCATCCCCTGCATATCTCATTAGGTATACAGAAATATTCCCAAATCTGAAATCCTAAGCACTTCTGGTCGTAAGCATTTTGGATAAGCAATACTCAACCCATACTGTCACCCTTTCCCAAGTTTCTTTGGAGTTTATGCATTCACTGTATTTTGTTCTTACATCAGTATTTTCAAGCACATTCTAATTCTTTAAATATAATTTTCAATTCTGGCTTTCTTTTTTTGAGGGGGGGGGGAGATGGGGTCTCACTATGTACGCAGACTGGCCTTGAACTCAAGATCCAGTGCTAGGATTACAGGCATGAGCCACCCTCCCCAGCTCAATTCTGCTTCTTGTGTCAAATGCCTCACTTGCAAATGCAGCCCTATTTGCCCATCAACTGTAAACTCCTGAGGGCAGGCAGGGCATCTACCTCCAGAGGACTGGGATAGCGTCCTTCTTGTCCCAGCACCCAGCACAGCATGGACATGTGGAACACAAAGTAGGACCACAAAATATGTTAAGTAAAAGAATTGCTCTCAAAGCCTTCAGCTCAAGAAATGGGCAGGCGATAAAGTGCTGCTGAAAGTTGTGTGATTTTGAGGAAATTACATCTCTATAGCTTTCTCAACTCCAGAGAGAGACAATATCCAATCCTGTGTTTTGCTATTATTTATTTAGGGAGAGGGTTTCTATGGAATATTTGGTATGAATGGAGTGCCTTAAAATTATTGGAAGAGAAAGAGTCTATTTTTCAGGAAAGATATACTCTAGTAGAGTGCTATGCTGGAGAAGGGAAATGTTGCTTTTTTGACTCACATATTTTACATTAAAGTAATATGAGCTGGATAAAGGACTTAGTCCACTCTCTGCCACAGAGCAAACACCTAGTAAATGCTGCTATAATTTTTGTTGTTGTTGTTAGGTGCCATCAAATCAGTGTCCAGGTCATAACGACCCTTGCTTCTCTGCTTCTCATAGGGTTTTCAATGGCAGATTGTTTTTTGGGAGTGGATTGCCAGGTTCTTCTTCCAAGTCTACATCACCTGGTGTTCTCAAGTAGTCTCCCATCCAAGAACTAACCAGACCCGACCTTGCTTAGCTTCTGAGATCTGAGGGGATCAGACACCACAGTGGTATGGCTACAGGCAGCTGTAAACTTAGTGATTCTGCAAAACCCACCTTATCATTAGGTAATGAATTTGAAAATGTACTTGTCACCATATTATTAAAATGGAGTGTTATGTGTTTATTTGGAGTGTTATGTGTTCATTCTATTATCATATTAACAAATAATCACATAAAATATCTCATGTGGATAAATAGATAAACAGGTGGGGCATAGAGTTATGGGGATAGGATTTGTTGGAGGAGATGTAGCAATAGGATAGAAAAGAAGAAATCAGGTTGTGAAGTACCCCATTCAGGAAACTTGGCAACTTGTTTACATTCTGTTGTTGTTGTTATGAGCCGTCCGACTCATAGTGACCCTCATAGGGTGTTCAACGGCTGATTGCTTCAGGATTGCTTTGGGAGTGGATTGCCACATCCTTCTCCTGTTTTTCAGTGCTGGGGATCAAACCCAGAGAGGGCCTCAGAGAGTGCAGCATAGTATTCTATCAGTGAGCTAAACCCTAGCCCCTTACATTCTGAGGCTTTTGAAGTTACAAGAAAAATTTCCTTGTTATAAAAGCAATATCTATCAATTATAAAAAGATTTAGAATACAGACAAAGAAAAAAAGGGAAATACTGTGCCTAAAATCCCATTATGGTAGACATCTATTGATTTTACCTTTTCCCTGGCTTCCTCCTCTGGGGCACAGTGGCTCTGCCACTGCCTACAGCATTGCTGCATCTTCCAATCACAGTGACCTAGTCTGGGTCTATTCATCCTCTCTCTCCTGGAGATCTGGATCTGAGTGGGTTGGGAGCAGAAGGACACGTAAACAGACATGTACATTGCACTGGCTATTACCAATAATGAAGCTTAACAGAGAGTGTCCTCTTATTTCTGGACACTAGATCCACCTGCTTTCTATCTTACTGAAGCCTAGTTGTTCAGCATTTCCTTCCTTTCTCTGAGTTATTCCAGCTTCTTCCAGAAAATTCTTCCCCTCCCACCAAGTCAGAGTCAGTTTCTATTGATTCCTAGTTGTCATATTCAGTTGGAGATTATTACTATTGACACATTGGCTTAAATACATCCACTCTTGCTTCCTATGGATTAGAATATTTTATCAGCAAAAGATATCCACCCACATGATACTAAATCTCATGTCAGTAAGTAGAATTTTGACCACATCTTAATGGTTGTATGACATTCACCACATGGGTTGTATTATACTTTAACTAATTTCCTAAAGGACACAATTGCTCTAAAAATTTTCCATATTAGTAATAGCTATAATCTTGTATGCCTGCAGCTGTACCACTGTCGTGTCCGATCCTGTCATATCTCGGAAGCTAAGCAAGGTTGGGCCTGGTTAGTACTTGGATGGGAGGCTGCTTGGGAACACCAGGTGCTATAGGCTTGGGAGAAGGACCTGGCAACCCACTTCCAAAAAGCAATCAGCCTTTGAAAACCCTATAAATAGCAGAGATGCATGATAATATGTTTCATCTGTTGTATGTAGGGTTGCTATGAGTCAGACACCTACTTGATGGGACCTAACAAGAACAACATAATCTTGTATACACTCAGCACTCATTTCTTCAGGATAAATTTCTAGACATGTAATTGTTGAGCAAATGTAGAGGAAATTTTAGGGGCATTAGATTAAAAAAATATCAAATTAAATCTTCCTGAACATCCAGTTCCTATCAAGGTATACTTAAATGAATGGGAGAAGGATGTGGTAATCCAGTCTCAAGGCAATCCTGAAACAGTCAGTCATTGAAAACCCTATGAGGGTGGCTATGTGTGGGACACCACTTGATGGCAAGTAACAACAACAACATATTTAAATGACTCTAATACCTTGTGTCTGTTTGTTATCATACTCTCAGCACAGCTGGGCACACTTGTTCAATGAACAATAAATTTTACTTAATGTTTACTATATGCCAGAAACTGACATGTGTATAAATTCACTATTATTTATGTTGTTGTTGCTGTTAGGTGTTGTCCAGTCAGGTCCGACTCATAGTGACCCTCAAAGGGTTTTCAATGGCTGTTTTGGGATTTCTTTGGGAGTGGACGGGCACATCCTTCTGTTTTTGAGGTGCTGGGGATTGAACCTGGGTTCTCAGAGAGTATAGCACAGCACTCTACCAACTGAGCTAAACCCCACAGAGAAGTAAAATAACTTGCTGAAGGTCTTTGTCTTAGCTCAGGCTGCTGTAACAAATTATCGTAGACTGAGTGGTTTACACCATTTATTTCTTATGGTTCTGGAGGCTGAGAAGTCCAAGATCAAGATGCCACCTATCTGATCATGACTCATGTCATGACCTTCAGATAACCATCTTCTTCTTGTAACATCCCAAGGCAAAGAGAGAAACCATCTTCCTTGTGTTTATTCTTCCAAGGGCACTAATTCCATTCACCCTCATGATCTGATTACCTCCCAAAGCTCCACCTCCTAACACCATCACACTGGGAGTTAGGATTTCACCATATGAATTTGGTGGTGGTGGAGGTTGTGATGGGGTCACAAACATTTAGTCCATAATGATCCTTGAACTAACAAGAGACAGGGCAGGGATTGAATGACTGTTACAACATTAAAAGCCATTTATTAATTAAAAATACACATGTTCTCAATAAAGAATTTTAAAATTCACAACACGTAACCTGTCAAAACTCATTATAAGCATTGAAGGAACATTGCTTGCTTCTGATAAAATGATCCATAGAAATCAGCATTCACTACTTTTCAAGCTAAGGCTAACATGTTAGTACATTAGTAGTTAAGTAATTTTGAATATATTTATAACATTTCTAAAGAGAATGTTAACTTTTCTCTGTTGCTTTGGGGTACTTCTTTATTTTTCTCAGGTCAGATATTACTGAGGATTTCATACTATTTGTTACATTTAAATTCATATGCCCTTAAATGGACTGGTCAGGTTTTTGTCCAAAATGATTAGTTCTTAATAAGATTAATTTTAAATATTCAGAAATATCGTGTGTTAACATAGAAGAATTATGCCCTGGATGTTCATCTTATACTCATGTGCTTCCCAATCATAATTGAATGTCTGTGCCCTAATCATGAATCTCTTCATTGGCTCTTCAACAGCTGACTGAAGGACTGATTCTTTCTTAATCAGTTGAAATATAGCTTCCAGGTAGGGGTGTCACTGGATCCAGGAAAGGACCAGGTTAGGTCTTTCCATCATGTGCTTCTCAACACCCTGCACTTCTCTTTTGCAGAACTGACTGTACTTGAATTCATTCATTCATTCATTTGGTCACTCATTCATTCATTCATTCATTCATCCATCCATGTAGCTCCCTTCTCCACTATAACATCCATGAAAGCAGGAACTATACATTTCTTGCATTTCTAGGCCCTAGCCCACAGCCTGACTGTGTTCAGGTACTTATTGTGGAGTTAAAGGCACTGATGGTTGAAATGCAGTCAGCTTGTTTCCCTGATGCTGCAGGGTCAGGTGATGTGTAAGAGCCTTTCGTGAGTGATATGCTAGTATTAATTTCTATCTGATGTAGAATGTGAGTGAAGGACAATTAGAGGGGCCACAAGCCCCAGAGATTGAGCAGTAATATCAACACCTATGTTCATTCTCTGCTGAGATTTAAGAAGCAACTTGTAAGCAATAAGGGTTGTTTGCCAGACAATAGGGTACAAAAAACAATGAATATATTAGTAGTAACTATTACCTTTTATGCATAAAATAGCATCAAATATATAAAGCACAATTGTTTACTGGAGTACAAAAATGAAAATACAACTGTAACAAGAAATTTTAATATAACCATCAAAAAGCTTTTGTCAGATCATTACCATGGAGGACTACTTCACACCCATTGGGATACATGAGGCGTGAACAAAAAATATGGTGAATATTTAAGTAACAAAAGTTATTGGGGCCGGGATGTAGCTTGGTGGTAGAATGCTTGCCTATAGTACTCAAGGCCGTGGGTTTGATTCCCAGTACCATAAAAAAAAATTATTACAGTTAAAACACATTGCCACGAATCCCCCTCAAGTCATGCCCCTTGGCTGTGGACTCACTTATCCTATTGTTCTTGCCACTTTCTGATGCAGTTCTGGAAGACCTCTTTCATGAATGTCTTTAGTTCCATCCTCCATCACGACAATGCTCTGTCACACATCACTTCTGGTACAACTCTGGTACAGTCAAATAAAAACATTATGGCGAGTCCTTATTCACCTTATTCATTGGATCTGGCACCGCATGACTTCTGGTTCTTCTCCAAAGTAAAAATGACCATGAAAGGTAAATGTTTTGAATCAGTTCAGGACATGAGGGGAGTTATAACTGTGCAACTAAAGATAATCACAAAAGAAGACTTCTAGAAATGCTTCAATCCCCTCCCAAAAATCAATCTGCCATTGAAAACCCTATGAACAGCAGAGAAGCACTGACAATAGTGTTTCCCCTGTTGTACAGAGGGTCGCTATGAGTCGGATACCGACTTGACGGCGCCTAAGAACAACAACAACAAGAACTGCTTCAGAAAGTGGCAAGTATGGTAAGTGTGTTCAAAGCCAGGGGGAGTGTCTTGAAGGGGATTCAGGAGATTGGGTCTTATACCGTAGCAATTTTTAAAAATGTAAACATTCACCATAATTCTTGATCACCTGTGTGTGAGTGTATTCAGAAAAGAACAGCCATTACAAAGATGTGGAAAAATTGGAATGCTTGTACACTTTTGTTAGGAATGTAAAATGGTGCAGCTTCTGTGGGAAATGTATGGTGGTATTCCACAAAAAATTAAAAATAGCATTATTATGTAATCCATCAATTCCTCTTCTTGGTATACACCAAGAAGAATTAAAAGAAGAACTTGGGTAGGTATTTGTAATTCATATTGATAATAGCAACATTTGTAATAGCCAAAAGGTGAAAGTAACCTAAAGTCAATTGATAGACAAATGAATAAACAAAATACAGCATATCCATACAATGAAGTGTCATTCATCCTTAACAAGGAAAGAAACTCTGGCACATGCTGCAACAGGAATGAATCTTAAAGGCTTGTGGTAAATTAAAGAAAACAGTCACAAAAGGACAAGTGCTATATGATTCCACTTAAATGAGGTAGCTACAGCAGTCAAATTCACAGAGACAGAAAGCAGAATGATGGTTGCTAGGAACTGAGGGGAGGGGAGAAGGAGGGATTATTATTTTATGGATACAAAGTTTTATTTTTGCAAGATGAAATCTGTTTTGTGGCTGGATGGTGGTGATGGTCACACAACTCTGTGAATATACTTAATGCCATTGAACCACACACTTAGGAATGGTTAAGATGATGCATTTAAATTGTGTGTATTTTACCACAATTACAATTTTAAAATAATGTCTTTGACAAGGTGAATTTAAAAACAGAATTTAAGTGGCTTGGGAGGCAGAGCCTGGAGGATCGCAAGTTCGAAACCAGAGGAAGTCTGCGTAACTTAGCGAGATCCTGTCTCAAAAAGTGAAGGGAAAAAAAAAGGGCTAGGTGCAGCTCAGGGTCCAGCACTTTCATAGCATGCAAGCGCGAGGCCCTGGTTTCAACCCCTAGTACCGCAAAACAAAACAAAACAAAACAACCAAAAAAACAAAAAACAAATAAACAACAACAACAACAACAAAAAGAAAAACAAAAAAACCAGAATTTAGAGGATTTGAATAAAATAATCAATAGGCCATACCAAAAACTTTGTATGGAAAATGGTATGTCCATGCTTTCCTAAGGTTTAGGAAATTCTTAACAAATTTGATCATATGGTAGAGAACAAACTTCAACAAATGACACTAAGTCTAAGTTATTTGCACTGCATTCCCTGACTACCACATAATAGCACTATGAGCTAATAACACATGAGGTGACTTTTTTCTCCTCTCAAATTGGAAAAAAAAATTGAAAGAAAATGCCCACCCAGTATTGGTAAAGGCATTTTCCAACCCCTTCTGATCATCTTACATAGTGGGACAAACTCAGAGCTGGTGGATCAGTTCTAGTCTATCTTATTGAAGTTAAGATGACGTAGTTTCTCTTGTTGAGTGACCTGTGATTGGTACTCACATAACTGAGGAGAGGAGAATAGTAAAGAATGGATAGGTTGATGGCCGTGGTGGTACATGCCTATAAACCCATCGACTTGGGAAGTGGAAGCAAGAGGATGGTGAGTTCAAGGCCAGAGGAAGCGTGCGTAATTTATCAGGACCCTGTCTCAAAATAAGAAAATTAAAAGGGGGTGGAGATGCAGCCCAGAAATAAGAGCACTAACAAAATATGCAGAAGGCCCCCTGGGTTCAACCTCCCAGTACCACCAAAAATAAATAAATAAATAAATAAATAAATAAATAAATAAATAAATAAATTGCTAGGCAGAGGGAGGTGAGGAAGGAGTGAATTACTACAGGAAAATTTTGAAGACAGGAAGGACAACAGTTTAAGGGAATGAGGGACTATTCTCTGTGCAGGGGGAATGGCTTATGGAAGGAACAAATTAGTGGTGAGAGTGGAATAGAAGCCAAGAAAGTCATTCTCAAGGGTCCAGGAGCTGTTACTCCCTTTGACTTCATCATAACCATAATGTGCAGTGCAACATGGGAAATTTTAAGTGAATCAAAATTAATTTAATTTTGACTTTGTTATTTTAGAGTGTTTTGTGTCACTTCTGGGGAGGATCTGTATCACTTTAAATAAACACATCTCTCCAAGTATCATTAGTTTTAGTCCTGTTCCCTTCACTGTAACATGAGTTCTTTGATTTTTGCTTTTTCTGTCTCTAATTCTCCTGGTAAACTGCACAAAGTGGGCACTTGATAAATATACTCAACTGTACCTTTTGCCCCCAAATGAATCTAAAGCATAAAATTCAGTGATGTCTTACCTTGAAAAGTATAAAATGATAGTATACAAAAGTGGGGCATTCATTTGTCACCACTACTATAAGAAAAAGTATCTATCAAATAATGCCTCACAGCTTTTCTCCAAGAACTTTATTGAATCATCTTTTTTTTTTTTTTTTTTTTTGTGGTACTGGTTGAACCCAGGGCCTCGCGCCTGCATGCTCTGCAAGTGCTGGACTGCTGAGCTGCACCCTCAGTCCATTTTTTTAGTTTTTGAGACAGGGTCTTGCTACGTTATGCAGACTGCCTCTGGTCTCAAACTTGCGATCCTCCCGCCTACACCTCCCAAGCCGCTGGGATTACAGGTGTGCGCCACCACGCCCGGCTGTTGAATCATCTTAAGGAGAATCTGTAGGCTCCACTTTTCAGGTCTTTAACCCAATAATGCAGGCATCCTATTTATAGGGCAGAAACAAATTCACCAATTATTATTTCTCAGAATTTATATCAGACTTGCATGTAAGCACAAGTTATCACACTGTGTCTCAACCTTATCTCCTGCTAGCTGCTTGCTTTTATGTTTAGCCTAACAGAAAATACAGTGTTGTGAACATTTCCTTATAATGAGTGAACTACTCACCTATAAATGTTGTTGTTGTTAGGTTCCATCAATTCATGTCTAACTCTTGGCTACCCTATGTACAACAGAATGAAACACTCCCCAACACTGTGCCATGCCTGGCACTGTTGTCAGTGGTTCTCTGCTATTTATAGGGTTTTCAATGGCAGGTCGTTTGGGGAGTGGATTGCTAGATCCTTCTCCCCTCCTATAAATAGGATGCTGTAAGTTAACAGTTTAAAATCAGAAAGATGATGATCCCTCAATCAGGGTCTTCTTGGGAATGCAAAAAGGATATGAAAATACCCGAATATATCCAAAGGTTTTCTACTTGTTTCTGGACTGCTTTCTACTGATGGGGTTTGTGGGAGTAATGTTAGAAACTTTCTCCCTTGGGGCTCATTTAGAACATACATATCCTTGATTTCTCAGAGGAAAAACATATAATTCTTAGAAATCCTTAACTAACAATATCACAGTTCTATTTTGCAATAGTGTCAACACCACAGATTTTTAACCCAGTTAGAAAACACAAAGACAACATCTGAGCTGTTGAACCGTTCCTACTACTCTGCCTCTCCCTTATTTGGCTGGTTTGTCTTTTAGCCATGTCTAATGGTTCACTCTTCTTTCCTCACTTCCCTAACTTCCTTCTTCAAGGATTCCTCTTAGGGTCTTTGCTCATCTTCCAACCATCTCTACCTTTCTCAAAAGAGTGGTTAATATCTAGGTAGTGATACTAGCTGTTGACCTGTTTTCTATGGGCCTCCTGTCCCCTGACACCTGATCCAAATGGGCCAATCAGATTTTCTCTCCTGAGATTTTGACATGTGACCTATACATATGGGGACTAAAAGTTATTGAAGCTTTCACTGTGTGGCAGGAAGATTTCTATTTCTTTTCCCTTACCTATAATACAATGAGATGGATATCACGTCCATCAGTGTTATGTGACATGGCATAGTTGCCTTATAGTGTGGAGACTAGGTGAGCCCAATGGAATCATTGAGGTCCTTAAAATTATCAGGGGAAGTCAGGGAGATTTGAAGCATGAGAGGAATTTGACACACCATTGTTGACGTGAAGAAAGGGGCTGTGCAAGAAGAAACTGCCATGGTCTCTGGGAGCTGATGGACCCTCAGCTGACAGCCAGAGTGGGAGCAGCGACCTCAGACTTACAGTTATAGGAAAATGGATTCAGCCAACAAGCTGAATGTACTTAGAAGTGTATTCTTTTTCAGAGCTTCCAGATTAGAGCCCAGTGAGGCTGACACCTTATTTTGGTCTTGGGACAATCTGAGTTGAGAACTCAGTTGAGACATGCCAGATTTCTTATCTCTGTAACTGTGAGCTAAAAAATCTATGTTGCATTAAGCCACTACATGTGTGATAATTTATTATGGCAGCAATAGAAAATTAATTCTCCAGGGAAGGAGATTGAGTTTGGAGAAGGCAGTGACCTCATCTAGCCAAGAGCTTTAGCACACCTTGTTCTCTCCTTTGCAGTCTTCACGTGATTCTACAGCTGCTAGGTATCTTCCAATACAGTTTCCTCCTCCTGCATAAACTGGTAGATTGGCTTTCTGTTGCTTGTGACCCAAAGACTCTTAACATAAAGATATGAGAACTTAGGTGGCTGGTCTATTATGATGTGAACCACAGTGTAATTCTGGTGCCTGGGAGTGTGGCTCTGAGAAGACTTTTGGGGAATTAAATGAACTTTAGGAGGTCTCAGAAACTTAAGTGAATTGGAGATTATTGGGAAAATATCTACTATTTTTGTTGGCTATGTTTAGAGATGATGACAGTATCACCTTTGGTCTATAGTTATAACCATCCATATAAACCTGTATCACTTTTCATTTCACTGAGACCAAAATATCTGACAGAAACAACTTAAGGAAGGAAAGGTTTATTTTGGCTCACAGTTTCAGAGGATGTCAGCTCACTGCAGCAGGGAAGACATGGCTGAGAAGTTCAGTCCATGGTGGCAGGAGGGTGTAGGAGTGGCTTTTCACATCATGGCAGAGCAGGAAGCAGAGAGCTTAGCAGGAAGTGGGACTTGTTCCCACTTCAAAGACTTGTTCCTATGACCTCCTTGTGCTGCTGAACTCCTAAAGGTTCCACAGCCTCCCAAAGCAGTGCCACTAGCTGATGGAATCATTTAAGTTCTTAAAATTAGCAGGAGAAGTCAGGGAGACTTGAAGCATGGAAAGAATTTGACACACCATTCAAACATGAGCCTATGGGGGACATTTTATATTCAAATCAGAACAAACCCCAAACTGCTTTGTTCATAAACAGAAGCACTTTGCAATCAGCACATTCACTTGGTTAGGGGGCACACTCTAAAGTTCTATGGAAACCTGGAGATTAGTATATACTGTGTAAAAAGCTATGTGAGGCTGAGCATGGTTTGCTGATTTGGGTGTTTGTAGGGCCTGAGGAGGGGCCCCTGAGAGTCTTTCCCACCCCCACCTAGCTCCAGCTGGCTGCCCACAGTGGTGCACAGACCTCAGCAGGGACCCTGCCAACCTGGCCTCCGGCCAGGCAGAGTGAGAGAGCAGAATGACAGAGCTGGCCAGGTGCAGACAGCTGGCTTGGCAGAAGAGAAGGGGCTGATTGACACAGAGGAAGAGGAGGGGCAAGTCAAGGGCGCTGGCCAGACTCTGGGAACCTGCTTGTGCTTGGACTCCCACTCTGCATGGAGTGTCACCCTACCTCCTGAGAGTCTCAGTCAGAGGAGAGAATGGCACAGACCGCCAACTCCCTTTCGCTTTGCTGCCTTGGGGTAGGGCTGGGAGAGAAATAGAAGAAGGGAACAGAGAACAAGCAGGGGAAAGATGCCTTCTTTATATGGACCCGTGGTTAAGAAAGTCTCTCTTGGTTTGCACTTGCTTGGTAAAGGGAGCAAAACTGAGGTCTTCAAACCTTTTCTCCGGATGTTTCTGTACATACCACAAAGAATTATGATCTTTTCTCTGGAATCATATTCTTGGTGCAGAAAGCATAACTCCAGTTAGTTAACAGACAATGAAATACAGTCTTCTGGGTGGGGTCAGTGGGAAAAGGAAGAGAAGGCGGCTCAGGATGGGGAGGAGGGACTGCATTCAGCTGTGTCTAAGCTGGAACAAAGAGCAGCTGGATCTTGGACATTCTCCCAAAGGAGCAATTCTAAAAAGAAGCATATACTTTAGATTTTTTGTAGGAATTTTCCTTTGGGCACAAAAACAGAAAACCCTGAATTGATTTGGCGCCCTGTTACCCACCTAGTGTAGGGGGAAGTTGCAGGCTCAGCTGCCAGCCCCTGGGGACAGCCTTGCTGATGTCAAGCTGCCAGCCATGCCTCATGCATAATTAGATGGATTTGGATAAAAATCGAGTAAACTGACCCTACTTCCCTTTCTACAGTTGGATTTTTTTCCCTTTCTCTCCAGTTCCTTTAGCATTTAGTACATCTGTCCAATTATAGCATTTCTTCACACTGGGAAATAAGTAATAAATTGGTTGGCTTCCTAGCTGAAAGTCAATCTCGGTATTCCATTGGTAGGAAAACCTCTTATTTCCCCTACTTATTTCCCAGTAGAGTCCATAGATTAGACTTTTTATATTATTTTTATCTTT
Organism: Pedetes capensis; assembly: GCA_007922755.1. Taxonomy (NCBI): domain Eukaryota; kingdom Metazoa; phylum Chordata; class Mammalia; order Rodentia; family Pedetidae; genus Pedetes; species Pedetes capensis. The sequence continues at coordinate 29,806 of VMDO01000279.1, read as the reverse complement.
GTTATTATTATTATTGTTGTTGTTGTTATTGTTATTATTATTATTTGCCATTTTTCAGATCTTTCCCCTGGCTTTAAAGTGACTAGATAACCATCTTTTTATTTATTTATTTATTTATTTATTTATTTATTATTATTATTTTTTTTTGTGGTACTGGGGGTTGAACCCAGGGCCTCGCGCTTGCATGCTCTGCAAGTGCTGGACTACTGAGCTGCGCCCCCAGCCCATTTTTTTACTTTTTTGAGACAGGGTCTCACTAAATTACACAGACTGCCTCTGGTCTTGAACTTGTGATCCTCCTGCCTCCACCTCCAAGCAGCTGGGATTACAGGCATGCACCACCAAGCCCCTGCGTTGATAACCATCTTTTAAAAGAAAAGATAGCATTCTCTGAGGCATAAACCAGGAGACAAAATCCTCCTTCTCCTCCTCCTCCTCCTCCTCCCCCATCTTCTCCTCCTCCTCCCCCTCCCTGCTTCCCTCCCCCTCTTCTTGTTCTCCTTCTCCCTCCTCTTCCTCTTTCTCTTCCTTCTCCTCCTCCTCCTCCTTCTCCTTCTCCTCTTCCTCCTCCTCCTCCTCCTCCTCCTTTTTCTTTTTCTTCTTCTTCTTCTTCTTCTTCTTCTTCTTCTTCTTCTTCTTCTTCCTTGCTTATGATTAGCTACTTACAGTGTTTCAACAATTTATCTCCTCTAACATCAGTTCTTTTGGCTGCAAAATACTAATTCCACTTTCTTCATAGTTAGAGGAAGTTTTGTTTATGGACCATATATAAACTAACTTTTCCTACACTCTTTCCCACACCACATACACACAAGCATTTCTGGCTGTATTTGCTGGAGCCTGAATGTGCTCAGTCTAGATCCTTGAGGAAGAAAACAATTTATTATTCATGGCTGACTTGGGTTGCCTCTTGTTCTATGGTGCCTTTGACCTTTCAGCAGCCCTTCACTCTGCTGATCACAGCCTTCCTTAACTATTTAAAAGGCTGGAGGGGACTTCTGACACCTGGTTCAACTCAGATTTCTCTGCATGCTCTTAGATGTGTCTCTGGGGAAGTGCTCCTTTGACCCACTGAGTCAATGCTTTCATCAGCCCCAGGCTCTGTCAGGGAACCAGCTCCTCTTTCTTGCTCTGGCTCCAATTCATTTAATTGAGAACAATGACAGTGTGTATTTAGAGAGGAGAGATCTCTTAGGATTTAAAAAATGGTGATTGTAAAATGTGTCTTTCTGGGATATAGTATCTGAGTTATAAAGGAAACTAGTTCAGAGATGGGGAAGTAGGAATCAGGGGTGGCTTGTCTCTGCTCTCTCTTCCTGAAAGAGGGCTAAGGAAGGGTCATGTTAGATTCTACATCCACTACCATACCATGCGGAAAGGTCCTACCTCATGGCTGCCCTCCTCCCAGAAATGTACATCGGGAGGGGGAGCTCCCCCCTGTGCCTGTCGGGGGGGGGGGGGAGCCGTGAGAGTGTGCCCTTCCTCCGTTCCCAGGGCAGTGGCTGGATGGTGGGGCAGTTGGTGGATAGATCCCCCAGCAGCACCTGCACTGGGCCTCTTCCGCTGTGGACCCTCCAGATGTATTTAGTGAATTAATTTGCGGTAGAGCCAGCCTTGTGGACTGAGCCAAGATTCCCAACCTGTGAAAGGGACTTATTTCTGGCCCTAGCTACTTCATGGAGTGGCTGTGAGGATAAATGTGGAAAAGCCTGCGTCACAGAGCGTGCCACACATTGAGGAGTGTCTCACACATACCGCCCTGAGAAGTCCCTGCTCCTGTTGGCAAGGTGGTGACCGACAGAGTTGAAGGCAGTTTGTGGATCTTGTCCCAAACTGCTGAGCCACATGTGTAAATCTCTTCACTTCCCTACGGGCTCTTCAGGCTGTGCTTTCATACCATGTTCCTCTGCCAGCAGTGAAAGTACAGCTGAGGACAGGTGAGGGTCACATGCAAGCCACACTTCCCCAAGTTGCCTGATTGTGTCTTTCTGCATTACCTGGTTCGGATTTTCTGCCCTCATCGTCATTTTATCTGCTGTACATGCATGTTTACATGGGCATAACATTATATTATTATTGTTACTATAGGCAGGGTCCTGCTATGTAGCTCAGGCTGGCCTCAAACTCCTGATCCTTTTGCCTCAACCTCCCACAGTTGGTTATGCACCACCACACTTGGTTATATAACATTATTATTGTTATTATTGTTGTTGTTGTTGTTATTATTATTATTATTTGTAGAACAGGGAAGATTGAGCCTGGGGCATCATGCATGCAAAGTAAGTGCTGTACCACTGAGCTGCGCCTCCAGCCACCATTTGTTTTATTTATTTATTTATTTATTTATTTATTTATCATTTTAAGATAGGGCCTTGCTAAGTTACATAGGCTGCCTCTGGCCTTGAACACACAACCCTCCTGCCTTGGCCTCTTGAGTCACTAGGATTACAGGCATGAGCCATGGCACCTGGCTAACATGATTTTTCTATGCAATTAAGTTTGTCAAATTTAGAATATTTTCCTAGGGAATTTATTTCATGGGTTAATATATATGATCTAACAAAAGCAGTGCCTGGCACATAGCAAGTGCTACATGAGAGTGAGCATCTACTATTATTGGTTGTTAACCTATTTACATTGGGATTTAGCTTAGTTGGTACAGTGCTGCTTTGCACTGTTTGATGCCCTGGGTTCTATCTATGAGTCAGATCTGACTTGATGGTGCCTAACAACAACAACAACAACAACAACAACAACAACGGAGTACCATTCATCACTCTCTACTCTTTGCTTCATTTTCTTTTTCCTTTTTCTCTTTCTTTATTCTTTCCTTTCCCTTCTTCCTTCCTCTTTCTTTCTCTCTTTCCTCTCCTTCCTTCCTCCCCCTTCTTTCTTCCTTTCTCTTTCTTTCTCCCTTTCTGTCACTCTTTCTCTCCCTTTTTTCTCTTTCTCCCTCCCTCCCTTCCTTCCATTCTTCCTTCCTTTCCTCCCTCCCTCCTTCTCTTTCTCTCTCTCTCTTTCTTTCTTTTTCCTTTTTCTTTCTCCAGTACTGGGAGGCTGAGCCCAGGACTTTGCACAGGCTAGGCAAATGCTCTACCACTGAGATGCTCCCCCAGTATCTCTTCACCATTTTTTAAACATTTTTAATTTTGAGACAGGGTCTTGTTAAGTTGTGCAGTCTGCCTCTAGCCTTGAACTAGCAAGTCTCTTGCCTCTGCCTCCCAAGTAACTGGGATACAGGTGTATACCACCTGTATGCCTGGCCTTATTTTTCATAATAGCAGTTATCATTATTGTATATACTTTCTTGCTTATTGTCTGACTCTGTAATTTGAATGTAAGTTCCATCAGTATGGGAATTTTGGGTCTGTTTTGGTTACCTCAATGTTTCTAATGCCAAGTACACAGTAGTCACCCAATAAACATTTATTGCCTGGATATCATGCAGAATTATCTTTTTCAACTGACCAATGTTGATTCTGGAGCACACTTATACTTATTTGAGAGAGTCAGTTGTGTGCATTTCTTCCTAATTAGTGTCACATTGGTAGCCCCAAATCAGCCACGTTGACAATATTTACACCATGAAAATGGGTAACTACTACAAGTCAACTCCTATTCTCCACATTGATCCAGTCAACTGTAAAACTGTAGCTACTGTTGCTAAAGAACCAAATCAACTACAGCTCAGTTAAACAGATCAAAAGGCTAGTGTGGTGGATTAAAGGTAGCACAAATTTGTTGTCATGCCCCTCCCCCCCAGCAGTGGCGTTTGTTTTGGAATTTTGTCCTTTCCCCACTGTGACTGTTTAATAAAATACAACAGCAGTGACTCTGTCTCAATTCCAGGCCTACCCTTTATGAGGACCGGCAACTTCTATTTCCTTCTCCTTGGAACACATCCTGCTGTAAGGACATCTGAGAAGCTCTGAGGAGAAGCCCCCTTCAAGAATTGAGGTCACCAGCTGATAATCTCAAGCAAATGTTGTTGTTGTTGTTAGGTGCTGTCCAGTCAGTATCCAACTCATAGCGACCCTCATAGGGTTTTCAATGGCTGACTGTTTCAAGATTGCCTTGGGAGAGGATTGCCAGGTCCTTCTCCCATTTTTGCGGTGCTGGGGATTGAACTTGGGACCTCAGAGATTGCAGTGCAGTTCTCTACCCACTGAGCTAAATCCCAGCCCTCTCAAGCAAATGGCCAGCATCAATTTGCCAACTCTATCATGGAGGTAGGTCCTCTAGCTCAAAATAAACTCCCCAGCACATGTCTTGTGGCTCAGAGATAGGCCATCCCCTAGTATGGGCAGAGTGAAATCTTGATAAAAATGATTATAGAGAGATGAGAGGTAAAGAATGGAGATATGATGTAAGGAGATAACCAAACTTCAAAACAGCGAGCAAATAAACAAGGATTATGTTTTAAACCCTGGGTTCTGGAGTGTTTTGTTACATAGCAATAGATAACTGCAACATTTAGATACAATCACCTTTGTGAGTGTTTGGAGGTGCCCCAGATTTCCTGTGTTCTGACTGACTTGATTAGCTTGTGGGCTGAGGCTCATTTAACAGCAAACATTTACAACAGTATCTTTGGCAGGAAAGAGATGCTGTGCGTTTGTGTTTCCCATAGTAAACAACAATTGTGATAGTAGAGTCAAAAGATTGCTTTTGGACTGATGTGGCGATAAGGGAAGAAGGATGGTAAAAAGGGGATCCCTAGATTTTTTATCTGAACCTCTGAGTGAATGGTGGTGCCACCAAAGGCAGCTGAGAAGACTGTGAGGGACACCAAGCATCTTGTTCTGATCATACTAAATTCAGATGCCTATTAGGCAGCCAAGAGGGGGAGATATCAGAGAAGCAGTGTCTAAACCTGGAAGAGAACTTGGTGTTAGATACAGAAAACTGGGAGTCATCAGATGGTAGGTTATATTTAAAGCAGGATGGATTGATGAGAGGGGGATTAGAGCCAAACTCAGAGGCCCTCAATAAGTAACGGGCACTAAGAAGGAGTGGCCAGTAAGGTAGGAGAAGAAATGGACAGTGTAGCATCCTAGAAACAATGCAAACATACCTTAAGAAGGGAGGTAGGGAGTGACATTGTAAAGTGCTCATGAGAGGTGAAATAGATACTTGACCATTGGGTTTAGCTAGACGGAGGTCATTGTGCTGGGTACCTCCAGTTGGATCCAACTCATAGTAACCCTATGTACAACAGATCAAAAAACTCCCCAACACTGCCATGCACATGATCTTTTTATGTTTGAATCCACTGTTGCAGTCACTATGTTATTTCTCATTTTGAGTTTTGCCTCTTCAGCAAAAGGTGGTTTCAGGGGCTTTACTTCATTTCCTGTCATTAAAGTTGACCCTACTTTAAGGAGGCAAGCAACTGTTCTCTGGTTGTTTCTTGAATGCCTTCCAGCCTGGGGGGCTCATTTTCCAGCACTCCTTCTGACAGCGCTTCTGTGCTAGTTGTTGTTGTTGTTGTTGTTAGGTGCCACTGAGTTGTGTCCAACTCATAACAGTACTTGTAGGGTTTTCAATGGTGGATTATTTTTTTCGAGATTGTTCCAGGAGTGGACTGCCACATCCTTCTCCTGTTTTTGTGGTGCTGGGGATTGAACCCAGGGCCTCAGAGAGCACAGAGTGGCACCCTACCCACTGAGCCAAGCCCCAGCCCCCTGCTATTCATAGGGTTTTCAATGACTGTTTTGGGAGTGGGCTGCTGTATCTTTCTCCCTAGTCTGTCTGAGTCTGGAAGCTCAGCTGAACCTATCCACCATGGGTGGCCCTGTTGGTATCTGAAATACTGGTGGCATAGCTTTCAGCATCACAGCAACATACAAGCCCCTACAGCTTGACAAGCTGATAGACATGTTGGGGGTGTGTGTGTCATTGGTGACTTTCATAAGATCTACTTCAGTAGCACAGTGAGGATGAAATCCTAATTAAAAAAATACACTATAGAAAGAGTGAGAAGTGACAAAATGGAGATATCGCATAAGGATAACTCTCGAAGAAGAGTTTTGCTGTGAGCAGGAACAGAGAAATGAAGTGAAATGGAGTCATAGCTGGAGAAGGACGTAGTCAAAGGAAAATAGAGCAAATTTGTAGACCATTGGGGACAAGAAGGAGAAAATGATGATTCATGAGAGAAGGGGATAATTGTAGGAGCCAAGGCTCCAAGTAGATGAGATGTGATAGAAATGATGAGAATCAGTTCACAAGTAAAAGGTTAGTCTTAGATAAGAATATGGGCATTCCAACGGGTGATATGGCACACACTTGTACTCTAGCAATTTGTGAGGCAGAGACAGAAATATTGCAAGTTCAAGGCCAGAAGCAGCCTGTGCAACTTAATAATACCCCTTCTCAAAAATCAATCAATAAATAAATAATTTTTAAAAAGAGGGAATATGGACATTTCATCCAGCTCACATTGGTAAAGGTGGAATGCATAGCTACAGGTGAATGTGTTGTTGTTAGGTGCCATTAGGATGAGTCCGACCCATAGCAACCCTGTGTGCAACAGAACAAAACACTTCTTGACACTGTTCTAGGCACACAATCTTTTTTATGTTTAAGCTCATTGTTGCAGACACTCTGTCAATCCATTTAGTTGAGGGTCTTCCTTTTTTTCATTGACCCTCCACTCTCCCAAACATGATGTCCTTCTCCAGGGATTGGTTCATCCCTCCTGACAGCATGTCCAAAATATGTGAGATGCAGTATAGTCATCCTTCCTTCCAGGAGCACTCTGGTTGCACTTCTTTTAGGACAGATCTGTTGGTTCTTTTGGCAGTCCATGGTATATTCAATATTCATCTTCAGCACAATAATTCAAATGCATCAATTCTTCTTCTGTCTCCCTTATTCAATTTCCAGCTTTCACAACCATATGATGCAACTGAAAATACCATGGCATGAATCAGCCTCACCTTCATCCTCAGTGTGACATCTTTACTTTTCAACACTTTAAAGAGACCTTTTGCAATAGCTTTTCCCAATGCAATGTATCTTTTCATTTCTTGACTGCTGCTTCTGTGGGTGTTGATTATATAGAATCAAATAAAGCAAAATCTTGGACAACTTCAATCTATTCTCCATTTATCATGAAGTTGCAGATACATGTGGGTTGTTAGATTTAATAGTGGAAAGATGAAGTGATTCTTATCAAATTTGGTCTATTTTGCCAATGAAATAAAAAAAGATTAGATCATTAGCCCATTGTGAGAGAGTGAGGGAAGAAGATGGCACTGGTGATTGATTTGAGGAAAGGAGAAAATATAAGAGTTGTCTTAGAAAGTAAATTTCCTATTATCAGTTTAAATGAGCCAAGGGTCCATCTGAAATATTTTTTGTTATAAATTAAAGTAGACCAGTGTTCATGGTAGAGTGTTTTTTATTCTCACTGCTGTATTCAGCAGGAAGTGAAATGTTTAACTGGGATTAGAGTTTTCCCAGACAATAAAATGGATGGAGCAAGTGACAAAGTGTGTGCCTGCATAGAATTGGGGACTATTGAATCAAAACTAGGTCAATAGTAAGAGTAAAGATAGATTGGGACAGGAAGGCAGGCAAAGAGAAAGCAAGTGGAAAAATGATGAGAGCAGTGAATTGGAAGTCCCAATGGGGACTAAGAATTGTTGGAGGGAGGGTACTGGGTAAGTGAGCTGAAAGGATGGGAAGTGGTTGTCAGAGCGTGGAGGATTGAAACTGACATTTCAGAGGTGGTACAGTCACTGGTGATGGTGAGGACCACAGGGGTAGCCATGGTGGTTGGTGTCTAAGGTGGGGTGAAAAAAGAAGTCCCTGGAATTAAGAAGATCAAGGAAGTGCAAAGCCAGGGTAATGATAGATGGTTCTTGCAGAGACTGTAGGTTCCGGGAATGACGGAAAGAAATATTGATAGATGAGAAGATGGAAATCCAGGTACTAAAAATCAGTAAATGAATGGGAATGACCCAGAAGTCAATAGTTGAGAGCATTCGAGGAGGGGTCATGGGGGATTATAGTCCGATGGCATGTTCTTGAAAAGGAGTTGAGGTTTTTTACAGAGGAGATAGCAGACATGGTGTCAAGGTCACAATGGAGACACACCAGCTTGAGGCCCTGGGTGACAGGTGTGTGAGCAAAATCAATCTCTACTTTCAAGAGCTACTATAATAGGCATTTAGGAACTGCTCTTGCTAAAAAGCATTGACTCTGCACTTGGGCCCATAAGGTAACTAAAAGTAGAGGAGGACACTAGTCACTGACCTAACTCCATTTTTTCCCTCTCTGGCTATATTTTTGCCTTTTAATGTTTCCTCTTGAGTCACCTTCTCTTGCAGCTACCTTGGATTCCAGGAAGAGCAGGGCTGATCTACAAACATCTCTCTGACAAGGGATGGAAACCACCTCAAACAATGATGAAGCTCCAAGGACAAACTATCCACCAAAGGAGAGCAATTATCTACAATGGGGAGGCTGCCACCTGAAGCAATACAAGGGAAGCTTGGTGCCTCTTCCTATTAGTATCAGTGCTTCCCTTCTATAAGAAAGATTTTAAAAATCTGCTAGCTCTATTATAATGCGAAGAAGAAAGCAAGTAACTCACAATAAAATAATTTCATTTTTGTCATTTAAAACTGTTGGGTCATGACTATACTAAAAGGCTAAATGAAGTTGTTTGTTATTTAGATCCATCAAGGAACATTGTAATGAATGCCCACACAGGCCGACTGTTAGAAGTATGCTACCTTCCAGGATGCCATTTTCCAAAATGGTTTACAACTCTCAGGATGTGCATGAAACAAAGATAAGTTCAATTTACACAGAAAAGTTATTTTTGGAAAATTCAATGTATCCTAAAAGTATGTGAAAATACTTTGGGTTTATACATAAGGTAGAGTTGAATTCTGGTTCTTATCGTAAGAAGCAGTTTCTGAAGTCATTTATCTGGCAGGATACAAGGCAATTCTTCATAGTGAGAGACTGTGAGTGCTCATTGCAGCAAATTCTTTTGACCTTGCAGAAGCAGCACCCAATCATTCTGACAACTAGCATTTCAAATGCCCCAAATGCCTTCTAATTACTGAGTTATGGCAAGGAGGTAGGGCTCAGAGATGAAGTGGAAGATACAGGGGGGTTTGTTGATGACACCACATGGTCCCAGAAGGGACACTGGGGAGGCTTAGGGAGGAGGAAGGGGTGAGAGGAGAGCACTTTCAGATCCCTGTGGATAAAAGCCCAGGTGGCAGGGACTGGGCTCTCTGTGGAGGCAGTAGGTTGGGAACAGAGATGTGAAACCTGACAGGAGCCACTGCAGGGGGTCTCTCAGGGGAAGGAAGGAATCAGGTCAAATTACAGCTCCTTCTGGATTGACCCCATAGTCGGTTTGCTGTGGAGAGGCCAGGCTGTGCTGAGCCTGGGGCAGGGCCCCCTCAAGGGAGTCCTCCTAGTTGTCAACTTAATGACTGCATAATATTCTGTGGTGCTGGTTGCCATGAATTATTAAAGCATTACCTTGATGTTGGTAATTTAGGTTGTTTCCCTTTTCCCCTCTATTTAGAATTAGTTGCAGAGATTGTTTTTAAGTGTGCGCCTTTAAATACCGCCTGAAGATAATCCTCTGGTGAGCTGTAGGTCCACACACCTTTATAATTTTCTTCACCCTGCCATTTGCTATTCAGCCAGATGTTTTTAAACCAATTTACAATGCCGTCAGAATTTGTGAGCATATTGGTTTCACTGCAATCTCATCAAAATTGAGTGTCATTTAAGCTTTTTCCTCTTATGCTGATGGTTATAAAATTCAATCTCAGGATAGCTTTTAATTTAGCTTTTTTGATTTACATCAAAAAGGGTCTTTTTTCTTTTTGTTTACTCTTTGTATTTCTCTCTGTGCATTTCCCTTTTAGATTCTCATTGTTTCTGTTCTAAATTGTTTTAAATTGAGTGAGCTTTTCATAGCATGTAGACACATACACTGTCCCCCACACACTCTCACATACATATCCATTGTCCACCATTACTGATGCACATTTCTACCTTCTGTGCTCTGCTCTTACCCTGCCAGTCTGTTTTCCCTTTTGACGCTCTGCTTTTGATGAAAAGCTATGAAGCATTCAATTCATTATTAATAAGTTGCACTCCTAAAGCAGTGGTTCTCAACTTTGGCTGCACACTAGAATCATCAGGAGAGCTTTAAAATCTACCGATGCCTGGGTTTCACTTCTGATTTAATTGGCCTGGGCATTGGGGTTTTTAAAAAGCTCCCCAGGTAGTTCTAATATGCAGCCAAGGTGGAGAGCCATGATCCTAAAATTTGTAAATTGGTTGTTGGGTTACAATGAAGTGGGAGGTGGTGGTAGTGGGTCGATTAAGGGGTGAGAATGGGACTGTAGGGGGGGCGTGGGACAGGTTGCTGTGGAGGGTGCTTGTGTGGGGGAGAGTTCAGGCTTCCCACTGGTGTAAATAAGTCTCAGGCATTTTTCTTGGCTCCAGTCAATGTTTCTATTTTCATTTTTATTTTATTGTTTTTACTTAACCCAGAGTTGTGCTACCTGCTTCTGATTTCCTAGCACTATCCCTTCTAACCACATCCTTGCTGTGAAAACCCACTGTGGGACAGAACCCATTCAATCTCATAGTTTTGCCTGGGTACACCCAACCCTGAAGTGGCCCCATGGGCTTTGCAAAGAGAATTAGGGCTGGATGTGGTGGTGCACCCTGTAATGCCAGCACTGGAAGGCAGGAGGTAGAAGCAGATGGATCACAAGTTCAGGGCCAACTTGAGTGGGCTACCTGTAGAGAAACCTTGTCTCAACCAAACTGGAGGGCAGAGGGGGAGAGAGAGAGAGAGAGCCAGAGAGAGAGAGAGAGGGAGAGAGAAAATAATTAGAGAGGAAAAGCTCTCTCCCAAGATTTTCCACAACCCTCTCCAGTTTTTCTGTTTTTGACATAAACTTTGGAGATAGAAGCCAACCTATGTGTCCTGAATGTTCCCAGTTGCCAGTAGCTTTGAATAATGATGAGGTGGCAGGGACCTTAATGTCCCCCTGCCTCTGTCTGATTTGCTTCCTCCACTTCCTGAGAAGGGCCTCAGCCTTCCATCTTAGACTTCCTCCAGTTACTTTCCGAAATCCCAAGGGTGAATCTCCTTTGTGCCTAGAAGCTAATCCATTCATGTTGTTCTGTTTTATCCTTCTCACTGATATCAACCCTGCAAAACTATTTGAGAATGAACCTTTTTCTATCAGGAGGCACTCTGCTGCCTTAGGAGCTACCTTGGTTCACAAAAGACCATCCACAGAAGGATCTATATTTCAGAACAAAGCTCTCCCAGACAGCCCCTGTCAGATTCTCAGATGTGACCCTTGGGATGAGGAGCAGGAAGGGCTTCTAGAGAAGGAGATAAGGAAATGGGACCAGGCTGAGACCTTGGCCAACTAGGCAGATATTGGGGTGATGGGGCCTCTTGGCACCCATCCTACTCCCCAAAACCACACCCTGGGTTGGGATGCAGCTGAGGCAATTGCAGAAACCACCAGAGGATGAATGGGAAGGAAGGTAGTGTGGAAGGAAAGCTATTATCCTCACTGGTCACTTATAAGAGTCTTAGACTTCCTTGGGAGAGTAAGTTCCCTGGAGACAGGAACTCTGCCTTGTGTCTACAATATCTAGTGCATCTCCAAAGTAGGTGCACAAGAAATAATTATTAAGCAATTTTGAATCATAAGATTTATTTCTGAAATCCAACTTTGCTCTTTGTATGCTAGATTTTCTTTCCACTTGAATTACTACCCAATTCTTCTTCCAGGGTGTTAAAAATAATTGACTTCTGTTAGAAAGCTGTGTCAGGGGAGATAAATCACAGTTCAACCATCTACACATTGAACTGATCATCTACTGCTTGAATCAATAAGTAATATTCTGTTTGCTCTTCTGTAGAAAAGTGCTAATACTAGCTATTTTCATGAAGCTTGTTTGAAAATATAAGAATTGTTTGGAAACAAAACCAGAATTAGCTGAAGCACACCTAAGTTGTTATCCAAATTAAGCAAACACTATTTGCTCTATGTAATCTTTTGAGTTTGATGTCAAATAGAAAAATGACAAGCAAACTTTATATGTGTTTATATATTAGATGGGCTGGGATTTAGCTCAGTTGGTAGAGCACTGCGCTGCAGTCTCTGAGGTCCCGAGTTCAATTCCCAGCACTGCAAAAATGGGAGAAGGGCCTGGCAATCCACTCCCAAGGCAATCCTGAAACAGTTAGCCATTGAAAACCCTATGAGGGTCGCTATGAGTCGGATACTGACTGGAGGGCACCTAACAACAACAACATATATTAGATGTGTATTGTTCAAAATTTTAGAAACAACTTCTAGAGAATACTCGAGTAAACAAATATTTTAAAATACTTTTCATGGTTTTTAGTAACAGAAGTATTGTGATTCTGCATCAGGTTAAATGGTATTTTGTATGTTTAATTAATTTGTACATAAACATTTAACTATTTTAACAATAAAAGTGAAACAAAATGACAATATCTTTATCTACCCCCAAAAGTTAACTATCTAGGCTACTTTATTCTCTACTATTTTAGAAAGTTTAAATTTTATTATAAAAAACAAATTAGCTTATAAGCCATCAATTTTTAAAGTCTTATTTTCCAGGGTTTGCCAGGGCATATGCAATATGTGTAATTCTGTTGAACTTGCAATAATAAGTGAAAATTTTAACTTTGAAATTAGATTAGAATATAGTTTTCTTATGAACTTTTATTAATTGTCTTTGAAGTCACTAAGCATCTAGATTTTATTTATTCTACAAGTCTTCTTTAAGATTTGTTTTGGTCATTTTATACTTTGCCACATTTGGTCTACCTTGAATTTTGCTACTTATTTGTGTACCTGTGTCTTACTAGGTTGAGATCAGACACAATACTGGGCACATTATTTGGCCTACTAGGTATTCCAAAACACATCTATAGCTTGAAAGACAGAAAGACAGAAGGAAGGAAAGAAAAGAGAGTAAGAAAGATCAAGAGAAAGGAGAGGGAGGAAGAAAACTTCTTAACTAAGAAAAAGAACAACTATAAATGAACTTCCTTAAAGAGAATGTTTCTGGGAGAGGAAAAAAAGAATATAAAATAAATTTAGGATTATAAATAAGCAATCTTGGAATTGTCTCTTAGGCAATATGGATTCAAACTTGGCAAAGCAGATTACATACATTGTAAGGAGAAAAAATAGAAAGACATAAATAATTTGGTAATTTTTTTAAAAGCTCTCTTAATGTGGAAAGATTTATAATGAATAATGGCAAGAATGAATTCTATAGCATACTCAATTTTAAAAGAATCCATTCCTCATGGCTATCTAAAAAAGTTTATATAAACAGTATGGAGATTAAAAAAAAACTTTATAGACAATGCCAGCTAGTAAACATAGAAGCAACTATAGCAACATGAAATCACTTTACATCTACAACAGTAATAGATTCAGACAGGAATCATCAATGGATGATAAATTCCTGAGGTAAGAGACTGTTGGGGAATAGGACACATATATTTTCCATGTACTCTTACTAATTACAAAGACAATAAGATACTGTTGAAACCTACTGGATACCAGCTTAGCCATAGGATCAAATTTAACAGAACATAACAATAGCACATAATAGTCCAAATGAGCATCACATGTCGCTGATACGATGTAATAGCAAGAACACAACATCCTTTACATATTGATTTCAACCATTTGAATTACTGATTTTTGGCTGATTTTGGCCTAAAAAATGACAGTTTCAAATGATTCAAGGTAAAATGCCTCTGCTTTTTTTTTTTTAGCACAATTTAATCATAAAAAATAACAGTAAAGTCCAAAGTGAGAGTATTATGCAAAACAACTGGCATGGATTTTAAAAAAACAATGTCACTGTTATTATAGAATTAAAGAAGAAGGATAAGACGAAGAACAGGGAGGAGAAGGGGAAGAAGGAGGAGGACAAGGTGGAGAAGGAAGAGGAGGAGGAGGAGGAGGAGGAGGAAGAGGAGGAAGAGCTGAGTCTTCTAGATTAAAATCACCTAAAGAGACATGACAATCAAACACAATGATTGCTCCTTGCCTAGATCCTGGATTTCTACGGGGCAGAAGGGTCTCAAATGTAATGGACATTGCTGGTAAATGGAGAGATTTGAATGTACATTGTTCACTAGATAATTTGATGTGTGTGATGATTAATTATACTATGGTTATGAAAGAATAAGTCATTATTTTTTATAACATGTATGTGAAGTATGTAGGGTGAAGTGTTGTAATGTCTGCAAATAGCTCTCTAAAGGTGCAAAGTTTCTGCAAAGAATGAGTGTGTATATGTATGTATTATACACACATAGAAGGCATTGCTGTGGCAAAACATTAACAAATGGCGGCTCTAGGTGAGGAGTATATAGGTATTCATCTCACTCATCTTGCAACCTTTTGGTAGGTTTGAAAAACTTCAAAATACAACATTGAAAGGAGGAAGAAAGAATTGTCATTACTTTCATTCAGGGCATGAATGTTGGGCTTTTGGGTGCTTTCCTGAATGGAATCTTTTGACTCTACAACCAGCTGTGTAGTGACTGAGTAATTAAAAAAAAAAAAAAAAAAAAAGACCCAGCTGAAGTAGAGGTTATATCCCTTACCCAAAGGGAAATGATGAGTTTCCACTTTACTGCTGATGGAACTGCCAAGAGACGTGCCCAGCATTGGGACATCAGTGAATAGAGTCCTGCTTTGCACTGCGCAGCTGTTCCCTGGCACCTGAGAACTCATAAATCCATCTTCGTCTGTGCATTAGTGTAAAATTCCCTCAGGACTTAGAGAGTTTTTTTCTTAAATATTGGATTCTATTAGGACCTTAGAGGTATTGGGAAATTAAGAATTTGTAGAACAACTGCATACTTGAAGATAAGAAAAAAATCTCCTTGCCAAAAATAGAAACAACCAGTTAAATCGTCACTATTTTAAATATCACAGTGGGAGGCACTGCGCTCTCGCTTTTGCTTTGGCCATCCTCTGCCTCAGGTCTGCATCCAGAGGTGGGGACGAGGTGCTGGAAAGGCCTTTTCTCTGTCCTCAGAATATCGTCTTTTCCTGAGCACCTCGTTGTTATTTTAGCTCTATTTTCCCACTTCTCACATCAGGCTTCCTGCCAAAGATCGTCTTTGTTTTTTCCCTGGCCTTCAGTCAAGTTTTCAGCTCTTTGCAAGAGCCTCTTCCGGTCTGCTCTCTCATCGTTCACTCTTTTCCTTCTGTCTTGTCAGCCTTCCTTTTGTCCTTCGGTTTTCCTGCTTGTTCTTCCTGCCAGGCAGTCTGTGCTGTTCTCCCCATCCCTGCTCTCATTTTCAACGTAATTACGTATCTTTGGGGCTGAGGTTTAGCGCAGTTGGTAGAGTACTGCTTTATGCTCTCTGAGGCCCTGGGTTTGATCCCCAGCACCACAAAAATGAGAGATGAACCTGGCAGCCCATTCCTAAAACAATCAGCCATTGAAAACCCTGTGAAGAGCAGAGAAGCCCTGACATAATGCTGGGCATGGCACAGTACAGGAGTGTTTTATTCTGTTGTACATAGGGTCACTGTGAGTCAGACCTGACTCGATGGCATCTAACAACAACAAGCATCTTTGGGAGATGGAAAAAGATGGATGAAAGGAAAAGTCCTCCTCCATCGCACAGACAGACACAGGTAGGTAAGGTGTTAACATAAGGAAATGTCTCTCTGGAATTTTAATTTCTCTGAAAGATTTTAAAAGAATTGGATCATCCTTAAACTACAGGCTATAATCTATAGCAGGCAGATGTGGGTTGAAAGCCAGCTTTACTGCTCACAGTGTGAATGTGGGCAAGATTATGGTCTGGATCTGAAATGTCCCCAATAGGTGAGACTTTGAGGAAGTGATGGGATCACAAGAACTCTGACCTTATGTATACTTAATACAATCATGGGTTCATAATTTGATGGGCTATTGGAAGGCAATGGAAATTCAGGAGGTGGGATCTAGTTGTAGGGAGGGAGTCTTTGGGGAAATAACCTTCAGGGACTCTGTGTTATTCCCAGCCTCTTCCTCTTGCCTTCTTGCTGCTGCTTAACTGCTAGGAGGTGAACAGCTTTGATCCATCACATGCTCTCTGTCAGGATGTTCCACCTGACCACAAGCCCAGGTGACCATGGACTGACACCTTTGAAACTGTGAGCCACAATAAATCTTTCCTCCTTTAAGTTGATTTCCTCAGTATTTTGTCACAGCCATGGAAAACTCTCACAGCAAATTATCTCACCTCTCTATATTTTTGTGTTTCATCTGAAAAATGGGTATATTGATAGTACCCTCCTCAAAGTGCTTCTGTGAAGAGTAAATGAGATGATACACTTCAAGGATGCAGTGGAGGACCCCACATTGGTGGGTCTGCATGGGAGCTCATTATTATCATTGGTCCCTTCAAGGCTTCTCTGACCAGCTCAGTCAGACTCAGAGTGATTGCTTCCTCCTTAAGAGCTTGTGGCACAGGATTTTACATCAATTTTAGGCTTCCCTTTATCATCTTCCTGCCTATTTGCCTTTTTCTATCCCTCCCACCTTTCTCTTTCTCTCCTTCATTTTACGTTTTACATAACTTCCCTTTCTTACATTTCTTATTTTCTTTTCTATCATTTACTCTCCCACAGACTTAAAAAAATCTAACCTAAAAAGTTAAAATTAATAGTTGAAGGGAGAATAAGGATAGAGATAACAAAAGCCAGGGTTAGGAGAAAATATGGTAAGGCACAGTTGCTAGTTGAGAGTACTATTTTACTGAGTTTCCTAGCAGCCACAGGAAAGATGGAAATAATTAAATGTAGTGAGATCCATGAGATTAAGAAAATAAAAACTGTGGTTCTTTTCCTGAGTATTTGTGTGGATTCTTATAAAGGGAACCAAGCAATGTAAGTAAGTGATGTCTAGCATACTAATGTGTCTAGTTTCATAATAGATATAACAAACTTCAGAGAACTGTTCCTTATGATGCCTTTTTAGATAGGCTGGCAATACACACCTGAAGTTTAATCCTATAAAAGCATCTTTACAAAAAGCTAAAATTCTGCACTCTATGTATATAATCCTATTTCTGGCATGCTGCAAGGGTAGATTTTAGGATACAGTATACAGAGGAATAAAGTCATGTTCTTCAGGTGGTCTTCTATACATACTCCTTTGACAATCAAGCTTTTGAGAACTGCACGAAAGTAGGATTCAAGGCATGGATGCTCTCGGTTGTTGATGAAGGGCAGAGAAAAGTGATCAGAAGTCAGGTGGAGAAAGACTAAGGCTCTTTTAGTGAAAATTAACATTTAGAACCACTCTATTTCTGCATGTGTAGAGCTGAGAGATAATGTCTGTGCATGGTCAAGATGGCTGTCAATTCTGACATTGAATAGTTTGCTATGGCACACTGCGAAATGATGAGGAAAGTTGGACTCCATTCAGGGGAAACAGAGCCCAAACGTATACCAAGAAAGAAAATACACCAACGTGTTGATAGCAGAAATCTCTGGGCAGTGGGATTTTGGGTGATGTTTCTTTTTTCTTTGTTTACAATCCTCTTTACAATAAACAGATGTTACTCTGGTTATATGAAAAATTAAAACAAAATTATTTTTGGGGGAAAATAGCTGCTCTGATCTGCTTCAATACAGGTGCAAGTAAGTTAATGCTGCCCCAGGTTCCACAGCACCGATTCTCAACTCTACCTGCATTTTAGAATGCCTTAGGAAACTTTTAAAATTTAATGATGCCATGACCCACTCCAGACCAAATAAATTGGAATCTCTGAGACTAGGATCCAGGCATTGACATTTAAAACAAGCTCCGATGTGGTTATAATGTGCAACTGGGTTGAAAAGTACCACACCACCCTGTAGAACACAGCTGGAATAATTTAACCCTTGACTGTGTTCCAAGCAGGCACACACCTCTTAGTGTGTATGTGGCTCTCAATGACAAGGACCCTGGTTCCCTGTCTTACATAAGTTCATTCAAAAGCTTTCAGAACAGTACCTGGAGCAGAGTAGTTTATAAATTTAAGACAAAGTGGGGCTGGGTGAACCCATAAAATCATGATTTGCTGGCTGTGGTCACAGAAAATAATAAGCATCCACATTTAAGCAATAGAATTTTCTATGAGTTACGGAATTTATCAACTATGATTATTGATTGGTTTGGATGTTTCACTAGACTCTTTGGTTATGATTGAGAATGGTAAGACTGATGTTTGTCTTTGTCAACAGCTGATCTCAATTATTCTGTTCATAATCATTGAATATGAGGACAATTTATCTATTAGTCAATTTTTGCATGATAAAAACATGAGGACCATGTTCATGAGGACCAAGTTTTTCTCTCTCAACACTATATTTCTATGGCTTGGTAAAGTGCCTAGTTCAGAGTAAGTACCCAGTAAATACTTGTTAAATATATATTCGAGAATTGAATAATAATAAAAGCATAATATTAATGTAAAATAAAGTATTTCTTTTTCTACTCCCCATATGATGGGTTTATAGTGTTTGAGGAAAAGGCAGTATACACACACTCATGCAAAAGTAGTATCAAATTGATTGTTGTTGTTAGGTGCCCTCAAGTTGGTGTCCAACTCATAGTGATCCTATGTACAACAGGCAAAACAGTATTGTTAGTGCTTCTTTGCTATTCATAGGGTTTTCAATGGCAGATTGTTCTCTGGGAGTGGGCCCCCAGGTCCTTCTTCCATGAGACAATTGTTAAACAAAGTGAAAATATGTAAATTTGTGCTGAGTTGTGCTTCTCAAATCCATCTTTTGGAGTGAGACAGAACTGGATGCAGCACAGTTGGTAACAATTTGGTCTCAACACAACTGTCAGAATGTTCTTTTTGAAATAGAAGTCTAATCATGCTTCCCCTCTACTTGAAACTCTCTAGTGATCTTAACAATATATGAAAATTATTTATAACAATATATGAAAATTATATAATAACCACATAACTAAATGTAACAATTATTTCAAAGTGAATCAAAGACCTAATGTAAGAGCTAAAACTATGAGAAAACACAGGGGGAAAATCCTCTTGATACTGGATTTGGCAATGATGTTTTGCATCTGGTACTAAAAGCACAGATAACAAAAGGGAAGATAGGTAAATGGGACTTTATCAAAAGATACTATCAAGAGAGTGAAAAGGCAACTCACAGAATGGGAGAAAATATAACTGATAAGGTATCAATATCTAGAACATATGAATAATTCTTATAATTCAACAACAAAAAAATCAAACAATCCAACTAAAAACAACAGAGAACTTGAATACACTTTTCTCCAAAGAAGGTACGTACATGGTCAGTAAACACATGAAAATGTCTCAGTATTACTAATAATTAGAGAAATACAAATCAAAACTACAAGAGACCACTTCACACCTATTTGGATGACTATTATCACAAAATAGAAAGTAAAAAGTGTTATGGAGCATGTGGAGAAATTGGAACCCTTGTTCATTGCTGATGGAAATACAAAGTGGTGCAGCTACTATGGAAAATAGCATGGTGGTTCCTCCAAAATTTAAATACAGATGTATTTATGTAAAAAGTAATATCTGGAATAAGATCCACCTAGTTATGGTGGTAATATTTCCTGGCTATCTTCTTTGTAGTTGTTGTTTTGCTTGAATTTTAACAATTGTGTATTATTTTTATATGAAGAATAAAATCATTAAATTGCTTAAAAAATTAAATGTAGAATTACCGTTTTATTCATCAATCACATTTACGGGTACAAATCTAGAAGAATTGAAAGTAGGGACTCAAACAGATATTTGTGCACCCACATTCATAATTGCATTATTCATCATAGTCAAAATTGGAAACAACATCAAATATCCATTGACAGATGAATGGAAAAGCAAAATGTAGTATATTCAGCCTAAAGATGGAATGAAATTCTTATATATGCTACAACATGGATAAACCTTATAGACACTTGCTACTGTTAGGTGCCATGGAGTCAGGTACAACTCATATTGACTCTATGCACAACAGAACAAAACACTTTTCTGCTATTCATAGGGTTTTCAATGGCTGATTGTTTTGGGAGTAGGCTGCTTGGTCTTTCTCCCAGTTTTGTGGTGCTGGGGATTGAACTCAGGCCCTCAGAGCATGCAAAACAAGTATTCTACCAACTGAGTTAAACCCTCAGCCCTTGAAGATACCATGACAAACGAAATAAGATAGATATAAAAGGACAAATACCATCCACATCTTCTCAAGTGTATTGTTGTTGTTGTTAGGTGCCGTCGAGTCGAGTCTGACTCATAGTGACCCTTGTAGGGTTTTCAATGGCTGACTGTTTCAGGATTGCCTTGCGAGTGGGTTGCCACATCCTTCTCCCGTTTTTTGTGGTGCTGGGAATCGAACTCAGGACCTCAGAAACTGCAGAGCAGCACTCTACCAACTGAGCTAAATCCCAGTCGAGTGTTTTAGAGGGCTACAAAATTGGGTCAAGTTTAAGAGAGCTCTCTCAAGAGCTCTTGTGGGAATCCAATCCACAGACGACTGTAATCCACATCAGGTTTTGTGTTGTTGTTAGGTGCTGCCTAGTCAAGTCCAACTCATGGAGACCCTCATAGGGTTTTCATTGGCTGATTGTTTCAGGATTGCTTCTGGAGTGGGTTGCCATGTCCTTCTCCCATTTTGTGGTGTTGGGGATTGAACCTGGGCCCTCAGAAAGTATGGAGCAGCACTCTACCAGTTGAGCTAAACCCCAGCCCCATCTAACTTTGTAGCCCTCTAAAACTCTTGAAAAGATATGGATTAGTATATGTTTCCACTTAAATGAGGAACCTAGAGCAGTCAACTTCATACACACAGAAAGCAGAACAGTGGTTACCAGGGGCTAGAAGGTGGAAAGGGAGTAATGGGCAGTGGTTGTTTAATGGCTACAGAATTTTGGTTTGGGAAGATGAAAAAATTCTGGAGAAAGACAGTGATGATGGCTGCACAACAATATGAACAAACTTAATGCCACTAAACTGTGTGCTACTTAAAAATGGTTAAACCAATATATTTTATGTTATTTACATTTTACCACAATCAAAAAACATTTTAAAAACAGTGCTTGGATTAGGTACAACTACTTTGTTACCATCCCCATTTGTCAGCTAGGGAAATCAAGTTCAGAGAGGTAATTGATTTGCCTAAGTTTGTCCAGCTAGTGAGTAGCAAATAAAACAAAACAAATCCTCCACTGGCTCTTCATTTCAGATTAAAGGCCAGAACTCCACAACAGGCCTTTTAAGTGACCCTCCATAGTTTGGTTCATGCCGGGCCCAGCCCATACCTTTCTGATATCTTCTCTTACACTGTCTCCATGATTTGCCATGTTCCAAACACACAGGCCAGGGATACTCTTGCAACAAGGCATTTGTATTTGTCCCCTCTGATGAGAATGCTCCCTGACCTTGTGTTACCATGGCTCCCTGTTTTACTGCCTTTGGATTTCGCACAACTTTCCTCTTCTCAGTGTGGCTTTGAAGCTCCGCTACCACCACACACATTGGGCCCTCCAATTTATCGCCCTTGCTGCTGCATTTTGCTCCATATCATTATGCCCATCTGACGTAATTTATCCCAACATATTTTACTGCCTGACTCTTTTCATTAGTGTCATAACCATGGAGACAGGGATTTTTATCTGTTATGTTCTCTGCTTTATTCCCAACACCTTTAATGGTGCCTGACATATAATTGGTGCCAAATTAATATTTGTTTAATGAATAAGCAAGTAAAGAAAAAGAAGACAGTTTACTCTTGTGCCCTGATTAGTTAAGGTAGCTCATATTAGTAACTCTTGTATTTCCTGTCCATTTACATAGAAATCAACTCTGTCTCCGCTAGATTATCACCTACAAGAGAGGAGTCTTCTATGTCTTTGTCTTTCCAAAGTGTTTTTATGGACCCTAAAGGCATAATGCCTGCAGCTGTAGCCCTGTGGCATCCAATTCCGTCAGATCTCAGAAGCTAAGCAGGGTCAGGCCTGGTTAGTACCTGGATGGGAGACCACCTGGGAACACCAGAAGCTGTAGGCTTGGGAGAAGGACCTGGCAACCCCCTCCCAAAAATCAATCTGCTATTGAAAACCCTATGAACAGCAGAGAAGCACTGACAATAGTGTTTCCCCTGTTGTACAGAGGGTCGCTATGAGTCGGATACCGACTTGATGGCACCTAACAACAACAACAACAACAAAGGCATAATAGAAGTTGCATATATACACGTTAATTGTGGAAATGAAGACTCAACAGCTGAAGAGAATAGGCAGTCCTTCATCGTGCTCTCATCACAATAGTCAATCAAAAGTTTTCTTAAAAACCCTCTTGCTCTGCTCTTGGGACAAAAGGAAAGCGCAGTTACCTATGAATGAGGCTGTATTCTCATGGTCTCTCTTCAGAATTAGAGAGAGGTCAATCGAGTGAGAAGTCTAATTACTGCCAACCTCTCCTAACTCCTGAACTGCCAAAGTGCAGAGCAAGCACAGATCAAGGGAGCAAAAGGATCACTTTGTCAGGGCTCTGCATTGGTTGGTGCTTATCTAGGTAAAGAACCTCCTTAACCTTTCAGCAAGGCATGTGAGATGCTGTTGTTTAAAAGTTTCCATCATCTGTCTAGACTTCTCTTCATTTCAGACACCCTTAGGGGTTCTATTGGAAAACGCTTGACATGCATTTCTCCTTCAATGCATGGATCCTACGTAAAGAAGAGGAAGGCACTTGGTCCTTGAGCACCTAAAGTCTGGACAAGATATACTTTATTTGCCATGGCATTTCCCCAACATGACTGCCCCTCCCCTCCCCCCACCCCAAAGAGACCTAGCAAATTTCTCTAATAAGTCTTCTATACCAATATAATGGCAGTTTTCTTCTAGGTCACAGGCTAAGTATATGAATTACCCTATAGAAATTTATTCAGGATAAATATATTTTTCTTTCCCTACTCCTTCTCACAATTAATCTCTGCCTCTCTGCCTCTCTTTCTCTCTCTCTTTCTCTCTTTCATGTACACATATGTGTGCATATTCATGTATACACTTACTCACTCATAATAATTGGATTTTCCATAATTTCCCAGTTGGGCTAGATGTAAAAGGCAAAACTGGGTGAGGAAAAATGACTCAGCCCCCAGGTTTGATATTTACTGCCAAAGAGCAAATTTTCAGGAAGAACAGTCATTTTTCCCAAACCATCACCAAAGTAAAATGAGTCAAGTCCCCTGTGTCTGCCTCAGAGTCTCCAAGTCTGTGGCTGGGTGTCAGGCAGTTGTCAGTGGTTGTGTGAGCTCTGGGATGCTTTGCTTTCTCTTGTGGGATGTCATTTTGTGACAGCTATTGGTGAGTTTCATTTCCAGGTGGCAGACGGAGCTCAAATAGTCTAAAGAACTTGATCCACAAAATAAAACGAAAAAAAAAAAAAAGCTAAGAATGGTGTCAATATAAATGGTCTAGAAAATGCATGCAATTGTTCTGACAAGATAAAAACAAAGTTCACTACAGGAAAAGTTTCTATCATAAACAGAACTGGAACCCAAGGACATATAGAAAAATATTACCAAGTAAATGATAGAGAAGACTTAGATGGGGAGGAGGGGAAGCATACAAGAGGGTAAGGGGGGACCTATATGAATAATGTACATCAAAATGCATATATGGAAATGTCACAATGAAAAGTATGTCAGAATGAATCACATTAAGGTGTACATTAAAAATTTCCAATAAAAAATAAATAAATAAAGTCAAATATACTTGGACTTAAAAAAAAAGAACTTGACCCAAAGCTGAATGTGGTAGCACACACCTGTAATCCCAGCACTCAGGAGGCAGAAGCAGGAGGATCACAAGTTCAAGGCCAGCCTAGGATACATAGCAAGTTGAAGGCTGGCCTGGGCTACATGACAAGATCCTGTCTCAAACAAACAGAGAGAGAAAAAACTAAAAAGAACTTGATCCAAGCCTTACAAAAGCAATGATGTGATTTTTGTTTGTTTGTTTGTTTGTTTGTTTTTAAGAAAGCATGTTCTATTCAGGACAATCTGAGTTCAGTGGGGTGGGGTACAAGTAATCATACTTATATGATATTTTAGAGGCAACTCAGCCCTCTCTGAAAGTTGGCCTGGCTTAGCTCTGGAAGTCGTCTGAACAAAGACTCTGAGGTATGAAAGCCTATGACTCTCCTTGGGTTCTGGTTTCCTTACCTGTGGAATCAGATGTCACTACTTTGTAAGTAGACATGTTGAAAGGATTAGCATTTTTGAAATGCTAAATGCTGTTTCTTTAGCTCCAGCAACAACTGCTGTCCATGACATTTTTCTAGACTTTAAAAAATGTTGGTATGATAATCGCAGGAAAGAACCTCTGCCTCTGGAAACCATATGTTGCTGTGCACTCATGAAGGTTCACTCTGATTCCACAAGCAGAACGGCCACAATGTGACTCATGGAGACATTTAAAGCTTTCTGTACATCTTCATTAATCATGCTCGAGGTGAGAAATATAAGTGCATGAATGGAGGCCTTTGTGGAAGTCAGTTTTGAATTTTGTATGCCCTTGACTTACAAACAACTCCATTTCTGAGAGGGAGGGAGGGAGAGAGAGAAAGAGAGAGAGGGAGAGAGAGAGCATAATCTTTATTTCTGAAGATGCTACCCTAATAATTATGTTTACAGAGTAATTATGTTTACAGAGGCTTGTACCTTGGGGTACCACAGAACAATGTGGTTAGGTTGTCCAAGGCATAAAATCTTAATAGAGCCATCCTCTGGTTTCTTCTCCAAACCACTGTCTGCGTGCTCAAGGGAAAGAATCTCAGCTTTTTCACAAGTGGTGCTATATTTCCACAGGATAGTTATTGTTTTGAAAATAGGACAAAACCTCAACAGCTCTGAAGTATATAATTATGCTTTCTTATTATCCAACAAGAATGTTCTCCAGAGCAGTGATGATACACTTGTGAGTGATTTGGCGGAAGGAAAGGTAGCTCATGGGGAGAGCCAGAGGCCAGGAAGCAATGACTGGCCCTCCCTTCCTCCCATTCTGCCCTTTCTTTTTCTTTCTTTGTTGTCTAATTGCTGTCACCCATTTGTGGCTTTTCCTCAACTGAGCAACCTAGGTGGATTTTTAGTTATGTGTTCCCAGGCCTCCCCTCCCCTCCCTAGTTTTCAGTGTAGTGAGTGATTTCAGAGTATTAGGATAGATTCCACTTCCACTGAATCATATCCAGACACAGGGCCAGATGATGACATCAGAAACATATGTGTTATTCTGAAGGCAAAACTTGGCCTTGGAAATGAGAACAGGATCTCCAATGGGAGAATCAGAGATCCAAAGCCTTCAAAAAGATCCCAAGAGGAGAACTTTATCTTTCCCCTGCAGGCAGAAAGTCACCTAAAAATCTTCCTCCATATGTTTGTGCTGTTCTTAAATATTTCTAGGGAAACTCTTTTATAAAGCTAGGATTTAAGTGCTGCACAAACAAGGCAAAGTTTGCACATGAGGAATAAACTCTGCATGTTGTAATTCATAATTATCATGATTTCATAAACCTGGGATTTCCTAACCAAGCTTTATTTTTGTTCAGGACAGTACCTGTGAGATATTTCTTCATTGATCACATTTGCCTACTCATATACCCATCCATATGAAAATTCCCAGGTATGTGTTTATATAAGCACGTCACAATATTGGGATATAATAATTTCTCCCAGTGTTTTTATCAAGCTATGGGACAAATTTCAAATCAGTTCATAAGTTGACATCATATTTGAGCTTTGTGCAGACCCTGTGGTTCCCATAGTGACAAAATCAGTTATCAGTGTAAGAAACGTGGAAAAGTCTAGAAAAAAAGATTGAATCTGAATGGAACAAAAGACAGGAGCTAAAGTCCAAATTTCATGGGCTGCTAGAAAAATTTTATTATACTGTTTTATTTATCTCAAAGGACTAATATAAACCCTCTAGATGCTACTAGGTATAAATTGTACCTCTTTTCTCATAACTTTTCAGGATCCAATGTCATCTTAATGCAAACTATAGTCTTACATGAGCCTGTACTCTTCATTGTCTAGTGTACAAGTGAGTGTATCTAGGCATATGTGTGCACAGACACATGTTGAAGATCTGTGGCCTTTATTTTAAATCTGTTTTTACTGTCTTAGATCAGAAAGTAGTTGTAAGATGACTTTCTAGAAAACTTACCTTATTTTTACTTGTTTATACACATGAACACTAAAATGAGCTGGATTCTTATCTGGGTAAGTAGTACTGGTGGACTTGGCAACATCATTCTTTTATCTAGTCCAGCATTTGTTGGAGGCATGGTTATTGAGAGCCTCTTGTGACAGAGCTGCCTACCAGACACAGAGGCATAGGAGGCGAACAATTATGATATCTGTTAAGTATAATGTGGTGGAACCTTCCTTGTACCTCATTAGGTCCCCCTGTGACCAATAGTTAACATTTTCCATATTCTTAGTCGGTGGGAAGCTCAGCTGGTAAATGGTTTACAGGGTCTTTTGTTAGAGGGTTGGACTATTGCATCTTTTCCCTTATTAATTTCTATGGATGAGCTAGGTGTGGTGGCTCATGGCTGTAATCACAGCAACTTGGGAGGCAGAGGCAGGAGGATCACAAATTCAAAGCCAGAGGCAGCCTATATGACTTAGTCAGACCCTGTCTCAAAATAAAAAGTAAAAAATAGACTGGAGTGCAGCTCAGGGGTAGAGGGATGACAAAGTATCTGTGAGGCCCTGGGTTCAACCCCCAGTTAAAAAAAAGCAAAGAAAAAGAAAAGAAAAGAAAAGAAAATTCCATGGATGAAAAATGTGTATTCTTAATCCCATTTCTCCACTATTCTGATTAAATGAACTAAGGAGGCAAATACAAACACAACATGAGCTCAGCACTTTGGCTTCAGAGTGATAAGGGCAGGATTAGTATATTAGTCAAATTTCCATTGTTATAACAAATACCTGACATAAATCAATTTAAACACAGCAAAGAATTATTTGGGCTCACAGTTTTAGAGGTTTTAGCAGTTGGTACATGATGACAGGGGGATGTGGCAGAGGAAGCCCTTCACCTTGTGGCAGCAAGGAACCAAGGGTGTGTGAGATGAGGGGTTGGATCCTCAGTATCTCCTTCAAGGCAGAGTTTGCTTATGAAGAATAAACTTCAAGGGGATGTACCCAATGACCTAATCTCCTCCCACTAGGCTACACCCCCAAAAGGTTCCTCTTCTTTCTGAAAGCACCACATGTTGGTGACCAAGCCTTAAACACTTGGACCTTTGGGGGATACTTATCCAAACCATAGCAATCAGCTAGGGGTTTTAGGACAGCATCTACGTTGCAGTCCTTCATTAAGCAACATCCATGTTCCTAGGTGATGCCTTATACTTGTTGGTATCCCTGTTAGAAACTGAAGCCAAGGGAAGCCCTTTGTCTCAACTCTTCTCAGTGATAAGAGAAATGTTCAAACATCTCTCCACACACTCGCAGCCAGAGTGAATTCTGACACTCTCCTTCAGTTCTTACCAAATATTTTGACTGTTTTTGAGGTCTTTTCAAAATGATGGCTCTTCTAACTAGGGTGGACATTAGTTGTGATGCTATAGCCTTCAGTGCAGGTATGCTCAAGACTATATCAAAGACACTAGAACCCACTCTGGAAAGAGGTTCTGATCATTGAAACTTCTGGTATCTTTCTCTTTGAGAAGGGTTTTGTCACATGAAACCACAATAGCGCTAATAAATGTGATCTAAGTGCATGACTAAAAATGCATGTGTTGGTTAGGGAAGTATCTTCTTTTAGTTATCCCCCTTTGTTCTTTCTCTCTGGGAAAACCTTTCTTTCTTTCTTTCTTTCTTTCTTTCTTTCTTTCTTTCTTTCTTTTTCTTTTTCTTTCTTTCTTTTTTTTTTTTGTGGTACTGGGGGTTGAACCCAGGGCCTTGTGCTTGCATGCTCTACAACTGCTGGACCACTGAGCTGCGCCCCCAGCCCATTTTTTTACTTTTTGAGACAGGGTCTCATTAAGTTACCCAGACTGCTTCTGGTCTCAAACTTGTGATCCTCCTGCCTCCACCTCCTGAGCCACTGGGATTACAGGTGTGCACCACGGCCCCTAGCCCGGAAAACCTTTCTATGCACTCAAGTCTGTCTCTGTGACTTCTTTAGGACTCAGAACTCTCAATTAATCCTTCTCTTTTATATCTTCAGTTACTTTCTTTTCTCTGGCTTCTTCCTTTTATACATAACTATGTACAAATATCCCTGAACCTTCAATAAGAAAATACATAGACCCTTGCCATTAGCACTCTATTTTTGACCTCTGACAGTTAAATTTCTATATTGCCATTTAGATAAAACTCATGCTGAGGTGACACTCACCTCCTCATTGTTCTTAAATCCTCTGCAGGATATTGATGTGCTTAAACACCCATTTCCTTTTGGTAAACCTTCCTTATTCTGGTCTCTGTGTCATTATTCCATCTTGAGTTTCTCCTATAGCTCCATCTTCCAATTCTTTGCAGTTTCTTTCACAGTTTCTCCTTCTCTGCCCACTCTTTTCTCTGTTGATTTTTTTGTTTTCATGACCTAACTCTTGGCAAAAAGTGGAGTTTTGAAATCTCCCATAATTATTCTGTCTGGTCCAATGTATTCCTTTATCTCCAATAAAGTTTATTTTATGAAGCTAGGTGCCCCTGTATTTACTGAGTAAATATTAAGTAACATTATGGGTTCCTGGTTGACTATTCCTTTTAGTAACATGTAATGTAATTTTTTTTATCTCTTCTGATTAGTTTGGAAATGAAGTCTAGTCTGTCTGAAATTAGTAACACAACTTCTGCTTTTTTTATATCCTCCCTGCTTGGTATATTGTTTTCCAGCCTTTAATTTTCGGCCTTTTATAGGCTTTACCGGTTAGATGAGTCTCTTGGATGCCATATACCAAGGGTTTATGTTTTTAATCCAATTGGCCTGTCCATGTCTCTTGATTGGTGAGTTAAAACCATTTACATTGAGAGTAATTATTGACAGGTGCTTATTATTCTGCATCAATTTGGTACTTGTTACTGTTTTTTGATTCATGTTTGGCCTATTTTTTTCTTAGTTTCCTCTCATGTTTGTTGCTCATTTCTTTGATCTTGTGTGTGAGGTTATTTCATTTCCCCAGTATGTGGTGTTTCATTGAAGATCCTGTGCAGTGCTGGATTGGTGGCTGCAAATCACTTGAAAAAGGCAATATTAAAAAAAAAAAAAAGGTAATATTGTGGAATATCTTGTACTTGTTGTTGTTGTTAGGTGCCGTCGAGTCGACTCCGACTCATAGCGACCCTATGTACAGCAGATCGAAACACTTGCCGATTCTGTGCCAGGCAAACCATCTTATTTATGTTTAAGTCCATTGTTGCAGACACTGTGTTAATCCATCTGGTGGAGGGTTTTCCTCTTTTCCGTTGACCTGCCACTCTTCCAAACATGATGTCCTTCTCCAGGGATTGTTCTCTCCTAACTACATGTCCGAAATATGTAAGACGCAGTTTGGCCATTTTTGCTTCCAAGGAGCACTCTGGTTGTACCTCTTGTAGGACAGATCTGTTGGTTCTTTTGGCAGTCCATGGTATATTCAATAGACGTCTCCAGCACCACAATTCAAAAGCATCAATTCTTTTTCTGTCTCTCTTGTTCAATGTCCAGCTTTCACAACCAT
>VMDO01000278.1:265185-345205 GCA_007922755.1 Pedetes capensis | reverse complement strand
AATAGCAGTCAAGAAATCAAAAGACGCATTGCTCTAGAAAAGCTGTAGCAAAAGATCTCTTTAGAGTATTGAAAAGTAAAGATGTCACATTGAAGACAAAGGTGTGCCTGACTCATGCCATGGTGTTTTCAGTCACATCACATAGTTGTGAAACCTGTACACCGCACAAGGGAGACAGGAAAAGAATTGATGCTTTTGAGTTATGGTGCTTGAGAGGTCTACTGAACATACCATGGATTGCCCAAAGAACCAACAGATCAGTCCTAAAAGAAGTGCAACCAGAGTGTTCCTTGGAAGCAAGGATGGCAAGACTACGTCTTACGTATTTTGGACAGGTAGTCAGGAGAGATCAATCCCTGGAGAAAGACATCATGTTTGGGAGAGCGGCAGGTCAATGGAAAAAAGGAAAACCCTCCACCAGATGAATTGACACAATGTTTGCACTAGGCGGCTTAAACATAAATAAGATCGTGTGCCTGGCACAGAATCAGTGGGTGTTTTGATCTGCTGTACACAACGTCTCTATGAGTCAGACTCAACTTGATGGCACGTATCAACAATAACAGTAATAAAAATGATAAGAAACAAATGATTGGAAGAGAATGTAAAGTATTTTCTTCCAGTAGAATGCCAAGGAAGTTAGAGAAAAAAATACAGAAGAATCCTAATTTGAAAACCACCATTTAGCAACCATCATAGTAACATCAAGAATTATGAATGAGTGTTAACATTAATAGGCAAAGTTTGATGAATGCAGGATATTTATACAGATTCAAACTATCACCTGACTAATCACTTATTATTATTAACTTGGGGAAATAGTGTTCTTATAGTAGTAGATGGGCTGGGATTTATCTCAGTTGGTACTGAGCACTGCGCTGCAGTCTCTGAGGTCCTGAGTTCAATTCCCAGCACCGCAAAAATGGCAAAAGGACCTGGCGACCCACTCCCAAGGCAATCCTGAAACAGTCAGCCATTAAAAACCCTATGAGGGTCGCTAGGAGTCAGATACCAACTCGATGGCACCTAACAACAACAACATAATAGTAGTAGAGAAATCTGGTGAACATCTCAGGTTATAAAAGCCAATATCATCGATAATTTACAAACAGACTTCCAATGCATCCTGACTTGATACAGTGACAAAAACACAATACTTTTAACAATTCCTGCATGATCTAAACATAATCATAAAGAAATACCAGGGAAACTTAATTTAAGGTCCACTCTATAATATAAATGACCCACACTCTTGAAAATGTCAATTTAATAAAATTAAAAAATTCAGATAATGCTCCAGATTAAATAAGATTAAAAGTACATGACGACAAAATGTGAAGCATGATTCTAGACTAGCATCTAAACTGGGCAGCAATCTGCTATAAAGAACATAATAAGGACAAATGGGAGAAAGTGAATGTGCAGTATAGATTCTGATGGTGTTATCACACCACCATTTAATTTGTTGGTGTTATATAAGAAAAAATTATCTGTCCTATGATAACAAATAGCAAAGTATTTACAGGAGGCATAATATGAAAAACTTAAGCAAACAAATACACATACAGAAAAAGTGATTTAAAAATGGTGAATCTGGATCAAAAGTAAGCAAATTTTTGCATTCTTTCAACTTTTCTCAGCATTTGAAATTATATAAAAATACAAAGATACAAGCCTCTTAAGAGTACAGAAAAAGACATACATATTTCATAGCCATGCAACACCTATTTGAGTAACTTCTACAACTCTGACTCTATTTGACTTTTTTTCAAAGCATATCTTATTTCAACTTACCTTAATCCATTTTGGTGTTCTCCAGAACTCTGGTTGAGTTTATAATGTTGTTCCTATGAAAAATTAGATTGAGGAATGTTCCTCTAATATTTTTATATTTCCAGGAATGTAATATCAGCAATATTTAGATAAGTGGTCCCTTAAATTTTAAGAGTAATGAATATATGCAAAGATACTGAGGACCTCTTTTGTTGCCCTAAAAAAATATGGATGATTAAACCTTAACCTTTTATTCCTCCTCCTCTTTCTATTGCCATCTCCTTCCTCTCCTCCTTCCACTAACTGAAAGCCATCATCCACAATTACAAATTGGTAAGATATGGCTTAGAATTTGTATAACAGTAGTCAAACTCCATAACATTCTTACTGGTCAAAACCACCACAAAGTGAATGAAAAGTTAAATATCAGTTCACATTAAAAGGTGGCAAGAATTTCATTAACTGAAAATAAAGAAACTTCTCTTCTGGTACATGTGTAAATTTTCTGTTCTTTTTTGTTTGTTGATTTTCCTTGGCTGAAGAAAAGTGAATACACTTCAGGCAAGACTGAGGACATGTTTGTAGTCAACTGGGAAATTTTTAAGTGAAAAAACTTCAAAGTTTTGCTAGACTCTTTATTCTTTGCATGGCTTTTCAGTGTGTCTAAAAGGTCTTGTTAAAATTGGTTTAATAGCTCTTGGTTAGGGCAAAGAAATGACTGCCATGAGTTTAGAATTCACAGCAGAGTGTCATCCCACAGATTTTTATTACAAACTTTCCTTTCTCTCCTCACCAAGGGCTGAATTTGTTTTACCAGGGTGAAATGAGTATTTAATGATGGCATTTAAAAATAAGATGCTATAGCTATACTTTAAAAATAGTGTTTACAGATAATGTTTCAGTGGAAAACAATTGGAACACTGGAACCAGAGAGTTTCATTCTCTTCCTAGCAGGGCACACAAGATGCTTCATTGGTCTGCTTGATCGTCCATGAACACTGTGCTCTGTTTGACTTCATCCCTAATCAAAACTTCACTTAAAAAACCCTGAAGTCCACTCTTCTTCTGATCAATTCTCCAACAGCAGGGAAATGCCACAATACACAGAGCTGGTGAAACAAACATGTAATCAATTGTTTACACTCAATTAAGCAGAAAATAAAACCCTTCTATTTGGAAAAAGATTGTCTATGAAATGTAAACCTAAAAAGAAATAAAATGAAAGGGCTAGTTAATGCAACTCTAAATGATCTCAGTCCACAGCTAACCAGGAAGTATATTCTCAGCAACATAGATCAAATAACTCTTCCCATCAACTTCCTGTCTTCTTGATTCAAGGTTTCAACCTTTGATTTTTTTCAACCCAAACAGCAATGAGTGGGTTCTAACTGGCATGTTTGACAAGCCATAGACCATCCAGTATTATACAGTAATGTCTTTATACCCTATCCTACATACTATAAGCCATTGATCACAATATTCAATAAAACGAACGAAAACTATCCTTTACAAAAGGCATATAAAAATACAGATAAGTAAATGGACTAGTGGGTAGCAATGCAACATGAAATTCTGATTTGTAAACTCAACCCAGAAAGGCTTACTTTAATGTGTATCTTTAAGGGGCCATAGAAGGAAATGGTTCTACCCTCCATCTACAAGAGGAGAGTAATAATTCTCCATCTCAATGTGCTTAGCCACTTCTCTTGGTGGAAAGGAAGATGGCTTTTCTGATTTGAAACTGAAAGGAGGCATCCCACACATTCTTCTGGTTTCCTAACTTTAAGGATAACTTGCCTGTGATAAGTTCTTTTCTGTTACTCCAGGTGGTTAATGACATGTCATTGTAGATTATGTTCTAATTATCTTGGGTGAGGGCCCAAGGTTTCTCCCTCTGCTTGTGTGTCCATCTCTGTCTGTTTCCCACCTACCCATGTTCTACTATGAAGTCACTATGAGCAGGAGAAAATGACTATTAGTATAGCTGTCTCAAAGAGGATCTACCCAACATGCCCCGTCTCTGCATGGAGAATCCCAAGAGTTAATCTCAGTGAAAAGGTATAAAAATGCTCCACATAGACCCAGACTGTGTCCTCCAATCCAGCATTACAACTGTCAAAAAGGACAGTTTAATCTTTATCTGAGATCCGAACTTTACCTCAAATTTGCGTGGACTTATTGAGGTAAGGGTGAGAGGGTAACAAGAAAGTAGAATAACAAGACTGCAGGAACATCACATCCCATATCAATTAACGTGAACATGTACATACAGAAAAACCACACACGAATAGTGGCTAGCTCTTGGTTGTGGATGTATAGATAATTATTTTTACTTCTTCAGGCCTTGTTGTATTTTCCAAATATTCTATAGTATTAGAAAGAAACCCACATCAGTCATTTTTGTTTTGCTTTTGCTTTTAAGAAACTGCAGAACAGATATTTGCAGGCAAATCTCAGAACACATTCTGCCCAGTGTCTGGTTCTAAGCTAAACTGTCACGATTTACCCTGCTATATGATCTATGAAATTTACAAATTGGTTGAAAAGACAGCAAAAACTCTACCTCTACACCTCATCTACTTGTATTTTCATAAGAGAGCATGGTTTTCAAATTGGTAGAGTGAAATAAATGACATTTTGCTCCAGCAGACAATGAAAGCAAACACCACATGTCAAGATTATTTACCGACAGCAAGTGCAGGGCAGATCTGTAAGCAGCTCTGGACCTAAACGCAGGTATTCTGATTAAACCTGAAGCATTCCACTTTCCTGAGCTTTAACCAGGTTTTTCCTCTAGGGTTTTCTTTTGCTAGGGGCATTTTAAATCTGCCAGGAATCAAATTTGAAGATCATTCCTCTACAGTTTAGTAGAAGTGGCAAGTGGAAAACATGAGGCACAATGCAGCCTTGCATAAACACCTGCTCTTTCAAACCAGAAAGACATAAGGACTTTCAAAGATAAATCAAGTGCCTTTAAAGGTAATTCTAACTTTTACAAGATAAATTAAGTTAAATAATAATTACATGAACATTCTTTACTTCTTCAAACACATCGAGCCACTGCTGGCTGGCTCATATTACAAAGTAATCAGAGGAACCAAATGCATCAGTCTCTAAAGTGGATGCTTCATCATTCAAAACTGGTAAACATTCTTAGATGTGTACTTAAGGATGCAAAGGCATAACCAAGAGAGCAAACCATGCAGTTCTCCTCCAGAGCCAACTGTGACACACACGGCCCCTCTGGCTGGGATATGTGTCAATGTGACTGATACTGGCATCTAGTGGGTAGAGGCCAGCAATGCTGCTATGCTTAGCCTACAGGATAACCCTTGATGAGAAGGAATTACACGGCCCAAAATGTCAATAGTGCAGTGACTCAGAAACACTGATATAGAAAGATGCAGATCTCCAAAGATTACTGGAAGCAGTGATTTTTTTTTCCCCAATGTATCCCATGGCCCCATCAGAAGATAAGACGATGACAAGCAAGCCAAGAGGACAGGGAAAGCTGTGAAGATTCTCTCTTCACTTCAGTATATTGGAGGGAGAAGCGAAGAGTAGTGTTGTATAAGCATACATGAGAGAAATGTTCTGTACCTAAAAATAAATCTAGCCAAGTTCTTAAGAGCTGCCTTCACTTCTACTGCTTTATATTACTAACTGGCTCAGGACAATCCAAATGCCTATAACAATACCCCTGTGAAATGGCACAACAGAGAAACAAGTTGTACAATAAGCATGCTGGTAACGTAACAAGGGAAAACAGTAGGGAGGGACTGAGAGGAAAGAAATGAAGAAACAAAGCAGGTTCTGTCTAAAGAAGTCAGTGGAACTGAGCTAGTGGGAACCTCCTGTTACAGAAACCCAAATCTCTCTCACTCTAGCTCCCACTATTGGTCACCATTCTGAGTGCCATAGGGCAAATATTTGGAACTACTATCTCACACCTTCTCTCCTTCCTCTCTCCCTTCCCAACATTCTTGGCTCAATACCATGCAGTCCTTGATTTTATGAGCATTTGCTTCATCACATTACATGTCCTCAGGTCTTCTAAGTCTACTTCTGAACACATTTTAACATATGAATTTTTTAAAAAGGTGATGATGGGGAGATAAATATTCTAAACAAATTTTATATTTATCAGTTACTTTGCTTCTAGCAACTAGACTCAAGCTTCTTATTAACTGTTATTTCTTTAAAACATCAATTATGCTTGGTATTTGGTAAGCACTCAATAAATATGTGATGAATAAATGAATTAAAACATGCTTATTAGTTTACCAGATGTGACAGTTCTATTAGCAAAGCCAGAGGTGTGTGGAGTTCTTTTTCACACTATAATACAGTAAAGATGCATTGAAACTGAAGCATCAACAGAACCATTATTGGTTCATTTTTCATGTGAACAACCATGGGCTGAAGCAGAAGCAACCTTTCTTTAGTTCTCCACAATCTCTACTATAAAGTGAATTTTTATTTACTTCATTATAAAATAAAGGGTTACAATTGCACCACATAAGACTATAATACAGCCAGAGCTGAGCTATCATTAAAAATATATGTGTACGTGAACAGTACAAGAAAACACATCCCAAAATACAATAGGAAGACACAAATGTTTAGTCTCATCACATATATTCAACATTGTGCTTGAGGTTCTAGCCGGGGTAACTAGGCAAGAATATAGTTGTACCTCAACCAGAAAAGAAAAAGTAAAACTACCTCTACTTGCAGATGACATGATCTTATACATAGAAAATCCTAAGGAATCCATACACACACACAATAAAAAAAAAATTAGAGGTAATACATGAATTTACCAAGTTTGCAGGACATAAGATCAATATACAAAACTCAGTCATTTTTCTATACATTAGCAATAAACAATCTGAAAATGAACTTAAGAAATTAATTGTAATAAAGAGCATCAAAAACAATGAAAATAGAGACCAAGGGTAAAGCTCAGTGGTAGAGTGTTAATCTTTCATACAAGTCCTGGGAACAATTCCCAGCACTGAAAGTGAAATAAAATATGAATAAACTTAACAGAAAATTAAGTATTCTACATAGAAAACTTCAAAATAGCCTAGGAATAAATTAAAGATCTAAATGAACATGGGATGCTATTCCAATTAATCTATCAGAACACTTAAAATTGAAGTAATATTCTAGTCTGAGCTGATTATGAGGACACAAGCAAAACATGGTCTAGAAGTATAAAAAGAAAGTTGTCTTTCTGGGTGTTCACTCTCCGGGTAATCAAGACTCGAGAGTGTCTGATCACCATATAAAGTACACAGCCTGAGTCTTAGAGTTCATACTGCTTAGTGATTTCTGAAGGACTTTTTAGAACTTTGGGTTCATTTCCCATCAAAAAAAAGGAAATAAGATGAATTCCGTAGGATTTATTCCAGATGAATTTATGCTGGTTCTTAATTTAGCACTACTTTTTAGATTCCTGTTCGCTTGATTAGATTTTCTACAACTACATGGAAATAGTTGAATAGGTCAAGGAATTCTAGAATGCACAGGTTAGTCATCTTATAGAAGAGATACTACTAGTTAAACCATGTGATTTGGTGCACCTGTGCACTGTCAAAGCATATTAAAACATACTGTAATCGGACCCTAAAGTTATAGCAGGATTCCACTGTGTTTTATGAACCTGGGAAAAAGTCAAGTTTCAACCAAAAGAGAATGTAAATCAAGGACGGTTAATGTTTGCATTTTATATTCCTTAATCTGGCTCAGTAATCAACAGTTAAACAGAACCAAAAACACAGGATTTCCTACTGGCTCACATTTAAGACTACCATTATATCAGGAAGGCTCCTCAGAAAAAATGGATCTACTGCTAAGAAGGCTTATAAATTCTCCTGAAATTAGTGTCTTTCCAGGTTATGCAGCAAATTCCCTAATATTCATAAAAGGCTACATCAATAAAACTAAAAATGTTAAGTGTTTCAGTGAATTTTGGTCATCAATGCCAGAATATGAGCAACAACTCTAATATCTAGTGGAAATTATTTTATAAAAAAAAAAAAAAACTCCCAAATTTAACAATAGAGATCTCAGGAAGTACTTCTCTCATTTAATGACCTTTGGCAGCATTTCAAATTAAACACTCCATTGTACAAGAAGCTAATTATGTTAAGATTAAACCCAAAGAATGATAGGGATACTTACTGTGCTCTGATTAATTATGATAGCTCTTTTTTTTTTTTTTTTTGGCAGTACTGGGGGTTGAACCCAGGACTTTGCGTTTGCATGCTGCAAGTGCTGTACCACTGAACTGCACCCTCACCCGACTTTTTTACTTTTTTTGACAAGGTCTTGCTAAATTACACAGACTGCCTCTGGTCTCAAACTTGTGATCCTCCTGCCTCCACCTCCTGAGTTGGTGGGATTACAGGTGTACACCATGGCCCCAGCAATTATGTTGGTCTTCTATATTCAAGAAGGCAACTTGTTCTTCCTTAACTTGAAACTTATAGCTGACCCAAATTGTGAAACTTATATAGCTTCTTTGGAGTAGAACTATTTTAGAACCAAAGAGATATTTTCTTTCACCAACTAGTATTCATTGTGTGTGTGTGCACGTGTGTTTATGTGTGTGTCTACACATGTATTTTCTGGAGATACTAGGAGGATGAACCCAGGGCATCATGCATGCCATGTTAGTGCTCTGCCACTGAGCGGCATCCACAGCCCACTTTTTTACCTTTTTTATTCTGAGACAGAGACTGTTACCCAGCTCCCTCTGGCCTTCAATTTACCATTCTTCTGTCTCAGCCTCCTGAGTCACTGGGATTACAAGCTTGAGCCACCACATCCAGCATTTTCTCTTTTCTTAATGTCATTGTTTTCAATTCTTCAGGCCCATTAAATTCTAAGTTTTTATGTGTAAACATGTTCTTATCCAATTAGCTGTTTCTTATAGGCAAGTAAAGAGTTACTACTTCCCTATTAAAGTATATACAAAACCAATGAAATTTATTGTTTAATATATTTTTATTAACCACACAAATATCATCCATCTCTGTAAATTGTGTGGTCAGCTCTTCCCCTCCACCCTTTCTAGTCTAACAATAAACTACACCACAACCACAGGTGGTCACCTTTGAGTTCTCTCTGTGGGTTACTTCTTAGCCTCTGGCAGGAGCCTAAGCATTTGCACCAGAGTCTAGAAACACAAAATTAGCTTCTGAGGACCAGGCCAGCATGTTCACATACCTCTCCACAACAACTATGTTCTCACTCTCTAATACTAAAGCACTCTTCTGTGATCCTTGCACAACCAAAGTCATCCAAACAAATAAAACACAGAATTTAAATATGGGTTTTCTTATTTGCAGATCGAAACATAGCATGTGTTTATAGTTGGACTCAGATATTTGACATGTAGAAAATACATTTGTGGAACAAAGAATTAAAAAGCAACGCCATACAAAAAGATCTGTCTCCCTATCTAATATGAAAAGGAAAGACTGTAATGTAACATTTCTTTCTCCTCCCCTAGGATTTTTCTTATTAGTAATTTTTTACTGCACAAATTAACAGCTTTTATTATGACATTTTTAGACATGCATATCATTGCATATGGATCATGTTCACTTCCTCTATTATTTTCTCAAACTTCCTTCCCCATCTCATACGAACTGTGAACAGTGCAGCAATAAACATGGATGAGCAAGTATATGAATAGTATGTTGACTTGTATTCCTTTGCATATATAGGCAGGAGTGATACAGCTGGGTCGTAAGGTAAAGATCTCAGACTCCATGTATAATATGAAAAGGAAAGACTAATACTACATTTCTCAAGGACCAAAAAAACAGGAGGAAAGAATCTAAAAAGTAGCACAAAGATATTCAACACTTTAGGAATAATCTCTCAGAGATTGCTGAAATTAAGTAAATAAATTCTGACAAATCCTAAAAATGTCATATTTTGCGAAAGACAAATATAAGTTACAAAATATATATTGGAAAAAGCCACGAATTATTTTGGGGTGGAGAGCAGGTTATAGAAAATCATAATATAACAGATTTCTATTCTGTTTAATGTAATTTGTATATCCCTAGGCTTGTGAGCCTGCAGCTGTAGCCCTGTGGCATCCGATCCCGTCAGATCTCGGAAGCTAAGCAGGGTCGGGCCTGGTTAGTACCTGGATGGGAGACCGCCTGGGAACACCAGAAGCTGTAGGCTTGGGAGAAGGACCTGGCAACCCCCTCCCAAACATCAATCTGCCATTGAAAACCCTATGAACAGCAGAGAAGCACTGACAATAGTGTTTCCCCTGTTGTACAAAGGGTCGCTATGAGTCGGATACCGACTTGACAGCACCTAACAATAACAACAGGCTTGTGAAGTAAAACTCCTGGCAACTTTTGTGCCTAAGTTTTAATTTTGGGAAGGGGTATCTTGATACTGTAAGAAGAAATGAGCATAGAAACTGAACAGGAAAATTCTCATTTCTACACTCTATTAAATTTTTATAATAAGCCCATTACGTCTATAATTTTTGCCTTTGTTTTGTTTTTGTTTTTTTGAGACAGGGTCTCACTATGTAGCCCAAGCTGGCCTCAAACTCACAGTCCTGTTGCTTCAGAGTACTGAGATTACATACATGTGCCACTATTGTTACC
Source organism: Pedetes capensis (assembly GCA_007922755.1). Lineage (NCBI taxonomy): Eukaryota > Metazoa > Chordata > Mammalia > Rodentia > Pedetidae > Pedetes > Pedetes capensis. Next base: position 334,781 of record VMDO01000278.1, on the reverse strand, counting down.
AGATTTTAGCATGGAGCCCCAATTCCCAAAATTTGGCTTGGACGCCTGTCCCTAATACAACAGTTAAAGAGACAGTAATGATAAAAAGTAGGAAAAGGAAATTTAATTAATGTGCACATTGAGAAGAGGAGCAGGTGATCCTAAGTCCATCCTTGGGGAATTTACAAGAGCTTCACGTTTAAGTAGAGGAGATTTGGGGGACAGGTGGAAGAAGAATGCATACTTAAGCAGTTCTGGTTTTCCAAGGTATTTTAAGAAAGTTTTCTGTCATCCCTGGAGGGGTGTTTGCAGGCTTTTATCCAAGAGATGTTTATCATTCAAAACTTCCCTGATCCAAAGAGGCTGCTAAAGAGCAGGATGGTGATCTTTAGACACATCACAACACTCTTGTGGGTTTAAAGGAATCGTCAATGCTTTTTAGTAAAGGCAGGTTATAGGTACCTATTACAATTTCCCTAAAGGCAGTTTATAAGTGCCTATTACACCACACCCAGCTCTGCTTATATATATATATATATATATATATATATATATATATATTTAAATGTCAGGTACTAATCTCAAGACAGTCTACTAATATATCCTGTCAATTCTAAGAGTTAATTTGTCAGTTAATATTTAGAAGCAATACTTCCATGATTTTGCAATTCATAAAAGTAATGCATTTTAAGCTATTTATGTGAAATGCTATTTAAATTGCTAACTGAATGAGAAAAATAACAGAACTTAGTTCGGTTGTAACTGAGAGGAAAGGGTCCCAAGATCAGAATGTCACAGACACCAAAGCCCAGATGGCTGGACATTGGAAACAAACTGGCCCCCAACGTCAGAATGTCCCTGATACCACGAACCAAATGCCAACTGTCTGGAAACATAAAGCACCCAGCTAAAATAATAATAAAATTAAAACCCTTGCCATATCTATGCTTCACAAGCTCTATAAAACCCTCAGCCTTGCTCCACTTCCTGCTTGCTTTTGAATGAATAAACTTGCTCTTCTGCAGGTCAGAGTGTTCTTTTGAGTCTATGTGCCTCAGTAGCTGGACTTACTCTATCAAATCAAGTTTAGATTGACAGAAAAATTGCAAAAAATTGCACACAGTTTCCATATACCCTCAACCAGCTTCCCAAAATATTGTCATCTACCATAACCATAGTGCAACTATCAAGACCAAAATATCGGGGTAAGTGTGACACTATTAATTGAATAAATTGGACCAGATTTCCTCTTAATGCCATGTTTCAATTCCAAGACCTTTCCCGGTATGCCTCACTGCACTCAAGGTGCAATTTCTCTGTCGCCTCTTCTATTCTGCAACAGTGCCAGTCTCCTGATCTTTTATGATTCCAGTAAGCGTCTCGATCAGTTATTGCAGAATGTCCTTTAATGTGGGTGTGTCTGATGTCATTCCAGGACTGAAGTGGAGCTATGAATTTTTTTGTCAAGAATACCGCAGAAGTTATGTTACATGTCTTTTCTAATTACTATTTTTAATTGCAAAATTCTCTTTTATTGACAGACAGTTGGCTATTAACTACTCAAATCTTAAAGCCATTGTGTATAATGTCTTTTTTGGTTGTTGTTTTAAAGAAAACCTGCTTTTAGACAATCACAATTAAGACTTGCAAAAGTAAGGATTGGCCTGGGTGTGATGGCATATTCTGTAACCTCATTATTTAGGAGGATCTTGTGTTTGAGGCCAGCCTGGGTTACATAGAGAGTTCCAGAACAGCTGGGGCTACATTTACATACTGAGACTTTGTCTCAAAAACAAGATGCAGCGACTGCTTTTCAGAATAAGGTTGAATGACTGAGAATTGGATTCCCTATCTTGGGTTCCTCTCAAAGTGGGGCAAGATTTTCCATGTGTTACTATCCTTCATTGTTGGCTCCCCTACTATCTATAAACAACTGCTAGGAAGGAGAAAGGTTGAGTAAGAGTTGGTTTAAATTTTAAAAAAAGAAAATTGAAGTTTTAGGACTTTCATAATAGCAAGCTAGTATAAGCTGAGGCTGACAAGTTCAGATCCCAAAATATTATTTGATCTTATCTTGGGTCCTTTTGGAAAGACTATATGAAGGTAAATTAGAAATAGGAGTGAATATCAATCAAATCTCATTTATCTTATTTATTTTATGTTGTAACTTGACCCAATAATTTTTAAACACTTTATTTCTTATAATATGAATGCTGATAAAGTTACATTCATGCGGTTTTCTTTTGTGTTTCTTAATTGTTTATCTCTACATTAACTCTTAAGATTATTAATGATCTGGAAATATATATATATATATATATATATATGTACTGGGATTTAGCTCAGTTGGTAGAGCACTGTGCTGCATGCAGTCTCTGAGGTCCCGAGTTCAATTCCCAGCACCACAAAAATGGGAGAAGGGCGTGGCAATCCACTCCCAAGGCAATCCCGAAACAGTCAGCCATTGAAAACCCTATGAGGGTGGCTATGAGTTGGATACCGACTTGACGGCACCTAACAACAACAACAAATGTGTGTGTGTGTGTGTGTGTGTGTGTGTGTGTGTGTGTGTGTGTGCTGTTACATATATATGAACTGTTAAAATGGAATTCAAGGTTTTCAAAAGCCCAGGTCTAAATGTAATGATTGGTTTATTATTCTACAATCCCAACCCATCATTTTCAGTGTAAATCATAAACAATAAACAATATATACTCAGTAGTAAAAACAAAACAAAAAACAAATGGAATATGTTGTTATTGTTATTAGATGTTGTCCAGTCAGGTCTGACTCACAGTGACTCTATGTACAATAGAAGGAAATATTCCCTGACACTATGTCAGTGCTTCTCTGCTATTCATAGGGCTTTTAATGGCTGAATGTTTTGGGAGTGGGCTGTCAGGTCCTTCTCCAGGTTTTGCAGTGCTGGGGATCAAACCCAGGGCCTCAGAGTGCACAGAGTGGCACTGTACCAACTACACCCAAATGTGGTCTATTCTAATTTCACACAGAAGGTAGAAATAGAGAAGAAAAAAAAATCCAACCTCCTGTGAGCTTTTTTCTTCAATTACATCTCTGTGAGAAACGATGGCACTCTTTAAAGAACAAGACCTTGGCAAAGATGTGAAGATGGTCGTGTGTGTGTGTGTGTGTATGTGTGTGTGTGTGCGTGTGTGTGTGTGTAAGATGTGGGGTGTGTACCTGAACACATACATACATGCACAGCTGAGGTAAACCTCCAAGCAGATATCTCTGCATCTGACAGATGTCTCAATTAGCAGCTACCCAAGTCACAAAATACAAACACAGAGCGAACATCTCACTCAAGCCATTAGATAACCTTCCTTCTGAAACACTTTCCAGTTTCCCTAATTCATAAAGATGGCACTTTACTGATTAATCGAGTAGCCTGTGTAATTAACATTAAAAACATTATCATTCTTTTAGTAGAGGATCCTCTCTGTTTCAAAGCATTTTGCCTTACAGATGGAATCAAGCATCTCTGACACAGTTCCCAGGCATCCCAGGTTCTTCTCAAAGAGGCCTAGGATAGCATCAATAGGCACTCCCCTGTCAAGTGCCAGCTGCCAAACCAGAATGCAGAAGAAAGGCTGCTTTACCTTGTATTAACACTCACAATTTTCTAAGCAGCTCTGTGCTTTGACATGTGATTTCTACACACTGAAAAGAGATGAAATGAGAAGTGGAATCAAAAGCTGGAGAAAAAGCTTCCTGAGACCTTTATCCACTCTGAATCTCCTTTACATAAGGGCCCATGGCAGGAGAAGAAGAAGAGATGGTAGTCTAAAAGGCAGCCATTTTCTATTCCTACTTATCCCAGGGACCCAGTGGAGTCTGAGAATATGCAAGACTTCACAGGTTTTCCTCTCCTTGGAACTGCTTTGTCTTTTAGTTCTTCAGAAGATGAATTCTTTGATGCCTAATTTATTCCACACTTAAACATTCCCAATGGAAAGAAGTCTTGGAACTTCAGTTACGGTTACTAGCCTATGACTCCCACATTAGGCAAACAGCAGAGCTTCTCACCTCGACAATATGAATACTTTGGGGTAATCATTTTTTGTTGTAGGGAACTGTCCTGTGCACTGCTGTATGTTACCTGAATTCCTGGTTGCTACCCTTAAGCTTTCAGAAAAGGGGAGTGTGCTGTGAACATTTAACAATGAGATTGTCTTCAGACATTGACAGCTGTTACCTAAGGAGGGTACCAGACCACTCCTTTCAGAGAATCAATCATTGTCCTAGATCAAGTCCTACAAATTTAAAGTGGGTAAGCTTGAGTGTATCTGTGTAGAAAAGGAAAAGGATGAAAGACAAAAACAACTGTGCACATTGAAGCAAAAAGAGCAATATTTACCTCTCTGGCTCAAAATGTATTTTGTCCCGGAAGTGCACACGAATGTGAAATTAATCTGATGCCTTTAAAATCAAGTCACCAGCTTCACTGAACACAGTGGATTGGCCAGATAAATCCCAGAGAGAAACATATTTGGTGAGATATGGTCAAACTTGAGAGCAGGGCCTTCCCAAGGGGCAGCCTGAGAGAATTGGCAGAGGTTCAAAGCATGGAACATAAAGCAAACAAAAGCAGCACCTGTTGACTGCTCTGCCCAGGGAGCCTGAATGACAAAGATGAGGTAAGTAGTAAAGACAGGAAGTGCCACTATGGACTCCAGATACTTGTGGCCAGGACAGAGTCTGATTCAAGCTTCTACTGCTGGGCACTGTCATTACATTAGAGTTCCTCCGCCCAACCAGACTGTAACAATAAAAGGGGGCTAACAGTTATTCTGTGTCACACACTATCACTGTCCAGTACTTGAATCAACAGAAATAATATAATTTTAGCCCACCACTCTATTAGGCAGTTTTATAAGGGAAACAAGAGGAGAGGGGGTAAATCCCCACCTCATCCCACAGCCAGGAAGAATGAGAGCTGAGATATGAATCCAAAAGCAGGGAGGTTGTCCCGATGGCTTAGAAAAAGAGTGAGAATTTGCCCCTCTCCCCAAAATATCCACTTGCTCTCAAAATACTTCTTTACACCACACATCACCACTTTGTTTCCCTGCACACCTGAAATCCCAGCAACTCAGGAGGAAGGAGAATTCACTGTCAGAGTCAGCCTGCACAACTTGGTGAGACGCTGTCTCAAAACAGAAAATAGGAAAAAGGGCTGAGGGTGCAGGTCAGTCAGTGGTAGAACACTTGCCTAGCATGCATGAGGGTGTGAGCTCAACTCCCTAGTATTGAAAAAACCAACAACAACAACAAAAAAAAAACCCACACAAATAAAAAACAAATTTAAAAATCCAGTATTTTGTAACATAAAAATAAATGTCAAATTCAACTGATAACTCATTCTATAGTATTATTTTTATTATATCACTGATCTAAAGTTAAATATTTTTTCAAATGTCCCCAAACAATTTAACTGACACCCATCAAGTCACCACCAATATTTAATAAGATTTAATGTTTAAGCTATGTTTGCCTTAGATCCATTTTAATATTTAAAATATGAAATCTTACAGGTAAAGTAAAAATGAATCCATATTGATTTGTTGGTCCTATTTACTCATTTCAGCAGTTGCAAAGTCTCCCAAGGTATGAATAAACCACAGCACATTTACCTATTACCTGTCACAGAGACTCAGGTTGTAGCCAGTTTCCACCTATCACAAGCTGCTGTTATAAATTATAAACATTCTTGCACATGTTGCCCCAGCTACATAAATCAAAAGTTACTCTAAGTGACAAATGGAATTACCTGATCCTCAAGCTTACAAATTTTCAATTTCATTGAATTACTACATAGTTTCCCCAAATGGTGGTCTTAATTTATTCCTACTCAATAGCTCTTCTTAAAAGGGAGGGGGTGTACCTTTTATAACTCTTAATTTAATGTTTGACTCATGTTCACCCTACCACTGATAGACAAGTCTGATCCACATTAAACCTCTCTCGTTTTCTCAAGATGGATCTCCAAGGTGTAATGTACCTTCAAGGCAAGCATCTTCCTATTCAAATGTAGTGGTGGCATTACCAGGTCAGGTACTTTACATTTGCTATAACTTCTGTATTATTGTAAAAACACTTGGACTGGATATGGAAAAGTCTCACCTCCAAACCAGCCTAGAGACAGCTCACTGATCAAGAAGAGCACACCAGTGTAGCTCACTCAGGCAGACAGCTTAGAAAGCTCCCAAGAAGAGAGGTTGTTCCATATATATATACATACACATATACATACACACACATACATATACATACATATATACACGCATATACATACATACATATATACACACATACATACACATATACATACATACATATACATACACACATACACACACATACACACATGTATATGTTAAGACACTGTACAAAAGGTCATGGAAAACAGTAACTGGCTATCTCTGAGCAGCTGTTGACTCATAGCTAGGCAATACAAGCATCATCACACTGTACCATGCTCAGAACTAAATGTGATTCCCATTTTACAGATGGAAACATTGCCGTCATATAGAATAGGTATCTTATTGAAGATCCCAAAACTATCGGGCCACAGAGCAAAACACTAGAACCAATTCATTCTGGCTCCAGAACCAACATTCTTATTGCCTTTCAAATACCAGTTGCACAAGAGAAACTGCGCTTTTGTGCAAGTACATACAGCTTTTCCACAGTAAATATACTTATTTGCCCCAATCCTTTCCAGAACAAGACATTTTGAAAAGTGTTTCCCTTGCTGAGGTTTCGACAGCCCATGAAGCATACGAGAAAAGCTCTGTTATCCTGTTGCTACACTCATTGAATAGAGGAAGAGGGGATTTCAGCTGTCGAGAGCTTTGGCTCTAAAAGCTTTGGCTCTGAGTTGGCCTTCTAAAAGGTTGGGCAAGAACACTCGGCTCTGAAACACAGATCCCTGGATCCTTACTCCTTGTAGCCTTTAAAGTTAAACAGCCTTGCTGAGAAAGAGAAAGAGAAAGAGAGAAAGACAGGGAGCAATTTATCTCCTCCAAAAAGGCAGGCAAGCAGGCAATGTTACTTGGGAGCAGTGAATCCAAAAGGCTTCAGTGATTTCCAGGCCCTGCTGCCCTGACTACTAACACCACTACCCCAGAATCAATGGGAAGCAGACGCAAGGTGAATTCTAAAATGTAAGGCTGGAGAGAAACAAATCCTCACATCAACAAAACTCTCCTCTTTTCATGGAAATCACTATGGATTCTGCCAAACAGTATCAACCAGGATTCAACAAGGCCTCAAGGATGAAATTTCATCTATTACAATCAGATGCCCAGTAGAGAGTCGGCATTTTTGTGCTTTTAAACACATACAGGGGATATGGGGAAAGAAGAATAAGGGACAGACCTTCAAGACCATGGCCCCTTCATTCTAGAAACAGGGAACTTAAAGCACAGACAGAATGTCAGTGTAAAAAGCCAGGCTCAATACTTCCTAAGACATTTAATTTGAATCTCTGTCCCACTGCTGATTCTCAACAGTGACTTAAAAAGAAAATTCCCAGTCATATTCATTAATTGAGCTTTTTGTAAATGACCTAGTTGTTTTTGTAAACAGAAGCCTAATACAAGTTAGTTATTATTATCACTATTGCCTCTATTTTAACCAGTGTTTCAATAGGACTTCATGGTTCAAACAGACAGCACTTTCACAGATCTTACATAACCATGTGATGCTCCAAACTGGGAAGAATTATTTTTCCAATTTGTAATGGAAAATATAGCATCAGCAAGTATGTTATGTATAGAAACTATTTGCATGTCTCTCTCCAACAAAAGGTAAGTAAACACTGATATTTTATATAACACCACCTCTGTTCATGTTTGCCCTAAAAGCACAGAACCAGTAACACTGGGCAGTTCACACTGCTATGATCTGAATGCATGTGTCCACTGAAAATGTCTGCTGAAACCTACCCGAAAAGTGATGGTTTTAGGAGAGGAGGCCATTGAAAGGTGAGCCCTGAGCCAAGTGACAGCTCAATATGCAGCCATGAGGACAAGGGGGAGGGAACGAAGGGGGAGGGAACGAAGGGGGAGGAGGAATGTAGAGACCATAGCACTGCTCAGGACAGAGGAGGAGAACAGGCAAGGAACATGTCGGTGACACAGTCAAGAAATGGCACTCTGGGCTCCTAAGCACAGGACTGACAACTTCCGAATGTTTACAAGGTGAACACATTCAAGAAGGCACTGGACTTACCTAAAACATGTGCAACTGACTGAATGGAAAATACTGATTTTGGCTTTTGACAATTTTTTAGTAATGAAGCCAAAATACTGAAACGTGATTTTATTTCCCTCAAAGATCTGCCATTAGACTGATGACGAGATATTCTTTCACTCTGTGCTTCTTGGAAAAGAGAGTCATTTTCAGGAATTTGTACAAAGGCAAATTATACGGAGAGGCTTAAGAGAAGTGGGAAATGTCTCTGGAGTAAAATCTGGGTGGTACTCCTCCTCTGAATCCAGTCCCTGGAAGGCAGCATCATTGTGAGACGGTACAATAACAGTAAAGCCAGGATGAATAGATCAAAAACATCTCTCTGAAAGCGAAAATAAAGAGAAGTAGGAAAGGCTGTGGTGACTAGTCAGTGAAATTCCATCCTCCTAATGCTCTGCAAAGCAGGACAGACACAAAGGAAATCAGACTCACTTTGCCAAAAATGTTCTTAAGAATGACCAAAAGGCCAGAAAATACCATGAAAATGAAAAGAAAAAAAAGTTAGAGCAGGTCATCCCATCAGACCTTATTATAAATGTGTGTGTTGAATTAAATATGAGGTTATTTCAGGTATAAAGACCGATGTCCAAAGGATTTCAAAACAATCTAAGAACTAGAGACCCTGGCCTCAGAAACCCTGAACGCTAGGAGAAATAGTATTTGACCTCAACCCTCGATGATCTGCCCTTTTCGTGCTTGCTCAAACAAGGAAGCAAACAAAAAAATTCCTTTCCAAACAATTTTTTTGTAACAAACTGGCCTCAGGATAATTTTACAGGCCAGATATGTTTGCTTTGTACAACTAAACCTTTGAAGTCAAACTCACCCAAGGAAAATTTAACCGAAAAAGGAGAGAGGGAGGAAGAGAGGAGATGAACCAGGAAAGGCAGAGGGAGGCAGGAGAGAGGCTGAACACCAAGGCCCAGGCTGAGACTTAGGCAGCATTTCAAGGGGCAGCAGGAGGCCAGGGTGCTTGGGGCAGCATGTCAGGAAATGAAGTCAGGGATACCCAAGGGCAAGATTGTATCAGGCCTCTCTTCTGGCACTCAGGGATTTTGGAATCAATTCTGAGAGAGGTAAAGAATCTTGAGAAGGCTGTAAGCAGAGAAGTGGCATAGAAGCTGCTTTAAACTCTCAGATCTTGGGGCTTTTCCTATGTGTGATAAGCTGCAACAGGATTCACTGCACAGAGTTATTGTGAGGATGGCACAAGATACCTACCCCTGTAAAGGCCCAGCTGATGGCCCGGCACAAAAATAGGTCTCAAGACCTGTCTGCACTCTTCTCCTTTGCAATTCTTCTATTGGTTATGTGAGACTTTGGAGGGCAGCCTATGAAAAACAGGAGTCCATTTGTATTGGACCTTACCAATCCTATTTGTTAAGCAATATCTGGGGGAAAGCCACAGAGGAAGGGAACCACACTGGCTTCTCATGCTCTTATGTCCTGAAGAAAGGCTATAGTGCTCAAACTTTACAAATCCATCCACTGATCCCAGGTTCAGGTAGGAACCTGGCAATGTGCCCCATGCAAATCTGGGTTCCATTCATCTTACAAAGAGTCAGAAGAACTTATTCATCCCTCATCTGAATTTTAAGTTCCATAAAGAAAGTCCAATGTCCTCTCTCTGGAACGCCATCACCAACCTGGCACAGGTTGTGGGTGTTCAGAGTACCCCTAAAAAGGGGAGAGAGAGAGAGAGAGAGACAGCTGCAGAGAGAACAATGCATGAAGCTTTGGGATATCAAGTTAGAAGCTGCCTTAAGACCCATACTTACCAAGATGTGTGGCCAAGCCCACTTCATTTCACCTTTTAGGGCTCTAATTCTCCTATTTTTAATATGAAGATATGAGTCATGAAAGGATCAAATGAATATTAGATGTAAAAAGCTTAGGGTATGACTCATAAAAAGCAATGCATTATTAAAATTGTTATTATAAAAGAAAAAAAAAGACTCACCTTGGAAAGGTTCTCCGCTTCAACTATATATGCATAGTCTCTTAATCTAACCAGTTACCCAGCAGGCTCCTACTTCCCTTGGCTTTTTGCTTCCATCAATTACCCATTTAACCATTTTCACTTCAGGCAACCAAGTCAGCTTAACAGGGGCAGCATATGCAATTTCTTCTTGGCCACAGAGGGAGGCTACAGATTCTGGGAAACAGAAGGTGGGAGGCCATGCCAGGCACCCAGAGGGGCCACCATCAATGCCTGCTGTCACTGAATCACAGCAACAAGAAAACCCTACTCATCCAGAAGGAACTTATGCAGCCAGGAGGCCACCTGGTACTGATCCCTTTCCAATCCCAGGAAATCTGATGAAGGAATGAATACATCTGGCTTGAAGGATCACGTTCTACCCAGCCAACAAGATCCTTCAATCTCCCATTGAGCCCTTTTCTGAACTCAGGCCCCATCTCTCCCATGTCTCTGTTTCACTGCAAACTAGCTTCTGCTGGGTAAAAGAGCAACCAGGCCCAAAGAGGCTCAACTCCGCATAGACATGGTTTATACAGAAAGGAGCTCAGCTCACTTTTCTCCCAATACCTAGCCAGGTGATCTAGAATGGAGACATGACCAACACCATACTGCCCTGCATAGCCCAGGCAGAAGACTACAAGTTCCTGTCAAACACAACGTTATGCTCTTCTTGGAAGAAAGTTAAAGAAAATGATCTAGGTCATGTGCATGTCAAAGTATGTGTTACCATGGCCAAGAAGAAAAGCATTTCATCAGCATCAAGACAGGGCAAGACAAGCATAAGTGTTTAACAGGCAGTATAGAATAATAAAACGATACCTAGTCGTTATGGTTGGGATTAAAAAAAAAAAAAAAACCTAAAAAACCCTCATGTGTTGAAGGCTTAGTCCTCAGCTGATGCTGCTGGATCAAGAGGATGCAGAACTCATTGATTACTCAATCCATTGATGAGTTCATAGCTGAACAGGCCATTAGGAGGTAGGACCTGGTTGAAGGAAGTAGGTCACTGGGGGCATGTGTCTGAAGGTACACCTTATCCCCAGCACTTTGTGTCACTGTCTCTGCTGCCTGGCTGCCATGAGCTGAAAAGCTTTCTTCTGCTACACACTTCCACCATGATACTTCCATCCCACCACAGGCTGAAAAGGAATGGAGCCAGCCGAGCACGGGCTGAAACCTCTTCTAATATGGGCCAGAATAAATCTTTCCTTCTGTGTTTTATGTCAGATGTTTTGTCATGGTGACGAAAAGTGACTAACACACTAGTGAAGGGAGTTGGAGCAGCAGCCCTAAAGAGTGGACAGCTGAAAGCCCACTCGTGGCTACAGGAGAGGTGGCAATTCATGAACCCCATGCCACACGGGAACAGGCACTGTGGAGCATCCTGGTTCAATTAAGGACCTGTTCCACTGGTATCTGCCCAAGCTCCTCACACTGGCCCTGCAAAGGAGTTAAAAATTATGTCCATAAATTAACCAGAGCCCCTCTGACTGGCAAAAGAAGCCTATCTGGGCACTGACTGCACTACGCAGACTAGTTATGGCAACAGCCTACAAGATGATAATTAGATGGCAGTGCCTTCTGAACAACTGCTGAATCTTGGCATTTTCTAGACGAGTACAAATATAGGAAGCAAAAAATAAATAGTACATACCCCCAGCCTTCAGGGGCTGCTCTGGCTATTTTACCATCAGAGGAAATACTATTTCTCCTGAAGCAATGGACTCCGAAGTCTGGCTCCAAAGCCAGCAGACGCCTATGCAGAGTGGAAGGAGAACTTAGTGGATGAGAAGGCGAACAGGTTTTGCCATGCTCATGTAGCGAAGCAGCTTGCTGCCACCTGCCCTGTCAGCATGGAGAGTGATCACGTCCAAGAAAGGATATTTTTATTATGATGGGGTCTGAGTCCATCTGAATGAGGGCAGCACCCCTGACTCCATCTACTCCAGAGCTGACCGTAATAGTAGGGAATGGTGCATGGTCAGTATTAACTTGGGCACTAGGTTGAGATTGTTGTTAGGTGTCTTTGAGACAGATCTGACTCAGAGTGACCTGTAGTGCAACAGAACAAAAGACTACTCAACACTGTGCCATACACATGATCTTTTTATATTTGAGGCTATGGTTGCAGCCACTATGTTTCTTCTCATTTTGAGTTGCACCAAATCAGCAAAAGGTGGCCCCAGGGGCACTACTCCATTCCTGTCATTAAGGTCAACTCTACTTTGAGGAGGCAACTCTTCCCCAGTTCTTTCTTGAATGCCTTCCAGCCTGGAGGGCTCATTTTCTGGCACTATATTTGTCAGTGCCTCTCTGCTACTCATCAGGTTTTCAATGGCTAATTGTTTCATAGAGTGGGCTGCTGGGTCCTTCTCCTTAGTCTGTCTTAGTCTGGAAGTTCAGCTGAAACCTATCCACCATGGGTGGCCCTGCTGGCCTCTGAGATACTGGTGGAATAGCTTTCCGCATCACAGTAACAGGTAGCCCCATAAATGATAAGCTAAGAAACATGGGGTAGGAGAGGGAGGTTGAGATTACCACAGTTCAAATCTTGACTTCACCATTTACTAGACACATGCTTTAAAAAGACCTCTAGCACACAGTTTTTTCAACTAGAAAATGGAAAAAAATGAAGCTCTTATGGAATTTTGGGCAATTAAATAAGTTGCTTGAAGAAGGCCTCACTTGTGGCTCTCTAACTGCTATTATCATCATCATTGCCATTATCACTATTTTTGCAGTGGTCTGATGTGAATGGATGGAGTTGAGAATAGCACTCTAATTTGCCTGGTACTGACCCCACAAAAACCAAAGGCATTTTTTCTCTGGCCTTACACACAGAGCAACTCCCCAGTATGCCTCAGGACAAAAGCACCATCAACCCCACTAATCAGCAAAAATGACCAATAATTTATAACACCAGATGCAGCCAATTGCTTGAGCATTTAGCATCACAGGAAGTAAACACAAAGTGATCTCAGAGAAGGTAACCAAGGACATGGCTGATGTGTCCCTGACAGTTGACATGCTGACACAAAGGGCCTTCAAGACACCCAACTACCATTGCAGAGCATGTATCACAATTTAGATATCAGTATGGAGAAAAACAGGGCAGAACAATCTAGTAAGAATGAGAAAGTAGATACCACACTTCCCAAGGTGATGGATCCAGTGGTATTCTCTGCCTTCTTCCCAATGTATTCCTAAATTCTGATCTCTTTGCAATTTGCAAAGCACAGATGTTGAAGTAAAAACCTTAAAATGCCTGGGTTATTTCAACACACCAAGCGGGTAATGAACCGGATTTTAAGATGGCAAAAGAAGCCAAATAATTACACTGACAAGGTGAAAAATTAAGAGCTAAAACAAATTCAGTTCACCATGCAAAGCTGAACTTGATAGTTTATTACAGAAAGATCAAGTGACAAGCAAATGACTCTGGTTTCCTAATCCCCCTAGGATTTGCTTTAATTCTTCCAGAATCCTTAAGATGCTGAGCTTAGCTACATCCTTCCAAGTGGACAGAATTAGAAGGTTGGTAAACTCCAGACCCAGCAATCAGGGCACATAGGTAGTGAGACTGTATTAGGCCATTCTCTGCTGTTAGAACAAACTACCGAAGGCTCGGTTATTTGTAAAGAAAAAATGGTTTATTTAACTCAGAGTTTTTAAGGCTCCAATTCTGAGATCAGGCAGCACTATCTGTTCCTCCTCTGGTGAGGGTCTCAGGGCAAATGGCAACATGTCTGGCAACATATCATGAGTATGTGCAAGGCAGAGAGACCACAAGGCAAAATAGGAAACCAGAGAGCAAGGAGGAGCTCTCTGGCTCTTTTAGTTGAGAACTAAGAGCGGGGGCCACAAGAACTGTGTTAATCCCTTCTTAGGATAGCACCTCAATAATCTAATTCCTTTCGACTAAGCCCTGATTCTTAAAGGTTTAAGTACCTCAGTACCAGGATACGGAGGACCAAGCTTCCAACACTGGCGCCCTTTGTGGACACAATGAAACCACATCCAACCATAGCAACTACCCTCTTATCCACCTTTTACACAAAGGACCCCTCTGGAAATCAACAGCCTAAGACAAAAGTCTCCACATTTTTGTGAGCTACCAGGATGCTTTTATCTCCTGGGGCACTAAAAGAAGACTGGGAGAATAAATAACGAGTTGGTGTGATAGATCAGGATCTACTTATGTAGCATGAAAAATTCTGCCACTGTTGTTGTTAGGTGCTGTCGAGTTGGTGTCCAACTCATAGTGACTCTATATTCAACAGGCGAAACACTATTGTCAGTGCATCTCTGCTATTCATAGGATTTTGCCACTGTAGGTGACGTTTACTGAGAATTATCAGTGTACAGGGAGCTTGTGTATAAAATGCCTGATTTTGTTATAATAATCCCAGGAGGTGGGTATTGTTACTATTTTACCTATGTGACACGCTGGGGATTCAGAAGTCCCGTGATTTGTCTAAGTTGTCTAAATTAGGACAGATAGAGTAAGATCCAGGATTCTGACCCAGAACTATACAACCTTAGGCACTGTGTTTAGAATTCATACTGCAAAGGGAATTCTCCTAAATGAGTAAGACAATGCTGAAGTTTATGGCAGGTCCTTCTCTCACTCTGCTCAACTGTCTCTCTTCTGGGCAAGGAAAAAAAGGGCAAACCGAGGACAGCATGCAAAGTGGGCCCTTCCTTTTGGTAGTTTGAATCATCTACTCAGAATTCTATGATGACGGGAAAAAAAGGTCACTCACTCAAGGCCCACAAAGAGCAGCAGGGAGTAAAACTCTATCTTGAGAACCCAGCGTCATGTTGCCCAAGGTAACACGGGGACTCCTGAGCTCCAAAAAGAAGAGCTGGGATAACTGCCTTGCACAGCAAATATGCAGAGAAGGCAAAGGAGAA
Source organism: Pedetes capensis (assembly GCA_007922755.1). Taxonomy (NCBI): domain Eukaryota; kingdom Metazoa; phylum Chordata; class Mammalia; order Rodentia; family Pedetidae; genus Pedetes; species Pedetes capensis. The sequence continues at coordinate 319,630 of VMDO01000278.1, read as the reverse complement.
TGAAGGCATCCTTCTTCCATTATAAATTCCTGCCAGGTTGACATGTGATGTTGCAGAAGAATGCCAGGTGGAAAAGGACAGAAATCACGTCTTTATCACTGGAACTCAAAGCTAAACACACACTGATTTGCTCCCCAGGTTTCAGCAATTAAATTTCTACTATGTTTGTCCCCCCATCTGTTATTATGGAAATGCTCAAACACACAACAAGGTGTGAGAATTTTAGAGAAAACATACCCACCATCCAAACCTTTTCGTTATCATCACCAACCAAGGCATCCAGGGGAGGCCAGTCCTGCCCTAGGAGACGGGTAAAGAAAGGTGACTGAGCAGTACCAGGCCACTGTCAAGTCATTGCTCAAAGGCAGAGAAGCCACCTTGCGTGGCCCTTGAAACTGGCAGCCCTAAGACATATGCAACAAGTTCTTTGAAGGAGACAGGCAACTCCTGAGTCTTCACGAGGAATTCAATACAATCAGACCATATAACTGATTTCTCTTCAGGAAAAGGTGCCAAGTCTTGTAATTTGCACTCACAGATGTCAGTGAATGCTAAAACTGGAGAACAGTTTGGGGGTCATATACTGAAATCTAATTTTTTGCTTTCCACTTAAGTAAAACCATGAGCATCAGGTATTAGGAGGGGATGCAATACATTATACAGAATCTAAGAAAACAGGACAGAAATCTCTAAAATAGACTTTTACAAGCAGGAATAGAAAGCAAACTTCAGACAAGTAGTAGGTAATTGTATTCTACTGCTCTGTAAGTCTGGGAAATACCCACATACATAATAATCCTCTAATACTACTTATGGTTCCCTTGGCCAAAGTGCAAAGAGGCCATTATTGTAGGTGCCAATATCAAAGGTTTCCATACATTTCCTACTAGATGACACATCTTAAGAGGATAACATTTACCTCTCCTGCCTCTATTTGTGCCATGTTTTCATTCTAACCCCATAAGGTTCTTTCAATTTAATTTCACAACTCCTACCACATCTCTGAAATGGCAGTGCACTCCCTACCATCAGGAGGCATGGCAGGGAATTTAAATAATGCAATAAAACCCAGGGGCATCAGCAGCACTTACTGCCCTGTGGTAGCAACAACTGCGAATGAATGTCCCCATGCCACTCTGAGGAACTCTGCACTGGTGCAATGTGCCAACACTAGCCATTGCCCACCTCGTACTAATTAACACCACTCTAGGCCTCCCTATCAGGCTTGTGAAAACCACTGCTACTGATCTGGGCTCACCTGGAGCTGAAAATTACTTTGCCAATAGCAGAGAACAATACTCAGTGCTGCTGCAGCAGCAAAAACAACAACAACAACAAAGACCAGCCTCTTTGGTGGCTTCTGCTTCATCTTCTTTTATGTTGAACATTTCTCCAAAGCTTTTAAGACAAAGGACAGGATTCTACTAACAGCAAACTATTGCTAGATAGTAAAAGAAAGGCAGTATTTTCTGTTCTCCGGGACTTGCTTCTACCTGGCATGCCTTTGATCAAAATCTACATGGGATTTTGTTTTCAGCCTCCCATTTGACAAAAGCTTCAAAGTGCAAGGACTGTGCCATTTCTTCCTTTCATTTTTTTTAACTAAAAATATGCTACTAAGTAGAAACAATTAATGCAAACATCCTGCCTTTATATGTATGTCACTAAAAATTCCCTAATATAGGCTTGCTTCTTAAAGCATCTTCTTAAAATGACATGCCATGTTTTTTAAAAATGCACAATTTGGCTTCTCAATAATTTGGAAAGTTCTCCAGAAAACTAGACTAAACAAAAAAAGGCAGTCCCAAAAGATTGATTTGTTGTATGATCCAACAACGGTTTTGAAAAAACAAAATTTTAGAAATGGAAAACAGATCAGTAGTTGCCAGGGTGTAGGGACAAGCCTGACAAGCCAGGAGGAAGGTGGGGGGGATTAGAAAGGGTAACACTGCTTGTGATATTGGAACTGTTCAGGATGTTCACAGTGGTGGTACATATATGAATGTACACAGGTAATAGCATTGTAGAGAATGAACACACACACACACAATGGTGGTACATATATGAATGTACACAGGTAACACACACACACACACAAAGAAACAGACAAGAGACTTTTCTTACTTCATACAACTGCAAGTAAAACAAAATTTATCTGAAAAGGTTCAATTTTAAACAGTAGGCTATCCTCCATGCCTGAGGATAAATGCCATGCTTTTATCATCAACCAATGGATGTGTAAGGCAGAAAAGGAATTATCTAGAAGTCTGTTGTAGCTGAAAGGAGAAGACCAACTGTTGGCAAGATGGATATGATGACTAAAGGACACAGAAAAATTTAGGGGAAGGATTTCCTTCCCAGTCCACCACTCTTACTAACTGCTTCAGTTCCACAGCTGACATTGAGGGAGACCCTTTCACTCTAAAATGTACATCATCTTTCACTCTGTAATTCATCATCTTTAGTAACATGACTAAACAATTACACACAATTGCAGGGGCTGATGTACAAATTGGAATCCTTCAGTTTTTCAGAGCTTCTTGTTATGAGTCGGATACTGACTCAACGGCACCTAGCGACCCTATGTACAACAGGTGAAACAGTATTGTCAGTGCTTCTCTGCTATTCATGGGGTTTTCAATGGCAGATGGATTTTTTGGAGGGGGTTGTGGGGTCCTTCTCCCAAGCCTACAGTATCTGGTGTTCCCAGGCGGTCTCCCATCCAAGTACTAACCAGGCCCAATACTGCTTAGCTTCTGAGATCTGAAGGGATCGGATGCTCCAGGGCTACGGCTACAGGCTTTTCAGAGCTTACTAAATTATAAAGAAAATACTAGTCAATAAATGATAATATCTATCAAAACTGAGAATGTCCTAAGATAACACGTGCTTATAAAATCATAATGAAAGGCTGGTATCTACATAACTATTTACTAAGCACCTTCTATGTGCCATAGACCATATTGGTGGGGGGAGGGAGGGAGGGAGGGAGGGAAGGAAGGAAGGAAAGAAGGAAGGAAAGAAGGAAGGAAACAGATCATACATACAGATTAAATGCCATGGGCAGCAGTATCTTGTTACTTAGAACCAGTTCAAGAGAAAGGTAATTTCCATAGGCCTCTCAAGAGACTGAAACTTGCGTCACTGTTTCTACAACTATTTAATCTTCACTGATCATTCACTAGACTTCCCATAACTCAATTTCTTTCCTTATTAAAAAGTAAAATAAAGAGTCTGGACCAGTGCAGTGGTTGACAAATGAAACTCCTGAAGGTCAATCAAGAATAACTGAGGAATACCAACCAGGGCCTCAAAGAACAAACTCCCAAGCCAACTGCATTTGAGACTTCCATACAATCTCGTTTGAACAAAGTTTTCCATGGCCAAGGGATACTGGGATATTCAGAACTAAGACTTTAGTTCACAATGGGACTAATTTTTCCTTGCTGTGACATTTTACAGTTCTAGATAAAGGGTAATTCAAAATCAGACCTGAGTTGGAGTCTGATTTAAGAACAGTGTGCCTTGAGCTACTTAATAACCCTCCCTGGGATACAGCCTCATTCCTACAAAATCATTTTATGATTAAACTAAAAAAAAATGTGTCTAAGGCTTTAAACAATATCTGGCACATAGTAGGCATGTAATAACTGACCAATGGTATTATCATGATAAAGAACCCAAGCATGATTAAATATTTAAAAACATTAATATTAATATGGATTTAATATGCCATGACTTCAAAAGGAGTATTATCATTCCTTTTGAGAGTCTCTTTGAGATTAACTTTTGTTCTACTTCTTGTTGTTGTTGTTGTTGTTGTTGTTGTTGTTAGATGCTGTCAAATAGGGTCCAACTCAAAGTAACCCTATGTACAACATAGGGTTCTCAATGGATGAATGTCTTGGGATTGCTTTGGGGGTAGACTGCTGCGTCCTTCTCCTGTTTTTGTGGTGCTGGGGAATTGAACCCAGGGCCTTGGAGAGCACAGAACAGCACTCTACCAACTGAGTTAAGCACCAAACCCTTTTTATTCTGCTTAGTTAACCCTAAAGTCAGACACATAAACACAAGAATAAAAATATTATTTCAGAAATTTTTTGGTTTCCATTTCTAAATTCTTCCATTATACCCTGCATACTTAGGAGGCAAAAAGACAGCATTTATTTCTAAATTTATGGGTAGACAGTTTATTAAAAGGAGTTTGTAATGAACTATTCTATCATGCTAGATATAAGCACTGTGGTTATAATCTTTAAATTTCAATTTATAGTCTTCTGCAAATATACACGAAGGCATCATAATTAAAACTTGAAGAGATTTTACTAGGAAAGGAAGCAGTGAGCTACCATAATTTCAGCTCCCCCCAACTGGCATCTCATAAATGTTTTCTAGAGAAGCTATATATTATAAAAATATACTTCTTAATTAAAGTACTAATAGAGAGTAAATATTAATTTACTTGTTCAAACAAATATGCACAGAACACCTAATATCCCAGGAAATGTAAAAAATGTCTTTCTCTGTACTGCATTGAGAAAATAATTGACATATCAAAGTTCACTTCCTTTAATCCCATGGTTACAGGACATTTCTATTATAAACACTATATCAGTTGCAGGCTTGTTTTGTAAACTAAATGGCAAACTGTGCACATTTTATGAATAAAATTGGCTTTAGGAGCACAGTTAAGCAGAATATCCTTTTAAGGGAAATAAGATGAAAAAGAATAAGTAATGTTATTATTAAAAATGAACTGGTATACAATTCCTCACAAAACTGTCTTCTCCATCCTCTTTCCCAAGTAGGCTTCTGGTAGGAGTGTGCCACCTATTGTTATAACATGAACTTCTGTATTTATGGTTTTCTACTTAATACTACAGAAAAGCCACCTAGCATCTTTCTGTCTATACCCATATCATTCTGGCATCTGATCCCCGAAGGTAAGGGGGGTTGGATCTGGTTTGTACTTGGATTGGAAACCACCTGGGAATACTGGATGCTGTAGGCTTGGGAGAAGGACCTGGCAGCCCATTCCCAAAACAATAACCACTAAAAATCCTATGATTTCAGAGAAGCACTGACAATAGTACTGGGCATGGCACAGTGTCAGGGAGTGTTTCATTCTGTTGTACATAGGGTCTCTATGATTTGGACTTGACTTGATGCCACCTAAAATTTTAAAAAACAATCTTTCCAATGGTAATGACTATACCTAATTCCCTTCATGCTTTCCTCCCATGCTTTTAACACCTGAAATACAAATGCAGCACAGAGAAAATATCCTTCAAAAAATATTACAGTCCATTGAAAACATGCATCAGTTTATTCAAATGATTCTGCCTGAGCCAGGGGCAATTTTGTCCAGTTTTGGCAATATCTGGACAAACTTCCATTTGCTATGGCTGGAGAATTCAGATGGACAGAGGCCAGTGATGCTGCTTAACATTCTCTATTCCATAGGTCAGCCCTCCAGCAACAGAATTAATTAGCCACCCCTAAAGTTCATAGTGCTGAGATTGTGACAGCTCAGGTTAGCCCAATCTATGTTGTTTGTTCCAAAGGAAAGAGCAAAATTTGACTATGGAAGTGTATCAGTTTGACAAATCCAACATTCAATAGCAATATATTGATACCAACTGTATGAGAGTAAGAACTAGCCTTCCCAACATTAACTTAAAAACCACTTTAAAAAATGAAAGCAAATGGTGGCCAACTACTCCCAAAGCCTTGTGACATACAGACCTCACCAGACTTTGTGAATGCTCCCTATTCTGACTCTTACAATCCCTGAAATGTAATTGTGTAGTCATATTCACTGTCAACATGCTGAACTGGGACAGTGGCAACTCATGGCACACATGCCACCACTCGCATCCCATTGAAGGCAGACATTAATCAACCAAAATTTCAGATCTATTCTCAGATGGTACCCCAAGCAGACACTACCAGTTGATGGAATTGCCAAGATAGATGTTATATATCTGGCATCTGAGGACAGAATATGAATTCAGGAGAAGTGGGTTCATGTCTTGCCTGGCCACTGGAGGGCTGTATGAACTTGAGCAAGTCGCTTAAACTCTTTGGGTGTACTTCCTTTAATTATATAACACGTACTAAGAGTCTTAAGAGGACTCTTTCATCCTAACTCTAAATATGATATTGCAATATGAGATTTGTGGAGTGATGAGGTATTTGTACTTTAACTACAAAACTGTCAAATACCAAACACATGAGGCTATTTGGAGAGAGTAAAGAAAAAACATGAGACACACGAAGGAATATGAGAGTAGGACAGGAATTGATCAGGAAAAGAAATGGCCAAGACAAAAGGGTGTTTTATCTTTCAAAATAAAGGAGCAGCATGTAGAGAAACTGCACTGGCAATAGACTCGGAGGGAATTAACTTAGAAGACATCAGTTTGAGTGACAGTGTCACAGAGCAATACTGTTTCTGTGATTTGAGGTAAGTGACTTACCCTCTGAGGTTCAGTGCCCTCACATACAAAAACGACTAATTCTACCTGTTGAGCTTTCATCATGGGAATTTCTCTAGATTAATTACTAAATCTTAAATGCGTCTCCTAGAGCAGCATGATTAATTTATAGACTATCCAGGCTACAAAATATTACAGAGCCATAGAATGAATGAGATACAGTGGTTTGTAATTGCCTAAAGGCATGTTCATAAAATAGACATGCAAAAAGCCAGTTGCAAAAGGATAGGTACACTATAATCCCATATTTGCAATCCCACATTTAGAATCTGAATTAAAGATGAGTGAGTCCATATTGATGCATGTAATGAGAAGAGTGGGGAAGGACATACCTCCAAATGTTTTAGCACTGGGGTCAGGGTGGGAAAGCAGGAATGCTAAGGATAGCAATGTGGGAAAGATTGCAGCTTCAAGTCAGTATTCCTTTTGGCTTGGGATTTAGGCTATAGCCTAGAAGGCAAGTCTTATTTATTCAAATACCTTCAAAAACACTTGATCTTAGAAAGTGGAGTCATGGTTGCCAGTGGCTGTGAGGAGCAGGAAATAGTGAGTGACTGCTTAGTGAGTATGAGGTTTCCATCTCAGTATGATGGAGTTTTCAGCACTAGACAATGGTAACAATTGTGTCACAATGTGAAGTATCAGTGCCAACGAAAAGGATTCTCCAAGATGGTTAAAATAGCAAATTTTACGTATTTTACAATTTAAATAATTGGTCTTAATGCTCTGTATAAATAAAGAGTTGATATGGTCACAATCAACCACCATCCTCACAAGCATCTCCGACAGACCATAAAAGAAATGTGGTGGGAGGAAGGGCAGAAGATGAGGACAGCTCTCCTGCAGGCAGGAAGAGGCAGAAAGGGCAGGTGCAAGCCTGGAGTAACATACAGCCACCTACTTCTCCGTAATGCTAAGGAAACTGCTGCTGTTTGCTCAACACCCTAACGCCCAGGGGTTGTCCGTCCCTAAACTTCCCTGATTTAATGTGTGTCACTTGTGCAGAATTTCCAGAACCTCCAACAAGTCAGTATTCAAACAACCAAAGGCTTTCCTCCTCGGCAACCTTTCCAATGAGAGGCCTGCAGCACGTGCCAACCAAGAATATGACAAGTGCTAAGAGAAATAAGAAAAAAGCGATGATAAGTACAAACATGCTCCCCTTCTAAAAAGTATACACTACCATTTTATATCCCTAAGAAAAGCACTGCAGAAATATCAAGTTTCCTTTAACATGAACTTTCAAAGGCTACTGCAAGTCTTTCTTCAAATTGCATTTTCAAGTTTTAGAAGGAAGACCAAAATAGGAAAGTAAAAATCTTGAGGACTCCAAGGAACAAGAAAAGTCAAGGACACACTTTGAAAACCCACAAAACCTGGGTAAAAAATCTTGTTTTGTTGAAAGTAAGTGGTGTGAGAACATCTTTATACCATGAGAATGTAGAGGGATTAATTACCAGGGACTAAAGGTGTCAATTGCAACAAAATGAGTACAAAATCCATGGTGTTGAAGGACCTGACTGGGAACAATTCCTTTGGGAAAGAGAACAGAAATAAAGCAGAATAAGAGTCCAGTTGTAAAAGCTTCATGCCCTATTACTTTCATCCTCTAGAGTTCATGTCTTAGGGCCAGCAGCTGCAATCCCACAACTTAGTGACCCTTTTAGGGACAAAAGCACTGACAATAGTGCCAAGCATGGCACAGTGCCGGGGAGTGTTTCCTTCTCTTGTATATAGGGTGGCTGTGAGTCAGACCCAATTCAAAGACACCTAACAACAACAGCAACAGCAGCAGCAGGAGCAGCAGCAACAACAACAACATGAAGGCGGCTAGGCACAAAACAGGCAAGGAAAGTCTCTTGTCAAACAGGAAATGGACAGTAACTGAGTTTGCCTTCCCATGCAGTGAAAATAATAAAAAATTAAATCATAGCTATCTCCAAAAAAAGACTTCATACCACTATAAACCAGCAAACCTCTAGCTTTAACAGAAAAATTAATGCAGAAAGGTGACTCAGTCAGCAAAAAGAAAAAGGTAATCCTAAAACCTATGGAATTTTGAATCTTAAATTCAGAAGCATAACATGCAGATATACTGACAGACTTATTGGTAAAACAGGAACACATAAAAGTTTCTCTACTGCACTGTCAGCATTAACAGAACACATTTCAAATTATAGGTTGTTAGCTACATGGATCTTCAAATACCAATACTCCTCCTAACACCTGGCTTAAACCTCAGGCAAATAGTGCCCACTCAGACTCCTCTTGTTAGAGGAAATTACCGTTTCATGTCTGACTCATGTCTGATCCACTAGCATAGCTCTTGATAAGGTATGAATTGTCAAAGCTGCATACACACTACAATGCGCCAGCATCTTACCAGGGGAAGGAGGGAGGGATGGAAGGGAGGGAGGGAGGGAATGTATGTACAGGCATATGTATACATTCAAGAGGCATACATCGTACAAGAAAATAAAAAAAATCCCAGAGCCTTGAAATAGAGTAGAGGATTGAGGGAGGAGGAAATGGAATAGAGGAAGCTTTGTGTGTGTGTGTGGTAGTGGTGGTGGTGGGAGGGGGCCATTCATGTTGGAAATCAATCCCAGGGTCTCATGCATATTAAGCATGTGCTCTACCACTAAGCTACATCCCCTAGCCCAATCATAACTTTTGCCACATCTTTATGCAGCTCTTCAAATAATTGCTCACTCCCAATAGACAAAAATAGGTGAAATCAGACCAATTCTATAGATGAGAAAATTGAGGCTCAATTATTTTATAATCATGGTAAATAACTTTAGGACATGGGTTAAAAGTGAAACAAATCCACCTCAAAGTACCCTGAAGAAAACTAAAGAGTGAGGGGGTTTACTGGCTCATGTATGTGAACTGTTCATATGTCTTATAAAATGTTTATACACCTTCCGTATGTATATCTGGTATTGCTAAATGTAAGTCTCAAGTTCTTGATCAGAACCCATTTTCTCTCTTCCTACAGAGTTCTGCTTTCCAATGCTGACCTTATACTCAATTAGGCTTTCTCTTTAATGGGCCAACAGTAGTTCCTACCTTATGTTCATGGACAAAGAAATCTCAAATACAAAGGAATTTGGCATACCATTTTGAAGAAAAGTGCATAAGCTATTTCATTGGATGGGCCTTGGTCACATGTCCATCCCTAATTTGACCACAGCAATCTTAACACCATGAATGACCAGGCCTGGGTCCCATACCCATTTCTAGAGGCCAGAGAGGGAAAAAAGCTCACTCTAGAAATCCTCAACCTGGAGGAGCAAAGGCAGAGGATAGAATTATTTGCTCCAAAATAGTTTCTATTTAAGGGTTTTCCTAGCACACTATAGCAGTTATCACATGTTGTGTAGCAAAATCCTCCGGAACTTAGTAATTTAAGACATCAATAAACTAATTTATTATCCGTCACAGTCTCTACTGGTCAATAATTGAGCAATACATGCAGTTGTGTGGTTCAGGTTCAGTTAAGATGACCACTGGGGCTGCAGCCACCTGAGCCTTCACTTGGACTGGAGGATCTATTTCCAAAGTGGTTCACTCACACAGCCAGCAAAATGGTACTGGCTGATGGTAGGAGACATGGTGGTTGGCTTCTTCCAAAGGGGAAAATATCCACAAGACCAAGGAAGAAGCCACAATGCCCTCACCACTTGGTTTCAGAAGTTACAGTGTCACCTCTGCCCTACTATACAGATCACACAAACCAGCTCTAATTCTTTGCAGAAAGAGTATAGAAATGGTTGTGAATACCAGAGTGAAGATCACTGGGGCTATTGTGAGGCTAGTACACATCTATAAAATCTACAGTCCCCTTCTCCACTTTAACTTTACTGCTTAGAACTTATCATGATTTAACATATTTTACCCACTTTACTCATCTTTCCTATAATAGTTCCACAAAGACAGGAATCTTTCTATCTTCAATTAATTATCCTATTCCCTGATGTCTAACCCAGTAGCTCATACACATAAGTCATTCAACAAATGGAAATGAAATGAAGAAATGAAAAGATAAAGGGAAATGGGTGCTAGGCAAGCAACAGCAGATGCCCGGTTTACTCATTAAGTCAAGGTCTTTGAGATATCCAGGCTTCAGGACCTTCGCAAAGCCATGTATTATATCCCTATGCCTTAATGCCAGAAAAATACTTGAAACAAAAGGGAATCGGGCAATTTTTATCAAGCAAACTGTTGATCAGGGCAATCACCCACAGCCATCAAACAGCGTGGTCTACACAGACCATCTGGGTTTAACAAAGGGCACAGGTATCATTTTAGCAGGAGTACTATATAACTCAGAAATCCACAGTTCCCAATGCCAATCTTGATTCTGCCCATAAACTGAAGACTTTTCATCTCACTCTTCTGGGCTCAGCTGTCACAGTCACCAGAAGCAATATAAGTATAATTCAGATCTCATTCCACTTACAACATCACTGAACTTACAGGCTCACAGCATAAGATTATGTTTTTAAAAAGTGTTCTGACCTAAGTTGCATATGGTGGTGCATGCCTGTAGTATCAGCTAGTTGGGAGACTAAGGCAGGAGGATCACTTGAATCCACAAATTCAAGACCAGGCTGGGAAATACAAGGACCTCCTGGTCTTAAAAAAAAAAAAAAAAAAAAAAAAGACACAAAATAAGAACTGTTCAGACCTGGAAGACATTACATTTAGCAAATAAGGCAGACACAGAAAGACAAACACCATGTAATGTCACTAATATGTAGAATAATATGTAAAAGTTAAAAAGTTGACTAAAAGTCATTGATAGAGCCTGGGAAGGGTGTCAGAGAGGGACGGATGGAAAGAGGAATGTTAATTAATGGGTGGGTTCTGGGGTGAAGGTGGAGGAATTTCTACAGTATAGCAGTATAACTACAGTTGACAACAATTAATTGACTGTTTCTCAATAGCTAGTAGAGAAGTTTCTGAATATTCCCAACACACACAAAAAAGATACATGACTTCGGTAACAGATATGTCAACCTTGATATATTCATTATAAATTATATGCATGTATTGAAATGTCACACTGTACCCCATAAATATGTACAATTACTTTGCATTGACTAAAAATATATTTAAGCAATAAAATGTCAGCTGGGCATGGTGGTGCATACCTGTAATCTCAGCATGTGGTTGTTGCAGGCCACCCTCAGTTTAGCATAAGACCTGGTTTCAAAAAAAAACAACCAAGCAAACCAAATCAACCAACCAACAAAACAAACAGAAAAGCAAAAACAAAAGAAATAAAATGTTAAAAACCGTTTAGGAAAAAAATCACAATTGTCTAAGTAGGTATTTCTAAACATAGAGCTGCATTTTCATACCAAATTCCATTTTTAAACCATTATCCCAACTACTAGGACTACCATATAATTAACTCATAGAATGCTTGATATAATCTCCATTGACACATTCTCCAGAAAAGCCCAACTAATCCTTAATGCAACTTCATAACTTGTCATGAAAAACAACATTGAACAAGAAGCAAACATCTTCCTTTTTCAACAACAATGTTTAGGTAAGAACAGAGGCAGAAAGAGAGAAAAACAGTATCTAGTATTATCTCCAAACACCTACCCAAGAAGACTATTAGCACTCATGGTTTTGTTAAATACCCTGAAATTTAGTTCTAAAAGCAACAGAAATAAAATAATAGAACAAAAATATAGCCCCAAGTATATCAGTATTGTATTAGATATGTACTGCTGCAAAATAAATGACCACAAAATTTAGCAGCTTAAAAACACTAAAATTAATGGCATCTCAGCTTCCAAGAGGACAGCAAATCATAACCACAAAACGTTAGAAGATTATGTGGTTCTAATTTAAAATGACAGTTCAACCTGAAAACTACTTTCTTAACCATGCCTTCTAATTTTGTACCTTCAAATTATACTATGGAAGACAAAAAAGACAAAAAAAAAAAAAATTCAAGGTACTAGTCATATTAGAAGCCCTATCAGAGCTGGGCATGGTGGTCCACACCTGAAATCCCAGCAATTTGGGAGGCAGAGGAGGAGGATCTCAGGTTGGAGGTCAGAAGCAGCCTGCATAACTTACCAAGACCCTGTATCAAGATAAAAATAACATTTGGGCTACGGGTGCAGCCCACTGGCAAAGCACTTGCAAAGTTATGTATGAAGCCCTGGGTTCAACCCCTAAGTATGGAAGGAAGAAAGAAGGAAGGAAAGAAGGGAGGGATGGAGGGAGAGGAAAGGAAAGGAAAGGGAAAGGGAAAAGGAAGGGAAGGGAAGGGAAAGAAAGGACAGGAAAGGAAAGGAAACAGAAGCCAAATCAGAGTACATCTCTATTATTATAAACAGGAAACAAATCCATCAAGAACAGTATAATAATTCCAAGCCCCTAATGACAATTCATAGTCATTTTAAAGTTCAAACGTGCTTTAAATGGCAAGCATATATTACTTTAGTCTGATTCTTTGAAAACAGATATTTAATTCAATTCAAACAACCTGTTTTACCAAGCAAGAAAACAAATATTAGATGTGAAAATCAAATTTTGAAAATGCTTGTAGTTCATATTGATAAAGCAACCTTAGGTATATGTTCGCAAATTTATTTGTTGGCCACACATACTATGTATTTTCTGGCCACTACACATTTGTATTCCTCCCTCCACTAAAAGCAGATCAATTTTCTTTTCACTAATGTTTTCTCAACTAGACCCATTCTTGATGGACCACTCATTGATGCAGGGTATTCATACTTTCCCCCAGAGTAGGCCCATCATACAATGAAGAGACTTTTAAGCACAGTGAAAAAAAGTTGGAGTCAGATCAATTCCTGAATCTAATTCCTTCTGAGTTGTGTTTTTCAGCTTTCCCAGAGATTTCACCAACCTCCCTATCATTCTCCAACAAAGTCTGTCTCCTAAGCTTCACCAGAGTAACCTTCCTCTTTGTGCCACACTGACCAATACAGCTTCAGTTATTTTTGTATTATTTATGGACTCTGTCTTAGTACTATACAGCTGTGGTTCAACAGCCAGGACACTTTATCAGTGAGCAGGGGAAAAGTGGGACAGATGTGAACACTGAGAATTCTTCTTCACCTGCCCCCTATCTGGTCTGTGCTATAAACTATTATGAAATCTACTTGTAGGTGCCCATGGGGTTGTCTCTTGTCACACATGACAGAGGGATGCAAAATTGAGATCCATTTTTCAATATATCCTATTTCACCACAAGGACATGTTTTGCTTTGCAAAAAGGATCCATAAGATTTGCTTAAAGATAATGCTCTCAATTTTGTAGTGCTTATTAAAAGTCTTAAATGTAACTACATACCTAATGGCATTATATAAGCATAGAGGCAGATGTCCAGGAAAAAAAAAAATCACTGTTGATGTCAATAAAATATAAACAATTTAAACATCCAGTAATGAAGAAGCAAATAAATCTTTATAGAATAGCCACAAAAGAAAATATGTCATGACTGGGTGCGGTGGCACACACCTATAATCCCAGTGAGTCAGGAGGTAGAAGCCAGAGGATCAAAAATTCAAGACCAGAGATAGTCTGTGTCATTTAGGGAGACACTCAAACAAAAAGTAGGAAATGGGCTGGGGGGTGCAGCTCAGTGGTACAGCGCTTGCACAGCATGCAATCGTGAAGCCCTAGGTTCAGTCCCTAGTACTGAAAAAAAAAAAAAAATCCACCACAAAACAAAAAAATATGTTGTAGCAGTTTAAAACATGAAGAAAATATACATAAACTAATGAAAATAACTTATGTAAGTCACAAACAGGGCAAAGCCCACTTCAAAAGTGTATTAACATAGACATATTCACACACACAACTATACATACTTCTACATTTTAAAAGAAAAGAAGGGTGATAAAAAGTATTGCCCAAGAGGACATATATACACTCACAAACAACAAAACCAAACCAGTCAGATGCAAATAAAGCAAGCAATAGCTTTTATTTGAGAGTTAGAAGGGCCTCTCAGGCTCTCAGCAGAGGACAAGTCAGGGAATGAGGTTTGTCTGAAACACTTTTTAAAAAACCAGGATAATATAACCATGTATTATTTATAATACTTGAAAAGCAATCATGAAAATACAGTAGCCTTAAAATTTTTAATTCTGCTTCAGTCAACTCAGTAATCAGAACTTTGCAGAAGCAGCCATAAAATAAAAGGAATTCCAGGAGTTCTGGAAAGATGGCTCCAGGCATAGTCTGGAGGTAAGTAGTTAAGCACCCCAGATATGGTGGACCTGCCATAGATGTACTTAGGATTTGCTCTATGAATAGTTTGGGCTATTCCACTGTAGCAAAGAAAAGAAAAATTTAATGTCTAGGAGCAGTTCTCTTCTGATTACTTTGCAGGCTTCCCTCACACAACATCCTGAATTTCGTTAAGCTCATCACATTCTAATAACACAGAGCAGTACCTGGGCTTCAGGGAGCCACAGCAAATCGTGTTCTCATCACTTACACTGCAATACCCTGTTTTATTTCCAATCCATTTTCCAGGGAAAGCTTTCAAAGAGTTTGAATCATATAGCACTCTCTTTCTTCACCTCTACATATATTTTTCCTGCATTTCCAGTTTACAAAATAAAGCCCTCTAAAATTATTCATGAAATTTCCCATGCTGCAGGTTCCCATAAGCTGTTCAAGGTAAGAAATGCATAAAACAAACCAACCACCCTTATGCCGACCTGAAAGCACTAATTGTGGCCATGGTTTTATGAAGAATGTTATCTATTTTCATCCTGTACAAATTTAGGAGAAAATGTGGTTTCCTGTTCCAGGGTGTTGTCCAAAAATGACTCCACAGAAGTCTGCAAAAATAATCCTTGGCGTTTTGTTTCAAGAGGAATACTTGGAGTGTTTCCCACTGAGAAAGGAAATGGGTTTGTCCCAACTGCAAAGGGCCCTGTGTACTCCAAAGACTGCAAGAACAGACACAATTTTAGTTTAAACAATGTTTAATGAAATCACTATTTCATAAGCACAAGGGGGGTTGTTGCTATGTTGTCAGACAAATTTCATTCTGTTCTTGAGCCAGATGACCTGTAAGGAGAATAATCAAAACTAGTTTCTTCATCTACAAAATGGGATTAATTGAATCATCTATCCCTTTGTAAGACTTATTGTAAAGATTAAAGTGAATGCATTGTGTTTCAGAATGTCTGGCACAGAGTAGGGGCACACAGTGGTATTTTATAATATGTACCTGTAATTGTATAAAGATGTATGCTTTTATCTTTTTTTTTTTTTTCCTGGTACTTGCGGTTGAACCCAGGGCCTCAAGCCTGCATGCTTTGCAAGTGCTGGACCACTGAGCTGCGCCCCCAGCCCATTTTTTACTTTTTGAGACAGGGTCTCGCTAAATTACACAGACTGCCTCTGGTCTTGAACTTGCAATTCCCCTGCCTCTGCCTTCCAAACCGCTGGGATTATAGGCATGTGCCACCGCGTCCGGTTATGCTTTTTTTTTAAAGTACTAGACTGAGTGTAATACCACCCAAGATACAGCGCACCAAACCATTTAGGGAAGAACAGCTCTGTATGTTCCGTGTTCATTACAGGAAAGACCTTAGTTTAACCAAAAGCTTAATGAATAAAGAGTCTGAAATAACATCTCTACCATGAGCAGATAAAATACATTTTCAAAATCATGAGTTGCCATAAAAGGTGTATTAAGATACTCTGAAGTATAACCCTACTTTGAAAAGAATATCCTTAACTTCAAAAGGTAACAAATCCTAACGATGCAGGTGAAGTTTGCCAGCAGAAGCATTTCAGGGCCAGGAGGTAGGAGCCACTGGGAGGTCAGGTGCACAAACTGCTCTCCCGGACCAAGGACCATACAGAGGCGGTGTGGGGACCAGGCTACCACCTCAGGAAAGGAGGGCAGAGTGAAGAAAGACTACAGGACACAACAACCACCCCACAGGCAAATGCAAATCCCAGTGGAGAGGGTGGGCAGCCTGCAGACAGGTTTTCACCTCTCCTGCAGGCCAGGAGGATTTTCGTTGCCAGCCCCATGTCATGAGCCACTTCAGGGACAGGGTCACTGGCATATGAGCTCTAGCCAAAGGTGAAGGTGTGGGAGAGTTTCACAGTACCTCCTCAGCTGCAACCAGGAATGGCTCTGTAACCCACACACAACCCTGAGCAGCCCTCAAACTAGAGTAACAAACCCTTCATCTGCCTATTTAGAGCTCCCAGCAGGGGGGGCGAGGATTCTTTGCAAACACTTTCCTACTGTCAGAAGAGGACAACAACAGGGAAAGCAGAGCTGGATACAAAGGGAAGCTCTATATGCTGAAAGCAATTATGTAAGCATTTAAGGCTGGAAGAAGGTGAGATTCATCTCTAAAAGGCAAGAGGGCCCTCTTGGCTGCTGTCTCCACCTCCTCCAGAACAGGAAGTCCCTGGGAATATTTGGACACAGACTCCAGTCCAGCTTTAAAGCAGAGATTTTTTTTTTTAATTACTTACGTGTTTTATGTGTTTTGCTCTGCATTTCAGGACAAAGAATATACTTCATAAAACTCACTCAAACCTTTTCTATTTTGTTTTAGCTTGAGCTTTGGGGGCTATAAACAGTCTGGAATCCCCAGAGTGTTGTCCATAGGAACCTTCGGCAGCACCTGTCATGTTCAGTTTCTTTAGCCTCCAAGACTGAGGAAGGGCGTGGGGAGAGGCACACATGTGGCTGTCAAGCATTTAAGATATGGCAAGTAAGGCTGAGTGTACTACTGAGCCAGGGCTGCTGGAATAAAGTACCACAAAACTGGATGGGTGAGCCAAGAGAAATTTACAGAAATTACAGCCATTCTCGAGACTATAACTCTGACCTGAAGGTGTCCACAGGATTGGTTCCCTCTGGGGCCATGAGGACAGTCTGTTCCATGACACTCTCCTACCTTCTGGTCTTTTGCTGGCAGCCTTCGATGTTGCTTGGCTGGTAGATATATGACCTTGACCCCCACCCTCAAGTTCATGTGGTATTCTGAGTGTATGTCTCCGTCTAAATGTCCCCATTTCATAAAGATGTTGGTCATATTGGATTAGGAGCCCATACTACCCCACAATTACGTCAGGTTAACTCTTTAGTACATCATCCATTTACCCATTTCCAAATAAGGGCCCTTTCTAGGATACTGCCCCCATGTGTCTGTCAGCTTGTCATGCTGTGGGGGTTTGTGTGTTGCTGTGATGCTGAAGGCTATGTCACAGGTATTTCAGGTAACAGTAGGGTCACTCCTGGTGGACAGGTTTCAGTTGAGCTTCCAGACTAAAACAGATTAGGGAGAAGGACCTTGTAGCCCACCCCCAAAACACTTCGCCACTGGAAACTCCATGAATAGCTGAGGAGCACTGTCAAATATAGTGCCAGCCCCCCAGGCTAGAAGGCATTCAAGAACAAATGGAAGAGTTGCCTCCTCAAAGCAGAGTCTACCTTAATGACGGGAATGGAGTAAAGCCCCTCGGACCTTCATTCGCTGGTGTGGCACAACTCAAAGTGAAAAGAAACACAGTGGCTACAACAATGAGTTCAAACCTAAAAACACTGTGTGTATGGCATAGTGTTGGATTGTGTTTTGTTCTGTTGGGCATAGGGTTGCTATGAGTGGGACCTGACTCAATGACACCTAACAACAAATCTAGGGTGCAGGGAGTTAGGACTTCAACACATGCATGGGGCAGGGGTAAAATTTCACTATGAACACTAAGGAACTGTATTACATTTGAATTTTACTAGCCACATGTTTTCTTTTTCACTGTGCTTTCACCAAGGGCTTGCTACATACTAGGCATTATGGCAAGCTCTGTGCACAGGATAGAGTAGCAACAACAGACACCTAAGAGGAAGCTCACGTTCAAAGAGGTTCAGTGCTTGTACTTCATCCAAGGTCAAAGAGCCTCTTAACTGATAAGCCCAGAGTGAGGAAGTAATTCTGAGTGTTTTTTAACTCAAAAGTCTGTGCCTGAGGTACTCCAGCAGCTGTGTCCTTTGTACTTTAACTATGAAATTGTCCTGGGATACACAATAATCACATCAACAAGCACATTCCCTGGCTGCTTCCTATAGGAAGACAATTCATCACTCAGGTATTAAT
Source organism: Pedetes capensis (assembly GCA_007922755.1). Lineage (NCBI taxonomy): Eukaryota > Metazoa > Chordata > Mammalia > Rodentia > Pedetidae > Pedetes > Pedetes capensis. Next base: position 300,989 of record VMDO01000278.1, on the reverse strand, counting down.
TGCTATAGTAAGGATTAATTACTTGCCATTGTAGCTTTGAGTTTTACCAGTGTAACAATTATCTCCTCAACATTACCTGTGTAAGTAATAAAATACAGCAATTAAAATTTTCGAGCATTTATCAGGGGTTAGATACTGAAGTGAATGCTTTATATAGATTTCTTCAATTCCCAAAACAATTACTAGTTTTATTAGCCACTTTTCTTCAGTGTGACAAAATACCTAAGAAAATCAACTTCAAAGAGAAAAGGCTTATTTTGGCTCATGGCTCTACAGTCCCATGACTATATTGCTTTGGGCATGAGGCAAGGCAGAACATCATGGCAGTAGACGTGTGTGGCAAAGGAGTCTGTTCATGTCATGGCAATCAGAAAGCAAAGGGGGCAGGGGAGTAATGAGGACAGAGTTTACCCTTCAAAACTATGCTCTCTGTACCCTACTTCCTCTAACTAGGCAACATCTCCTACTTTCTATCACTTCCCAATAATCCTGTCAAATCATGAATTTATCAATGGATTAGCCCATTGATTATGTTACTGTCCTCATGATCTAATTACCTCCCAATAGCCACTTGCAAAAGGACCAAGCGTATAATACATGAGCCTTTGGGAACATCTTATATCCAAATGATAACATTATTATTATCCCTGTTACAGAGCAAATGAATGTTCCATTTAATCTTGGACTCAAACACATATAGGCTGTGACTGCAGATCTCTCTACCAGAAACTCTCTGCCATTTGACTTAGTGCAACTTATTAACACACATAGTTTGTATTAATAAAATTAATGGAAAGTATCACAGTACATTATATAAAGTATTCCACAGTCTCTGCAGGGATTTACTTTGTAAAGAATCCACCCTGTGTAACACAGAGAACCAAAGAAGCTTTCCTTTTTCATCTCCCTTATACTATGTTCCTTGAAAATATTTCTGGTGAGAGAGGTTTCGCTCAAGTAATAGCTTTGCATAAAAGTTTAAGGATGAAATATATGATTTTAAAAACAACATGATGGGTTTTCAAGGGGAAAATTGAAATGTTATTTCAAGTCCCTGGATAATCAGATCAATAGACAACTTCCCAGTGGAGACATTTGCCTTTGACTGCCTAAAGCAATAGTCCCTCCTTTTTTCCTCAAGAGGCCACCCCACAGTTTAATCGTCCTCACTGTGAGGAGTTATTTGTCCTCATCTGTAGCCTAAAATTCTTTCTGTCAAATTTCAATATGGTAACCAGTAGCTGCTCTTTCAAATAATCCCTTAGTTTTTTGCACCCAGTAAAAAGTCTTGATAAGTAAACAGTTCACTCATGGAGCTCCTACGGGGTATCTGTCAGGTGCCTTTTAAATCACTAATACTTTAAAAACACAAAAGAAGAATGTGCAACAACCCCTACCTACAAGATGCTTAAGCTGCAGGGGAAAGTATGACAAAATGAAAGGAAACAAAATGACAAAAATGAATGAATCAATTTTCCCTTAATCACAAACAACTACATATGAAATGGATATTGACCACTTAAGCGGCAAGCACTGTAATAAGATTAGGCACAATGAATAACCCAAATACTGCCTCGCCCTAGTGAATGTACTCAAAAAACATTTTAACTGTTGCAACTGTTTCATACAGGTACCTGCAAACTATCCAATTATTTTAAGTCCTTTCAAAGTATATTATGAAACTCCGGTTGCCAGATTTAGCAAACAAATTTAGTTGAATTTGAATTTCAGATAAAGAATAATGTTTAAATAAGTCATAAATATTCAACAGGACTAACTTATACTAAAAATTGGTCACTTATCTGAAATTCAAATATTACTGGGTGTCCTGTATTTTAACTGGCAAGAGTAACATATCATTTAGCCACCAGTGCTAAGCTGCAAAACAAATATAAAGATCTCTAACTTCAAGTAAATTACCAAATACAAATCCTCCAGTTTATGCCTAGGAAGTATGCAACAAGAGAACGAAGATCACCACACAATTTCATGACAGAGGCTGTGAATGGTACCCCTGGGACAGTGTAACACAGCACACCTGAAGAGTGAACAACAAAAGAAAGGTTAAAGTTTTCTTTATGAGATTGCAATTTCTGGTTTTACTTGATAGATATACTTACAGGAATCAGTGCAGTGCTGAATGGGGCAAGAGATAAATAGAGCTGTCTCTGAGTATGCTATCATACCCTACACCACATTGAATCCTAAATAGTTATGGTTAGCAACCTGCTGCTCAAAACATCTATCAAATCTATGTGCATCCATCACTCAGCTGTGCTAAGTTTCCTTACTGCTTCTAGAGGGAACAGCACACACTAGAAACACGGTGAATATAGTGCAACATGTGTGCACATGCATACACAATCACACGTGCACTGTTGCCAGTTTGGTGAGCAGTAATCCTTAGCTCACACCTTCATTCTGGAACTGTCAGTACCAAAAGTGTCCCCAACAGAAGACAGTGCTTATCCACCTTTACTACATGTGTCACTCGCATTTCAGAGCTCGAGGAAAGGAAAGATCCTGGAGGCCCATATTAAATTAACCCAGCTTATATTAACTATGTACAGGGCACATTGCAACGGTGGTATAAGAAAAGACTTCTACTGAGAGAACAAAATTTGTTTTCTTTTCTTCTTTATTACACAGATCAGTTGACTTTCCCAGAATCCCTCAGTGCAGTGCAGGTATGGACAAAAGAATGTGTTTAGGCCAATGGAATGTGGCAGATGGGATGTGTTCTATTTGTACATCTGACCCATAAAATGCTCCCAAGTCACATGGGGTCATCAGAGCTCCAAGACAGTAGACAGCTGGGTCTCTAAATGTCAGTCTGGTGCCCAGCCTACTGACCAACCAGATCTGCATTAATAATTTTGCATGAGGTAGAGGTGGTTTGAGAGAGTGTTATTGCCATCAGCACTATTAATATATGCTCTAGTCACTGCAAATTAAATGGAAATACAAATTATGTTTCATGAGGCCTCTCTCTTACAATACTGTTGCTATGGCTTAATTTATAACTCCTCAGGCCTTATAGAAAAAGTCTCTTCTTCCTCAGTGTTATATTGATCCATCCTGCAAATAAAATCCAGTTTTCCTGCATATTTAAACTCCTCAATTTAAACTTTCATAAGCCACTTGACCACCAATATTTAGAAAATCTCTACCTTAAGTCTGTAGTACATATAGAAAAGCAAACACCAGAATGAATTAGGAAAAAAAAAGAAAAAGAAAAATTAATAGTTTGAATGACAAGAAAAAGCTTCTCTAAAGAGAGTATTTAAAGCAGTGTGGCAGTGCCACAAAGAACAGATACAGATAAGTAAAATATATGCAGAGGGCCAAAAAACAAACCCACACACAAATGAAAAATGAGAGAGGGAGATAAATGACTGCAAGATAAAACTCACCCTCAGGGAGTATTTTGAGACAACTGATGGCAAGGAAAATTAATAGAAAAGTTTTGTGAAGAAGCAGCATTTTAGCTGACTGGGCTTGTATGTCAGGTATTTTAATAACTTTGGCAGTTCCCACATTCTACAGTCCTTCCCAAATCTAAGAAAAAAATCCCTGGGGCAATTTCTTCTCTTGTTGTTGTTAGGTGCTGTCAAGTCGGTATCTGACTCATAGTGACCCTCTGTACAACAGGGGAAACACTATTGTCAGTGCTTCTCTGCTGTTCATAGGGTTTTCAATGGCAGATTGATTTTTGGGAGTGGGCTGCTGGGTCCTTCTCCCAAGCCTACAGCATCTGGTGTTCCCAGGTGGTCTCCCATCCACGTACTAACCAGGCGGGACCCTGCTTAGCTTCTGAGATCTGATGGGATCGGACGCCACAGGGCTACCGCTGCAGGCGGTTCATCAGGGCTTATTAATAGCATTCTCATTTTTGTCAATATCTCACTCCCCCACAGAGTAAAAAAAGTAGAGAAGCAGTAGCATAAGGCTGAAAAGTTCTAGAGTTTTCTTTAGCCTCCCAATGTAAAATTGTTGAACTTTTTACCCTACTTTCTGTTTGACCCAGTCCTGACAGAACTACATACAGTAGTAGGCCATGCTGAAGGCCAATCCTTGCCTGCAATACATGTCTTATCTGCTCCTGTATCTAATAAACTTTGAATTGTTTTTTTCTTTAACCTTTGTGTCTTCATAGGCCTTTCTTTTTGTATGTTTTGAATCCAATAAACTTGATCACTAGAACCAAATCCTCGGTCCCCTCTAGGAGTTGAAGTTATAGAGGACCCTAGTGTGACATAGGGAAGGACAAGTAGTTAAGCTATTCTTTGACCTTTGTAAATTTGAATGGTTTTATTAGGAGTATCAATCAAAATTTTTATTTTTCCTGTAAAATCTACATCCACAACTGCAGGAATAATTCTCTGCATACATGATGAACTCCTTCCTAAAATTAATCCCATTGTCCCTTTGGGCAAGGGACCATGAATGCCTGTATTTAAAGTTAAAGGTGGAGTATCTGAAGTTAATATTGCTGGGGAGGTTGAACACAAGTCCAATGCAGCATTCCCAGGCGTAGCTCGCCGGAGTTGTTGGACTCCTGTGCAAAGGGATTTTGAGGGCTGTAGCCCTGTGTCCCTTGTGCCCCCATTGTTTGCAGGGCCAGGGGCTGGCCCCAAATCCAGTTTCCCTACTGAGAAGGAGTAGTTGGGGTAGGCACAGGCATAACAGTTGGAATATCAGCAGGCAAGGCAGTACCATCTTTATGAAATCTAGAACAGCAATCTCTTTGCTAATGAAATCCTTTTTGGCAGCGAGGGCAAACAGTTTTTGGTCTGGATCGGTTTCCTGATGCAGCAGGAGTCAAAGGGACAGGAAAATTTTGAGGACAAGTTTTAGAAACGTGTCCTGATTGTTGACAATGAAAACATAATGGTGACTTAGCCTTTTGATTTACACCCTTTAGAAATTGAGGATATGACTGTCCCTTTAAGGCGGCAGCAATAGCCATGCCTCGTACATACGCTGGAGAGACTTCCTGACAGGTTTTTATAAAATCACTTATATTTCCAGTTCTATAAATTGGCCTCTATCCTAAATTTTGATTTGGATAATTTAGATTTATTTTCTTTTCTCTTTTTTGAATCATTAGGGCATTTTTTATGTCATCAGTATTTTTGTTTAACCCTTTATCTGGATCAAATCTTATTTGTAACATTTGAGCTGTGGTGTTGTATTAGGACTAAATAATAGCAAATCCATCTACTTTAAAACATTTCTTTCCCATTAGTATAGCTCTTGGGTTGGCCAGTATTAATATATAGAGGAGTCAATTTCTCTTAAATCCTTCATTAAGGCATCTAATTTATGAGTGAGATCCAGGCTATTTTTAAGCAAAGTCCATAAAGAGAAAGCTTCTGAAGGCACCTTTTCAGGACCATAGATAGTATACTAAGTTTTTAATTCTTTCTCTAATTTTTGCCAGATTTTTAAATTTAAAGCACCCTGCTCAGGAAACCAAGGAGCACATTCTTGAGCAAAATGAAAAAATTCTCTAAGTTGTCTACACGTTACTTTAGTTTCCCTTATATCTAACAAATGTTTCATTATCTGTACAAAAAATTCTCTAAGTTATCTATGGGCTACTTTTTTTCCTGTACTTTCTAGTCAGCGTTTCAGTATCTCTAGAAACATAAAACGTTCCTTTGATTCTGAACTGTCCATGATTACTCGTCCTTTCACCCAGACTTCCCTTTCTTTACTGTACTGGGGGGCTCGAGAAACCCGTGACGAGATCCTATCCTCATCGGGGAAAAAAAAAAACCTTACCTTTCAGGTGTCTCTTTTTTAAAGAGCAAGTGGTCATTCCTTCGGGTCCCTGTTCGGGCGCCAACTGCCTCAGACCAGCTGCAGGCTAGATAGAATCCAGGGTCTCCCGAAGGCGGATGAGGAGTCGGCGGTGGGTAACAAACACAGCACCTCTGAGGCAGTGTGATCTTGTTCCCCTTCCCTTATTACCATACCCCAAATATTTATTCTATCAGCAAGATCCCACTGACCAGAAAAGCCTTGTCTTTTATGATGCTGAAATCTTAGTTCACATCTGTACCTAACAGAGCTAAAGTGAAACACATTATTAGTTGATGCCAATCCATGGTGCCTGAGGTACTCAGGAAAAAAAGATACTCTAAAATAATTGGATGTTTCTTTAAAAAGAAAAGTTGTGCAAGTTACCAACTCCATGCAATGAAAATACTGCCAATCTCAGGTGAAGCATAATAACATTGTAGCTTATGTTCATCTCAATTCCATGGGAAATTCTTATTTTACCAATGTCAGAAAGAATTCCTTTCTAAATTCTTTCAGTCAGAATCTTGAAAACCAAGGTAGTAGATCCTGTTTTCACTTCAAAACATTTTAATTGAGATAATTTACATGGAGTAAAATCTACTCATTTTAAGTATATAATGTATTTATTTACTGAAATAATATAACTGTATGACCAGCATCAAAATCAAGATTTAGAATAATTTCATTGCACCTCCCCTCTGTGTTCCCAAATGTCATGAAACTACAGACAGTTGCTTCCCGCCCTTATTGCTGGTGCCTAGAGACCACCCATCAGATAGATATTCAGCATCATTGCTGTATTTTTGTGGAATTCTTTATAAACCTTATCACACTATACATCATCTTTTATGTCTGGCTTATTTCACTCAACATAATGCTTTTGAGATTTGTCTATGTTGTGCATATCTTCACTAGGTTTCTTTCCATAGCCATATTGAATTTCTCTGTATGCCTATACCACAAATTGTTTATTGACTGGTTAATGGACATTGCTACTGTTTCCTTTTTTGCTAATTATAGACACCTGTGTACATTTTGTGTGTGTGTGTGTGTGTGTGTGTGTGTGTGTGTGTGTGTGTGTGTGTGGCATTCATGCTTTGGGGGTATTTTGTTTGCTGGTTTGTTTCTGCAGTATGGGTAGCTGAACCCAAGGGCGTCACACATGCTAGGGAAGTATTCTATCACTGAGCTCCACTCTGAGCCCTGTTTTCCTTTTTTATTTTGAGACAAGGTCTTACTAAGCTGTGCAGGCTATCTCTGACTCAAAGCTTTGATTCTCTTGCCTCAGCCTTCTGAGTCCTCAGGATGACAGGTGTGTGCAAAGATATCCAGCAAAAGCTCATGGTTTTGACTGATGAGCTTTTATAATAGGCCTTCATTTTAGATAGCTTGAGCCATCAACTTTGTTCATTTTCAAATTTCTTTTGGCCCATCTTGGTTTTTAGTATTTCTCATACATTTTAGAATCAAGTGGCAGATTTTTAAAAGGCCTGATATTTTGATTGGATTAACCTAGAATCTACACATCAGCTTCTAGTAGGAATAATGTGGGGAAGTAATTATCTATAGTTTCATGGAAGGCAGAAACAGAGGGCAAGTGCAATGGAATTGTCCTAGATCTTGATTTTGATGCTGGTTATACAACTGCATCATCAGTATTAAATATTTTAAGAGATTCCAGTATGTGGGCTCCCATTCCACCCTCCCCTCTATCCATCACCTTTATCCACCTTTGCACTGTGCATTCAGACAGAGCTCCTAAGCCACCAGGCTGGCATGTACCAAGGGAAGCTCTTGACATCCTCTTGTCTAGTTCTCACCAATAAGCATTTGTTTACACAGGACTCCTGTCCCTCCCCAGGTACTGTCACAGCTTTTCATTTGGCTGCCATCGTATGCTCCCTCTTTGGGTCTAAAAAATACTTTCTGCATCGCTATTGAGCCCCTACAAGCTCTCTTGTGCTGTGGCTTCCTTTTCCTCCCACCCCAACAGGGAGCTCATACCTCCTAAGTCAACCATCTGATGAGGCATGAAGATGGGGAAATCTCACCAGGATGTGCTAAGGAGCAAGGCTACATGCCTACAGCATACTGAGCTCCCTGCCCTGTGCCCACACAGGTGAGGGGCCCAGGTCTTGCACTGTCTAGTCCACTGACCCTCCTTTATTTATGTGGATACCTGCACCTAAGCAATTCTAGCACTTGAAGCATCCTCTTTGCTTACTATTAGGTTATTTCACTTAGTAAACAGCCAGTGGATAGAAGTACGTGATTGTTCTTTTGTGGTACCACTTCCTAAGCAAGAAAACATTTCTTGGGGGCAGCAAGGTAGAGGTTAGGGTGGAAGGGGGCTAAGTTTAATCACATTTTGTTTGACCTGACAGTGAAAAGGATTTAACACAAGATTTAAAAAGAGTCTAACCTGTACCTCTGGTTAGTTCAATGCCCCATTAGTCCATGTAATGATTTTATACCTACAGGACAAAGATACATTTTTTTTTCTTTTTAGCCTCTCTTTCTTTTAAAAGAAAGAAACTCACAAAACTAAAATCACTGTAAAGACAGAAAGAGGCTCCTAATTTCTCTATCTAGAGAATGCACTGGAAGTCTTTGCTTTAACTCATGTCTTTTCAACAACCATCTGATTTAGGAGACCAAATACTAAGGATTTTTCTCCTTCACTGTAATATGACTGTTAATGATAAATACAATACTCTTTAACATTTTTGCCTGAACTTCTGTAATATTCATGACGTATGAGATCATATTTTTTGATGTTTTCTACATGTTGAAATTGGTAAATTAATGAGAAAATGGAAAATGTTATGCCCCTGGAACCTACTGGGAATTATCTATCTTGTGTATTTGTTTACTTGTATATTGCCTGTCTCTACCTTACCTTTCCCTCCCCGCAACAAAAACTCTGTAAGGTACAAAGAATCCTACCCTGAGCAACTCCACACAGATAATACCTGGCCATTCAGTATCTGTTGCTAAATAAATGAGTATTTATTCCAAGAGCTCAAACTGGCATGACCAAAGCAAGAAAGAATTACACAATTCACACTCTGACATCATTTGTAATAAAACCCAAATCATCCTCATTACACACTCATTAACTACTCATTAAATCACTTAGTTTAAAAGATGAAAGCTTAATATTTTGTTGACCTAGAAAAATAAGATCATTTGCCCAAATCATAATTCAATATGCAAGACACTCACTTCTTAGATTATAATAGGTATACGACCTTCACTATTTCAAGATTTTAGTAATTAGAAGAACACAGATGAAAATGGGCCCTGGATATTCAGGCAAAGAATAAAGAATGTTTGCCAAAAAGTTAACTATATTTAATCAGAAAATTAAGAGCAATAAAAATGACTAAAACAAAATCATATCCATGAAGACATAATCATATAAAGTAATATGATTTAGCCAGTGCAAGTTCCTAGACCTTAATACTACTAGGAAATGCTTATGATATAATATCAAGAAGAAAATGCAGGCACACATCTAAATATATATATGCATATAAACTCTAAGTGTATACATAAATATATGTGTGCTATATTCCTTAAACTCTAAGGATCCATGAATTTTGAAATACATAGTCATTTTAATAGCAGCTTTTTTGGAGGATAAGAAATAGTACCACATAAAAAACATATAACTCTGAGATGCATTAAGATTACAAAATCAAATGTCTGAGGCGTGTGGGTTTTCTAATGAAGAAAATGGTGTGTGAGGAGGAATAAGGGGATGAGAGAACAATATTCAAAGAGAATATACAAAATGCCAAAAGCCCTTCTTTTTCCCTAATATAATTCATTGTTGTTTGGTTTCTCTCAATTTTTGTTTCCTATCTTCTCTATATATCTACAATCTTAGACAAACTTCATCAAAAATATTTTCTCAAGCATTTTTTTTGAACAAGAAAATTACGATCTACGGTTGTGTTATTTTACAATGCAAATTCCTATCTTTTCAGTTCAAGCCCTAACTCTGGGGAGTTTAGTTTAAAATGTTTTAGGCTACCGCTCCTAGGGCTAGGTATTCCTAGAAATTTCCTCTGGCAGCTGGAGAACATTGGCTGTTTTATTTTACTTTGTTTTTAGATTTACCTTCCTTGCTGATCTGGAGCTTCGGGGCAGCTGGATACATTTTAAAAGAAAGAACAATATCATAGAACTTTCTCCTGTGTTTCCTGCTTTCTCTATATCTAAAATATCTGATAACAGTAAATATATTATTCAACTGTAATTAACTCAAAAACTACTCAAATATATGTACCACATCAAATAAGCTTTTCTTGCCATCAATAAAAGTAATTTCCTCTGACATTTCTTTTCTTGGTGATGTTTCTCACATAAAGCCCATAAATGAAAGGTTATCTATCATCATAAAGGAGATATACCTTTTTGATTTTAGATTTGCTTGCAACATTAACAATTCTGTTAACAACATATAAATCAGAAATCTACATACTTCTCTCAATCCTAATTGAATTCATAAAGCTTTGGTTTTTCAGACATTTTAATTAGTATGTGCTAACTTCACACTATTGTTCCCTTAAAGACCAGCACATTAAGCATGAAAAGCTTAGATTTTATATAGCTGCTTTTAAAATGATAACTCTCACAATTCTGGAAACAAAGAACACTAATAACATGCTATCAATTTTATTTACAGAAACACAAGACAAGAACTAATTCCAAATGACAGTTTTAGCAGGGAGAAGCAAATGAAGAAAATGCTCAGGGGGAACCAGAATAATACCCAATTTCTCACTTTTTGCCCAATCATTTGTTATGGGATACTATAGTATTGATATAAAATGGCTGGGGTTTAGCTCATATGGTAGAGTGCAGCTCAGCAGTCTTTGAGGCCCTGGGTTTGATCCCCAGCACTGCACACATGGGAGAAGGACGTGGCAATCCACTCCTGAAGCAAACCTGAAAAACAATCAGCCACTGAAAATCCTATGAGGTCAGCCATTGAAAACCCTCTGAGAGGCATTATAAATTGGACACGATTCAACAACACCTAATGAACAACAACAGTTGATATAAAACTTGGTCAGCTCTTCTTCACAAGTTTTTCCAACTTGGTATTTGGTTCAAGAGTTGGAACATACACCCAGAAGCAAATTGAAGGCATTACTTATTGAAGAGATTATCTTTAAACTGGGCATGGTGGCACACACTGTAATCCCAGCAACTCCAAGAGGTGGAGGCAGGAGGATTGCAAGTTTGAGATCAGAGGTAGTCTGTAATTTAGTGAGACCCTGTCTCAAAAAGTAAAAAAGGGCTGAGGGTGCAGCTCAATGGTACAGTACTTGCAAAGCATGCAAGCACGAGGCCCTAGGTTGAACCACCCAGTACGGGGGAAAAAAAGAGATTGTCTATATTATGGCATTCATAGCCATAAACCATCATGTACAGTTTTAAAGGAAAAAAATCTGATTTTAATCACTACATGGGCCCCATACTGGAGGCTCTCTGTTCATACATTTCAGACCAATCATTTATAGAAACAATTGAACTGAGTCTAGCACATCCAGAACTCAAAGGCATGCAGAAACTGCCTAGGAGGCTAAATTTGGAAATTTTATTTCCAAATTAAATGTAAAAGGGATCTTTCAAAGGAAAAACATACATCTATATAGTTTTAGTAGCCTAAATTTATACTCTGGCCCAACTTCTAGGATTAACCATTTAATACAAAAAGAAAAAATTCTTGGATTGATCTGAGGTAGGCAACCCAACAGCACAAACTTCTCAAAGTACTAGCTTCTCCGACTGTCAGTTTAAGACAATGCCTCTGGTACCTTCATCATTTATCCTGGCTTCTTGGCCCAGTTCCCTCTCATTCATCCTATCTTACCAGCTATGTTATGGACTGAATTGTTCCCAACCCCCCTCAATTCATATGCTGATGCCCTAACCTTAATGGAATTGCACAGATGCTCCTTGATTTAAGATGGAACTGTGTCCTGATAAACCCAACATAAATCGAAAATATCTAAGATGAAAATGCATTTAACACACTTCACCTACCAAACCTCCTAGCTTTAGCAGCACAGCACACTGCAGGGGGTGGGTTGCTTCCCCTTGTGATCACATGGCTAATGAGGCGCTGTGCCTCACTGCCCCTGCCACTGCCAGCATCCCAGGTAAGCACCACACTGCATCAGAGCAGCCTGAGGGAAAACAAATCAAAACTCAAAACTTAGAAGCATGGTTTCTACGCACTTTCTTCACTTTTGCACCACAGTGAAGCTGAAAAATCCTAAATCCAATCCCTGTACATCAGGGTCCTTCTATATTTGAAGATAAGATTTAAAATTAAATGAGGTCATAAGGGTGAAGCCCTAATCCAAAAAGACAGATGTCCCTATAAGAACACAAAGAAGAAAGAAGAGGAAAGGCCATGTCAGGACAAAGTGAGAAAGCAGCTGTCTGCAAGTCAAAACAGAGGCCTTGGGAGAAACCAAAACTGCTAACATCTTGATCTTGAACTTCAAGCCTCCTCAAGCATGAGAAAATAAATTTCTATTATTTAAACCACTCAGTTTGTGGTAGTTTGCTATAGCTGCCCTAGGAGACTAATGTACCTGTCTTCTGTGTCTTCATTTATCTGTGATGATCCCTCAAATTGATCATATGCCAGGTAAAAATATGGAACATGTACCCACACAGACATTCTTCCCCTCTTCTCTTCACCATGAACACAGAATCCAATGCTAAGCTTACATTCTTATTTGATCTAGAAGATGCCACTGACCCTCCCTGGTTCATGACTTACTTCCAGACTTCTTGTTGTTGTTGTTGTTAGGTGCTGTTGAGTCGGTATCCGACTCATGGCGACCCTGCGTACAACAGGCAAACCATTATTGTCAGTGCTTCTCTGCTGTTCACACGGTTTTCAATGGCGGACTGATTTTTGGGAGTGGGTTTCTGGGTCCGTCTCCCAAGCCTACAGTACCTAGTGTTCCCAAGCGGTCTCCCACTGAAGTACTAACCAGGCCCAACCCTGCTTAGCTTCCAAGCTCTGATGTGATCAGATGCCACAGGGCTAGAGCTACAGGTTACTTCCAGACTATATGTCTGTAATCATCCATTAAGGTGACCCACTATATCCCTAACATTCTGCACGACATGGGTAAACAGGAGCACTGCTTGTGACTCATGTTCCATGTTGTCTTGCACTTTTTACCCATTCCAGGTGGCATTACTGGGTTACCATAAAAGCTCTTCACTAAAAGTTAAAGTGAATTCAAGCTGAACCTCACCAATTTTTTTTAACAAATTATGTTCTCTTGAGCAAGTTATGAAGACTCCTTGCACCTCTCTTCCTTCAGATAAAAAATGATGGCAATAGATATCTAATACCTTTAATGTCAGGACTGGATGTCAATAATGTCTGGAAAGCATTAAGCAAGGTGTCTGGAACGTAGTAAGAAAACAGTAAATGGTGGCTGCTATGTCTTATTATCATCATCCCTAAAAGTTGGCAGCCAGGAGAGATGCAAGCCTAGTGGCTTGTTCTGGAATTGAGCCTAGACCAACCGCAGGCCTCAGAATGTTACCACCTTAAACCACATTCATGCCAACCATTTCCAAGCACTAACTACATACAACACACTCAGACAGCAAGGGGGAAGGTGATGGCTGCCTGCACCTGAGAGGTAAAAGTGTTGGATGAAACAGACAAGAGGTAGGTACTGTAATTATGGGGTCCACAAAGAACAATCGTTTGGAAAGAACAGACTGGGAAGGTGAACTCTCACCAGTGACTGCCATACACATTTCTCAGGGCATGGATCAAGTTCAAGGCCTAAAAACATGCACAGAGCCATTAAACGTAGTAGGTCCTGATTCTTTTCTTTTTTAAATAAATGATCAAAATAATCCTACTGGGAAGGCTGGTTGCAGAACTGTGCATGTAGACTTCAGTAAGGCCAGATCATCAAGGACAGGAATGATGGTGATGACATGATCTGATTAGGATCAAAACTGACTTTGCCATTCACGTGGAAGGGCCTGGAGCCAAAGGTTTGTGGGTGGTAACCAGAAGCAGAAAGGGTGACTGGAAGCTGAGCAATACCCTAAACCCTTTTCTGCCAAGAAAAGATCGAGGTAGAATCACAGTCATGACCCACAGCATGGCGGCCTGCTCTCACCCCACACAAGAGATAGTTGCAATCTACCTTACTTGACAGCATCATTCTGAACACCACTACAAATCATCTCTTAATGATCGTGACATTTATGATGCTGGACCTTATGTGTATTTTATTTCTGCATTTAGCTGAATTAAAAATGGACAGCAAAGGATCATAAATATGAAACAAGTCCAAAAACAATATTAATAAGCCTACAAAAGCAAGCCTTTATTGGCTTCGACTGACAATCTGGCTGAAATAAAATCCAACTGTGTAAATTCTGAGTCCTGTATTCCCAATATGTCCACTTTGAAAAACTTTCAGGATGACAAACCAAAATCACATCAGAAACAGATTTTTAAATAAATTAAATTCAATAGTAAAGTTAAGTTCTATACTGTAAATTGCCCTCCTGCCAGGGAATATCTTTGAGAAAAGAATAATCTTAAGACCAAAAAAGAAAGCTTTATGAACACATTTGACAATATAAATATTCCAGATGATTCTGAAAACAACTTTTATGAAAGTTCAATCTAACGATTGTAACTATAAGAGTTTTTTTGTGAAAAAATTACTCCGGGGAGCCAACATGTCAAAAAGAAGACACTATAACAAATAATTTCCTTTCAAGGCAAATCTCTTTTCTGACAAACTAAAAGAAAATAAGAATAAACCATCTTAATGTGTACTTTCCAACGAAAGTACCTTCTGAAGTTCTAGGGCTGACCTCTACTTTATTAATCCAATATTATTTTGCTGTGACCAACTGAAGCAGTAACATAGAAAGGAAATAAAGAAACCTCATAACCTTGTGGATAAGAATATCTAACATTTGCACAAGGGCCAAGTGTGGTGGTTCATGCCTGTAATCATAGTGACCCAGGAGGCAGAGGCAGGAGAATCACTTTTTGAAGGCCAGAGGCAACCTGAATAACTTATCAAGATTCTTTCTGCTGGGCATGGTGGCACATGCCTGTAATCCCAGCAGCTTGGGAGGCAGAGGCAGGAAGATCACAAGTTCGAGACCAGAGGCAGTCTGTAGAATTTAGCGAGACCCTTTCTCAAAAAGTAAAAAAATGGGCTGAGGGTGCAGCTCAGTGGTCCAGCACTTGCAGAGCATGCAAACGTGAGGTCCTCAATTCAAACCCCAATACCACAAAAAAAGATTCTTTGTCAAGTTAAAAAGTAAAAAACATACTGGGGGTGCAGCCTAGTGGTAGAGCACTTGCAACATATGTACAACGTATGCCCTGGGTTCAACCCCCAAGCACTGCCAAATAACAATAACAACAACAATAATAATAATAATGATAAAGATAAAGAATATCTAACATTTGCACAGCCTGCAGCCGTACCACTGTGGCATCTAATTCCACCAGATCTGGGAAGCTAAGCAGGGTCAGAGCTGCTTAGTACCTGGATGGGAGACAGCCTGGGAACACAAGATGCTTGTAGGCTTGGGAAAAGGACCCGGCAGCCCACTCCCCCAAAACAGTCAGCCATTGAAATCCCTATCAATAGCAGAGAAGCACTGACATTAGTGTTTCCCCTGTTGTACATAGGGTCACTATGAGTCAGACACTGACTTGACAGCACCTCACAACAACATTTGCACCAAGTGCTATTATATTTCAGCTTCCTTGAAAAACATTTCAGCAGTAAAGGAATGAAGTGCAAAGGAAGCAAGAGAAGGAGTCAGGGATAAAGGACCCACAAGGGCAAAGTTTACATGTTCAGACATCCTTGCTGCCAGGGCTCTTGAAGCCATGAAAAACTGGGTTCAGATTCAGGCGTATGTTCAATGTTAAAATGTAGAGGATTCAGGCTTAGGGTATAGTTTAGAATTTTAACCCTATGTATAGATTATTGTTGTTGTTAGGTGCTGTCAAGTCAGGTCCAACTAATAGCGATCCTGTGTACAACAGAAAGAAACACTCCCAATTCAGTGCCACGTACATGATCTTTTTTATGTTTAAGCCCATTGTTGTAGACACTGTCAATCCATCTAGTTCAGTGTCTTCCTTTTTTTTCATTGACCTGTCACTATTCCAAACATGATGTATTTGTATAGGGACTGGTCCCTCCTGACAACATGTCCAAAATATGTAAGACACAATCTTGCCATTCTTGCTTCCAAGGAGCACCCTGGCTACACTTCTCTATGACAGATCTATTGGTTCTTTTGACAGTCCATGGTATATTCAATATTCATCTCCAGCACCATAATTCAAAAGCATCTATTCTTCTATCTCCCTTTTTCAATGTCCACCTTTCACAACCATATGATGCAATTGAAAATACTATGGCATGAGTCAGGCACACCTTTATCTTCAATGTACCGTCTTTACTCTTCAGCACTTTAGAGAGAGGTCTTTTACAACAGCTTTTCCCATTGCAATGTGTCTTTTGATTTCTTAACTGCTGCTTCTCTGAGTGTTGATTGTAGAACCAAGTAAAGCAAAATTTTAGACAACCTCAATATTTTCTCCACGTATCATGAAGTTGCGTATTAATCCAGTTGTAAGTATTTTTGTTTTCTTGATATTGAGGTGCAATCAATACTGAAGCCTGTATTCTTTGACTTTCATCAGTAAATGTTTCATATCCTCTTCACTTTCAGTGGGAAGAGTTGTGTCATCTGCATAATACAGGTTGTTAATGAGTCTTCCTCCAATCCTGATGCAATGTTCTTCATAAAGTTGATAGATGAATAAAATTTTTTTTCAATTTTTATGTAAAATAAAATGATAATGATACTCCACAAAAACAAAAACAAAACACCTTAAAAGCTAAACTTGAACTCAATTGTTCACAGGGTTCAGAAAAAACCTTTTAAATCGTCTAACTGGAACAAGGAGTTCAGCAATTTGAACACAAGATTTAAACTGAAACCCAAATCAAATCTGAACCTTCTAAATTTTAACATATTGCACCCACACCCACACCTGAACCCAGTTTTTTGAGGGTTTAAAGTCTTGGTTGCACAGATTAGGTTTAGAACTGCCACAAGCATAAAACATAAATTTCTGAAATAAATTTGATTAAATGACTAAAAGCTCTTAAGATCATCTGTGAGTTTAGATTTGCCATATCAAAAACATGCATACTTAATTTTGACAGGTGTAGCAAACTGTCCTGCAAATTGAGTGCATTAAAGTAGATATCCACTAGAATATATTGACTCTATTTAAAAACTTTCAACCAAGAGATTCTACCTGTACTTCTGGCCACCACACATCAGTAAGGACTTGGGATATAGCACACTGGTAGAGTACTTGCCTAGCACACAGTAGGCCTTGGGTTTGATCCTCAGCACCATAAAAATAAAAATAAAAAAGCAGGTAATAAAATAAAAACACAGAAAAGCAGCCAATCTTTTGCCTCAGAGATCTGTTTTCTTAGCTACAAAATGGAGATAATAAACCAACCCTATAGGACCACAGAGGGAAATAAGTGAGATAATATGAAATAGAGACACCACACCTTGAGTCAAGGCAAGTACCACAGTAGTCAACAGTGGTAGTTCCAAATCCAGAAAGCCTGCAATCAATTCCAGGCCAGTCTTTTACCAGCTGTGTGGTCCTGGGCCAAATGTTTAACCTCACTATGCCTCAAGATTCCCTTTGGAATCTTACCTCCTAGGGTTGTAATGAAAATTAAATGAATTAGTACATGCAAAGGGTTTGAGCAGTGCCTAGCAAGTAATAACGGGTAAAAAAAAGTTATTATTTTAGGCAGCAAATTCAATATTCCAACCTCTATTTCCAAATCCAGTAATTTTACAAACAGAGCTTCTATCACCATGTCAAAATCAAAAGCACAGCTGTGGAGAAAATGTGCCCATTACAGCTAAATAGAAATGTAAGTTCATTTGCATGGAATTGTGCATGCAAAACACCTCCTCTTTCTTGTTGGCTGAACAACATGATTACATGTATTTTGGCAGATATAATTTCTTGATTGACTCTATGATATTTATAAGATACAAATGTATAAATCAATAAATAAATATAATTCTTCATCTAGAAACATTATAAAAATGTATTATTTTAAAAAAAATACCACCTAAAATAGTTATAAACAATTTAAATGTGAGAGCATCCTCTCTTTCAGTAATATTTTAGTCTTCACATCTGAAAACTTTTACCACCATCAATATTTATCACATATATGCATGGATACATGGCTATTTGTGTTGAGGTATTTATATACATAGTTTGAACCAAGAATTCTTATTCAAAATTATCACTTTTTATATGGAAATGTCACAATGAAAAGCATGTCAAAATGAATCACATTAAGATGTACATTAAAAATTTCTAATAAAAAAAATATATCACTTTTTCTCAATGAGAAAACATCACAAAAATATCACTTCCAACAAGAGAAAAAGTCAAAACATCCAAAGGTTGGTACAGTTTGTCTCTGTTTAAATGGTCACTGGCATTTTCTCAATGTATCCATTCCTGAAATTCCAAAGCCACTGAAACAATGGTAGGTGGAGTAATTGGATTAACACACTTAGAAGGCAACAGACAGGTGTCATTCATAACACAAAAATGAACAAAAATGTGTTCTGAGTTTAATTTTATTTTCACCTGGATTGAACATTAAGAAAAGGAAGTGTTACAAGATTAAAAAAGTAAAAGGGAAAAAATTTTCTGCCGTGTGATATACATATATATTTATATGGCAAAAATATTCCAATTCTAATGATTTTATGCAAAGTATCACTTAAAATTGTTCACTGCTTTAGTTCTTAGTAGCTGACTCCTTTTCTAGCCATAATTAGATACTATGCTCTTTCACAAAAGTTGTGAGACAGATATTTACACACATTATTAATATATTCAGTGAAAAAGTCTACAGCATCAGCTAGGAGCATCTTTGGTTACACCTGAATTTGATCCCTGCATAAAACTAGGATAGATGCAGCTGGGTGCTGCGGCTGACGCCTGTGATCCTAGTGACTTGAGAGGCAGAACCAGAAGCACTTTGCACAACTTAGTAAAGACTGTCTCAAGATAAAAAATAAAAAAGGGGCCTAGAGGGGCAGCTCAGTGGTAGAGCACTTGCAAAATATGTGCAAGACTCTAGGTTCAACCACCAAATACCTCAAAAACAACAACAACGAAAAGCTAGAATAGATGCACATTCAGCCTTAGGTCAGTGAAATTAAGTGTCTGGATCATTAACGGAATATGCTTTGTCTCCATCATTCTATGATGTTCCTCAAAAACTTGAAAATCTCAGACTGTGCAAGTTAAGCCTTGAAGTGTTAAGCCAGAACATCTGTTATTTAAATTGTTTCAATAGGTCTTCAAAAAGAAAGGAAGCCACCAAGCAAAAGTAAAGCACAAACTTCACTTCAGCTTCCCAAATTATAATGTGCTGATAGTTCCTGATGAAGATAACCATTACTCGTTTTAAATAAATTGACTATAGGGAAAAAGTAGTCAATAAATTTGTTGAGAACCAGCCCATGTAGAAGCCCTAAAAGCTGTCTTCTACTTAAAAGTTAGTTGGATTTCTTTTCTGGTTTTCATGGTTGAAATACAATCACACAACTAAAGTAAACATTATCAACCTGAAAGATGATAGGATTATTTATTACAGGAGAGCAAGATGGTTCACACCATACAATTCCAAAGCATAGCAGCCTCAAAATTCACACAGTGAGGTTTCCAAAAATATGGCAGCTCTGATTTGCTACACAGGTTTCCAGAACTGGCAGTATTCCCAGGGTTGTGCCAGATGACATCACAGCCTTTCTGAGTCAGCTTTTAAATGCATTTTTAAGTGAATAAATTTGACCAGCATTTGATGTAAATCTAACTCTTAAGGACAACTACTGTGTATAACAAAGACGCTGTCTTCACACTGCAGTATTTAAATCATCAGCAGCATTTTCCTCCTCTTTTCTGTGTGATATGCACCATGGAACCTCATAGCATTATTAAAACTAAAATGAATCAAGGGGTTGTTTTTAGTTTCATGCAAAACCAGTAGCTTCAGTTACAAGCAAGACAACCTTCTTCCCCAAAAACTCACAGGCATTTTGGCTCCATTCACTCCAAATTCAGAAACATGAGACACCAGCTAAATAACATTATTGAATGGTTTTTCTGGACTGTATGCCTCTCTCTTGAAAGATGATAGAAATTTTCATCAAAAAAACAAACAAGACATGGGCTGGGACTGGAGCTCAGTGGTAGAGTACACTTGCCTAGAATGTGCATGGCCCTGGGTTCAATCCCTAGTACCGAGCAAAAAAATGGACAAAGTCCTCAAGAACCATCAGTGTTGGAAACAGACTTTGCTGTGAAGTAATATACTTTCCACGACAACACTGTCAAGTCAAATGATCCAAATGGTAGCAGGGCCATCTTTGCATGTGTGTATGTGTGTGTGCGTGCACGTGCATGTGCCCGTGCATAGGCTGGGGGAGAGAGAGAGGGAGGGAGGGCGAGGAATGGAGTAGGGGAAAGAGAGAGACAGAGATAGTGAAAGAACATGCACAGGGAGGAAGGATGTGAAGAGCCCGAGGTACACCCATGAAGGCTTTCTTTGGGCCTGATCCTTTAAGCCAAGTATTTCCCGGGTGGCATCCTCTAAGGCAGAGATCAGGCTAAGTGAGGAGTGATAAATGGCCCCTAGCCTGCACCAGCATTAAAAGAGGCCCGTTTGGCCCTGGCCACAGAAACAGAAAGGTCATTCATTACCCAATGTGAACAAACAGAGTGCATGGTCGTGATAAATAATGGTCGTTATTGAACTACAATGCTCTCTGGGAATTCTTCAACACTTCTTTGACGTTAATGTACTATTTCTGGAGGGCTCAGTGAGGCTCCCTCAGTATTATTTAGTGCTTCATGCTTTACATGGGACACCACCGAGACATTTACTTCTCCTTTGTTGGGATGCAGGAGTCTCAGCAAACACTAAATACCTCCTTTCATATCGCATGCCAAGTGTGCTCAAATGCACACACACCATGTGCTGGGGTCCACATTAGCAGCTGAGGCAAGCAGAGGCTTAGGAAAGCATAAACTTAGCACAGTGGAGACAGGGGCTGCTCTGGACTTTGACCTCTTCTGAGGTAACTATCTTATACCCCTGGCAGAAGGAAAAAAGAGAAATAGAGAAGACACTGCCTGAAAAAAGAGATGCCTCAGGGAAATGAAAATCACAGCACACCTCTTTTCATATAATCCTTGCCATTGTGCCTTCACACAAGCTGTTGTCATTGCAGGCGAGACTTATCACCCTATCCCCTGGAGTTCTTCACCAAGCCAACTCCCACTGGCTCAAGTCCAGTATCATGCTACCTAAAGCCATTCTCATGCATACAGCCCCAGCCACACACAGCCCACACTCCTCTGGGTTCCCAGTGGACCTCCTGCAGAGGCCGAATGGATGAAGCAGGTGTCATGGGTACATGGCCATTGTTAGTTACAAGTCTATACATCCCTCCCACACTATTTGGTGTCTGTCATGTGCCAGCACTGTGCAAGCAAAGCGGTCAAGTCATGAACAAAACAGTCCTTGCCTACCTTGCCCTAGACTAATGTCATCCTCTCCATGGAGTAGTGAGGACCTGGGACTTCTCCATTTGTATATTCCCAGACACTACTGACTACTGGTGGTATACGATGGTCAGAAAACATACATGTGGCTGTGTGAAAGGATGATCATGCAGGTCTGACTGCATGTGGGAAATAACTTATCTTTCTGTCAGCCTTGGATATTAAAACTTTAAAATGAGAATGATAACTACTTTACTGCATATGAATGTTTGGAATACAGAACTCATGTAACACACATTGATATGCCAAAAGAATGGGCATATCAGAATGGAAAAAAGAATGGGCATGTACAGGATACAATTGCATACTTATTACAAAAATGTAGCAATGACTCATTTCAAACAGAAAAACAAAAACCAATGCATATGGAACATAAGTCTATAATACATACTTGACTTGACCAAAGAATCATCAGTTGAAGGTAATGATTAAGGAATATTTTTAATTTTAAGAAAAGCACCTAGGAATCTCTCTGTCTAAATGTGGATGCTTACACCAAAAGCATGTACTATCTCTTATCTTTACGTATTAAACTCCCTAACTTTGTTTCACTCTGATAAGAAAAAAAAAGTACCTAAACATTATAAAAAATAAAGCCTCCCTTAGTATATATCTCATGCAATTTTATTACGTCTTTTTATAAACATTTTAAATTATTATATAATGAACACAAATGTATTCTATTCCTGAAATAATTTTACAAAGTAGATGTAGATAATGTTATATCCTTAACTCTCTAAACAAGCTATATAAGATAGGACCACCAGTTGTGACTTATCTTAGAAAATTTTGTGTTTTGCAATTGATATGAATATTACATCATTTTGATACTTGTATAATCTAAGGAAACTACAAACTGGAAAGGTGATGGAAGGAAAGAAGGAAGGAAGGAATACAGGAGGTAAAGACATTTCCATGGACTCAAGGACTTATCAGGGATGTCACTGGATATCAAAACATCATAATTACAAATTATCTTCACTGGTTAGTTGGCTCCCAGACGATTTCTGACTTTGGATGGTGAAGGAGGAAGGGACCTCAGGTTCTGATCTCCTTCCAGCTTTCCTACCAAATGGTGGAGAAAGAGGAATGGTGGAACACGATTAGGAACAAGATACACAAAGATGACAATGGGAAGTGGGGTTGAAACCCTTCCCCGAAACTGTAATAAGGACTAAAACTGGAAGTCTTACTTTGACCTTGTATCTCTCAACTTGTTTATGAAACAAAATCAAACAGTTTTCCAAAACAGTGACTTAAAGCAAGGTGTTTTCTTGCTACTTCAGAGACGAAGCCCGATGTCTCCCTCACTTGGGCACTCAGGCTGCAGAAGCTCCTCCCTTAGGCTCTCCAC
Organism: Pedetes capensis; assembly: GCA_007922755.1. Lineage (NCBI taxonomy): Eukaryota > Metazoa > Chordata > Mammalia > Rodentia > Pedetidae > Pedetes > Pedetes capensis. Next base: position 278,073 of record VMDO01000278.1, on the reverse strand, counting down.
ACTGCATAGAACAGGGGCACACAGCAAAGTACTCTTGAAGCTTCCATCTAAAGGTAAATAACACTCTCTCTATCCACTCATGGTCTAGTTGTCTGAGCAAATTTGAGACTAACGTCCAAAGGAGAAGACGACAAAAAGTCTAAGATACCATATGCCTAGAGTTAAAGAGCTAAGGTATTTCTTGAAACATATTAATAATGCTTAAATCACCAAAAGATTTCAAGACTAGTTAGGTTCTGTTACCATAAGATCAATTTAAAAAAACTAACTTTCCATTGCCAGAAAGTTTTCAGTTTGAGAATATCTCATAGACTCTAAACCCACAGAACATTTCTTATTTTTGGAGTACCAGAGAGTTGAACCCAGGGCTTTATGCATGCTTTGTGAGTGCTCTACCACTGAGATGCATTTCCAGCCCCCTTTCTAAAATATATCTTGAGACAGGGTCTTGCTAAATTTCACAAGCTGCCTTGAGGCTCAAACTCAGGGCCTCAGCCTCCCGAGTCAGAGGGATGACAGGCCTGCACCACCATGCCCATCTTAAACTTGCAGAATTTAACAGATGAAGAGGAATAGAGGAGTCACTGGTCTCTTCTTATTAAAACAGGGTTGAAAAAGAGGTATACAATGCAAGGGATGTAATAAGAAGCATTTTGCAGCACTGTAAAGAAAACCATACTTAACTCCAGGCTGCCACTAGTTTTGAATGTTAAGTCATACTTACATTTTTAACAAGTGAGCTTGTCACCAACAGAACGGGAGGGGAACAGTACAGACATTAGACTTTTAAGCTCAGGAAGACGTGGAGAAATGTCCTGCATGACCCAAGATTATACCCAAACAATTCTGTGGGGGTGGGAAGGACAGGTGAAAGGACGAATGAATTCTTAGTGATTCTCCAGTGACCCGGATCAATCAGCAACAACCTCCATGTCATTATCATGCCAGATCCACTTAGCATCACTGCTAGCTACTCCCCCATGCCCCTACAACTTCAGGGAATTTGCATTGATATTCACTATGTGCAAGCTCTCACCCTGGGAAAGAGGGGACCCTTTAACAGAAAGGGGATAAATGTTCTTAGCAGATGCAGCCTAACTCTTCCGAAGACAAAAGAATCTTTTCCTAGCTACATCATAGAAATCCTCACACCCAATTATAAAAACAAAGTTTAATTTCAGATACCTGTTTTATTCTCTGAAAACCACAGGCATACTTGTTAATGATAATGGTGAGTAAAGATTTTTTGAGCAACTCCCATGTTCCATGCACAATGCTAAATAATTTGCATGCACTATTTCTATGACTCTTATAAAATTGTTACTATTACTGTGTATTTGCCAATCTAATCAGCACCTTTTTAATAGTTTTAGAAGGCTTAAAAAAAAAAAAACCTATATGGATTACAATCAAGTGCAGACTGGATTTGCGGTCCATATCTGACTTTTTAGCCCTCTAAAACTGTTGACAGGGTGGGATTTAGAGACTATACAGTAGTTTGGGTTTATTAAGATGATCCCAGAACTAGCAAGAAAAGTTGGTATTAGGTGCCCTTGAGTGTGTGTCACTTACAGCAACCCTCATAGGGTTTTGAATGGCTGATTGTTTTTCTTCTCAGGATCATTTCAGGAATGGTTTGCCACATCCTTCTCCCATTTTTGCAGTGCTAGGGATTGAACCCAGGTCCTCAGAAAGTGCAGAGCAGCACTCTACCAACTGAACTAAACCCCAGCCCAAGTAACAGATAAGATCAAATCTTAGTGTTACTTCAGCTTCATAAAATTTATTTAACTACCAAGCAGTATTGTCCTGTAGTTCATATATATAATCTAGTAACCAACATTCACTTCAGCTTTTCAAATTTTAAAAAACTATGTATGATGCATGTTTTAAAGTCACCAAAATAATGGATATGAAATGCTTATGTTTCCACTTTTCTCCTTGTATACAGTACATACTATTTCTACGGATCACAATCAGAAGCAAACTTCTCTCTTAGATGGTAAGTCCCTATTTGCATTTCTCTTTCATTTTACCATGTATTCTATGTTCAGCATGCACAGGGTCACACTTGAAGCATGTAATTTACTCAGCTTTAAAATAAAACCTGGGAGAATGGTGAGCTTACTGGACTTCCCCATCTTGGTGATGCCTACAAGCTCAAGATATGTGGATGGGCAGTGTTACCATATTCTTACCAATAATGTGGAGTGGTTCTCCAGCCCACAGAGAGCCCAGGGGTGCATTTCAATGTCCTGATCTTTCTCACACATGACCCTGAAAGCAGACCCAGGAGTCAGGGTTCAAAGGGAACTGTCTTTCCTCTATTCTTCAATGCACCTCAACCTTACGCTTCTGCCCCTGTCTGTGTGCGAAGGCAAAATCTGAGCTGTTCCTGGTTAAATCACCCGATCATAAAGGAACACACAGACTCCTCAAGGTGAACCTGGAAAGACTTTTGAAAACAACAAACAGGTAGTTATGATGTTGCAGTGTACTTCATGCACAATTTTCTTGATTGTGGAGAAATCACAATCCTATTAGAGGATTTTGTTGAGACTGAAAAGTTTAAAGGTAGAATCAACATGTAGCTATGGCATTTTCCCTGCTGCAGGGAGAACCATCACTGATGTAAAATTTCACATAATTACTCTATTTGAGTAAGCTGGTAGAAGACGCTATAGGGTTTTTAGGTGAAGGCCAATTTTTTTTTTTTTTGCAGGGGGGAGGTTGTTTTTTGTGGTAGTAGAAGTTGAACTGAGGGCCTCATGCTTGCATGCTTTGCAAGTGCTGTACCACTGAGCTGCACCCAAATCCTTTTTCTCCCACTTTTGGAGACAGTCTCACTAAATTACGCAGAGTGCCTCTGGTCTCAAACTTGCCATCCTCCTGCTTCTGCCTCCTGAGTTGGTGGGATTAAAGGCATGCACCACCACACCTGGCAACTTTCTCCTTTATGAAGCAAAATCTTAACATGCAAGGAAGTAAATGAGTAAAAATCCAACTTGACTTATCAGACAGAGTTAACATGTTCATCTAGAAATATGACAAGTATTTTCTGCATAAAAGCCTGGAAAATATTTTAAACAAACTCAATAGGAGTAGTTTAGTCTGACTGGTAATACCATTCAAGATCTCTGACCCAAACCTCACAATTACCAACTCATTATTTTTGCCATTGTTACACATTTGCTGAATGGATATGTCCAAAAAAATGTGGACATTTCCCGACTTTCATACTTCAATTTCTGCTTACTTTGTGAATCCATGTACATTTTACCTCCAGAATACCTCCTGCTTTTATTTTTCTTCACCTTAATAATTAGTCTACAAAATAAAAAATGTGAGTGACTATGATCATCTTTAAGCTTTCCATTACAGGTGCTCAGTTAAAATTGATTCCACTTGAAATGTACAAATTTTATACACCAAAATTGCCTACCACAATTGAGGTCTACTTGCTTGCCTGCACTGAGTAATATGATTTCACTAATTAATAACCCTTGCCTAAATGCTTTATCAACTCCAGCTCCATCATTTTCTCAATCCAACCAATCTTTGAGGTATAAAAAGCACATAATGGGACAGGATATGTGGTGGCAGTATTTAGCCTAGGAGAATCAAATGCCTCAAGAACTACTAACTAGTAAATGTACTACATGTAATAGCAAAGAGGTTGACCCTCAATAGCCACAGATTAATGGACACTCTCTATTTTCATTTCCTTTCCAAAGAAACAGGGAGGTTCTCAAGTATCCCCCACCATGTAAGAATCCATCTCAAAATGAATCTTCCTTTCTTGTGTCTGATTTTAGGCGGAAGGTATGAAGAAGACACTGTTACAGAGGAGATTCTCCTCCATTGGGTGTAGCTGGAAGAGGAACATATTTGACTACAAGAGTAAACATTACTACACCAAGGACCAGAAACTATTCCGGCACCAAGAATACCCTTAGGGTATAATTCTGGGAAGAAGGTTCACTGGAATTTCCACATTTGCCTCACAACTCATTACTCCTTTATCTTTTATACCTTTTAAATCCTTCTATCCTTCCCCTCTTCGTTTGTCTCTATCATCTTCAGAGTCATCCTAGCTTTCCCTCATAACCTTTGTAATTCATAGCACACCATTTACCATTTTAGTCTCCGTTTTCTGGCATACAAGGTGAAAGAAAAGTTCCTGCCATCAAGGATTAAATCATGTAAGTGCCTAAGTCTACTTTCAGTCACAGACGGTCTTAGAAACAAGAGCTGGTCATAACATGAATGACTTCATTGTTGTTATTTATTGCTATTTAAAAAGTTGGATAGCCAGGTGCAGTGGCACATGCCTGTAATCCCAGCGACTCAGGAAGCAGAGGCAAGAGGATCGCAAGTTCAAGACCAGAGGCAGTCTGCGTAATTTAGTGAGACCCTGTCTCAAAAAGTAAAAAGATGGGCTTGGGGTGCAGCTCAGTGGTACAGTACTTGTAAAGTATGTAAGCATGAGGCCCTGGGTTCAACCCCCAGTACCATTAAAAAAAAAAAAAAGGTTGGATATAGCTCAATGATAGAGCACTTGCCCTTCATGCACAAGGCCTTGGGTTTGATCTCTCCAGCACCTTGTATTAAAAAAAAAAAGTAGGTGTAAATACCTGGAATAAATCCATACTGAGGTGAATACCGTAAAATGTGGACAATATCCATAAGAAATGTGGCATTTTAAAAATTTGATTAAGGAAAGCACTATCTGAAATGCCTGATGCACAGAAGAGAATAAGAAAAGTTCACAGGGAATTTAAAATACTATGTGAATAAAGGTGTTAGAGGTAACAAGTAATGAAGTTCCTCAAAGTGGCCAAGGCACCCTAGGAAATCTCACTCACATACAATTTCCTACCACCATTGAAACTGAAAGCGCAAAAACAAGATCCCCAGAGGATGAACACTGCAGCTGTTACCTCAACAATCCCCAGAAGCCAGGAGCCTCAATTTATTGAACTGCAAAACCTGCCTTTTCCATTTTGATAACCACAGTGATTCAACACCAACAAATTACTGTGTGATCACCTACAGCCACAAGGACAAAGGGAACACAGAAATGAGAAACACAAATGGGATGTTTTCTACTACAATGGGTAAATTCACACCAACTTCAATGGACCTGTAGTACCCAGGCATTTGCTTAAACATTATCTTTAGATGAGTGTGGAAGAGTATTTCTGGATGAGACAAACGTTTGAATAGGCTGACTGAATAAAGCACACGGCCGGCCCCCCTTGATGCAGGCAACAATCATCCAACTCTCTGAGATCCTGAACTCAACAAAGAGAGAAGGAAAGATGAATTCACCCTCTCTCCACCTGAGTGTTTCTTCTGCCATTTCCCAGTAAGGCCAATTCTACGCAAGTCTCCCAGCTATCTGCTGTTTGCCCCATCCAAATGGTTTCTACAAATGATAGCGATACTTCATAACCTGGCTTTATTGCAAATTTTGTTTGTGATTTTGTAGTTTAGCTTTCCCACTTCCTCTCCTTTCTTCATGGAGAAACTTATGATTTAAAAACTGCCACCACTTAGTCTTTTTTTGTTTCAGAATTCACTGGCAATGCAAATTATAATGAATCTAAAGACAAAACAATCACGTCGTTTTTCTTAGAAATATTAAAAAATACATAAAAAATCTAAACTCCTCCTAAAATCAAAAACTCCTCCCTACCAATGACTTCTGTGTCATTGTTCACTTTTTTCTTTTGTGATTTAAGTAAATGTATATAGTATTACTTTCATTTTCATTACCAATATTTATAAACATGTTGAAATAGATGTAAAAAAAGGAAATTGATTACTAAAACTGTCATCTACCAGTAAGCTTCATAGCATTAAATTACATTAAACATTATCAATGAATTATCTTTTCCCCCAAAAGTTGCATTTATGAACAAACTTCTAAGTGAAACTGTTCTAATCAGCACAGTGAGATGTCAATTTTGTCTCAAAGTCTTCACATTTGGTTGCTTCTCTGCATTTACCTCATTATCATCCTCAACCAAACCTTCATTTCTCACAAAGACCACTCTAGGAACAGTCATCCATGTCCATCCTCAAACCTTTTTCAAAAATGGTACCTAAACAATTTGAATATATGCAGTCATGAGAATTTCTCTGAGAAGATGTCCTGTACCTTAAGAACCTTAAAGCTGAAGTATCCAGTAGCCAGAGGAGTACAGTGAAAAGTCCATCTTTTGTTCTGAATTTTTTGTTCTGTTCAGGAATGCGAAGACCCAAAATAGCAGCAAGTTAGCATTTCTACTATTGCCTTACTATTTGAACTTTACCTCCTTGGATCTCCATTTACTCATCTGGTAAGTGTAGAAGCCTGACCAAATGACCTTCAATTCACTGTGCAACTTTCATAACAACATTAAAAGAGTTATCTAACAGTAAGCAAGGAATACCCATCAAACCAAACATATCAGTTCGGCTATGGAATGACTTTCGTTTGTAATATTTTCAGAGCTTCAAAAGATGGCCAGTAATTGGTGATTTTAGGAAATAAAGCAGCCTATGTTGAAATAAAAATGAAAATGGTAAGAGGTCCACTTTAGAATTTTCAAATACTCGTTATGTTTCTATATCAGGAATCTGATCTGCTGTGTGCACTCCTCTATCTCCAGTGCCTGTAACAGTGCCCAGCACATAACAGGCACTTTATAAATATTTATTAGATGGACGTGTGGGCCTCCCTTAACCTAATAAACTGCTGCTGTATCTTTCATCTTGCTTGGTAATGACTGAGATCATACAGCAATGTGGTTCTCAATAAGCACTTGCAATAAAAAAAAAATAGATAAACTACTTATCTACCCCATCATTGGGGTCCCTGTAATCTTGTCAATATATAAATTCATATTCTCTGATTACCTCAAATGAGAGATGACACTGGGAAATGGTTATCCACACTGTAATGTATTCCATCTCTAAGACTGCATTGGAAACGGCTACAGCCAGTAAAGACACTAAAATGAAACAGTGAGATTTCATTTAATAATAGCCCAAATCTGAGAAAGCAGCAGCCATTAATGGATTAAGTAGCAGAAAGATCTCATAGAATCTGAGTCTAAAGCAGTACTAGAGAGAGGAGAAAATGTACTGTATTTGCAGCTAGAGACATGTGGATTTCAATCTTATCTCTGCCACTGGCCAACCTAACCCTCATTGTCTCCCCCCCCACCCCCAGTAATAGGGGTTGAACCCAGGGCCTTGAGCTTGCATATTTTGCAAGTGCTGGACCACTGAGCTGCATGTCCAGCTAATCCTGATTTTAAAGAATTTTAGGTAATCTTCCATATAACTTACATTCCCTTAAGTCTGTGAAGATCTTAATAGCAAATTTGACATAAACAAATCACACAACTAGTCAACAAGTAGAAAGCACAGGGCTGCTAGAAAGAAGCTGCTCCACAGCAAGTCAAATATCAACAAAGCAAGTTACTATGAGACATAGGTCTCCTGGAGATATCAGATTTGCTCTCTGTTGAAAATAAGCAAAGCCTGCCCTCCTTTACCCTGTTCTTTTATACAGGAGGTGGAACAAAGCAGTGATTACTGAGCAGAAGCCCTTCAACAAGATGGTACAAGAGCCAGAGGGCCAAGTTCAAATTCAACCCCACCACGTAGGAGCTGTATGACTTACAATAGTTGCCTTTAACTTTCTCCACTTCAATATCCACATTGTTAACACAGTATCTCATGTTTCTGTGATAATGAATGTAGAGCCAGGTGTGTCGATACACACCTGTAATTTCTGCACTTGGAAGGCTGAGGGAAGACAAATCAGACTGGCTTACCTAGGGAGACTGTCTCAAAAAAATTAGAATTTATGTAATGTGTGAAAAGTATTTGTCATAGCACAACATAAATGTCTGGGACATAAACTATTTTGAGACTTCTTTGTCCTGTGATAACATTAGCAGCCTCTTCATCATAACTTTACTGGTATAAGTAAAAATGTTCCATGTAAAAAGCCAGGAATCTAGGATGCATTAAATAAATGACTACTACTACAATCATAATAAAGGTATCCAGACTGCTTGGACCCATGAGCGCTGAAAAACAAACTAGCATAGCCCTGCCACGTGTACACATATGTATACACACACCAACACCAACACACACACACAATGTTAGTTTCTTAAATTCCTTACTGTCCCTAAAGTCTCAGGCTTTATTCTCTACCATTAAATTGAACTCCATATAGCGTCTCAGCTAGAGAATGTTTACTGTGTCCTACCTCACTCCCCTGTCAAAGTATCTCAAGACACAGGTCTTCGCTGAACAGTAACTGGTACAAACCTGTTTAAAGGTAATATAAGCAATTATTCATTACATGTCACAACAATGCTTACAGGAGTTAAAATTTCAACGTCTCTGTAAAGTGGGTGGGCAGCATTTAAGACTCTATAGGCTGTTATGCACATCCAGATGAATCCAGCATCTTAAAGCAATAGGTGCACATTAAATATTCATCAAACCAGCAAAACTGTTGTTCACAGCATTTTTGTCTGCCTCGATGCCCTCAAACACTCCCCACGCTTCATGGGCATCACCTGAATTAACTCAGAGCTGGACCAGCACAGGCAGGGTGCCTGCAGGTGGATATCAGAGAAATCCTAAGGGTACCTGTACTTCATTCTGACCTGGAACCATTTCCCTGATTTTGGTACCTGTTAAGAATCTCTACTGTGGAAAGCAGCTGAGGAACTATCAAGAAACCTAGACAGCTTTGTAGTGAAGATGCATACTGTATCAGGTTTCAAGTATCTCTTCAACACACAAAATCACATGTATTTTGAAACCTGTAATATCACAGCAATTTTACCTTATCCGACACTAAGGATACATTCATGGTTCTTTCTCCACTATGTCCTCAAGTACATTTTGAAATAAAAGCTTTTTTAGAAGATGGGCCTACTAATAAATTAAATTATTTCTGTTATGCCATAACTAATGGAGAAAAAGCACAGAGCTCAAGATGAACAATAATCTAAACCATTAGATCTCATTTGTAACCTAATGATATTCTGGTACTGGCAGAGAACAAAACAAAACTGGAGCTGTAATGAGAGGCAAGGTGTGCTGTCAGCACTCCGGAGGGAGTTTTTATATTTTAAGCCTGTGGGAATTTGGAAAAGGTCCATGGCACCATTTTCTCCCTTATCTGAATGACACAGCTGATTACACCTTTAAATTAAATCTAATAATGTATATTGCCTCTGTTAATCAGAATATGAAAGCTCAAGTTATGTTTTTCAGAAAAGCAGATCACTTAATACTGCACAGGCATAATAAAAATTCAGCTTTGGTTAAATGGAGGGTGGGTTGTGTGACCCCAGACACAACTGCTTCCTTTCTCAAGTCACTGACCATTCTGGCTCCTCTTGATTGGGGGCTAAACAGTAGATACATTAGTCAATTTGCCGCTGTACAGGTCAGATCTCTGCTGTGACCACAAGAAGTGGGTTGGGGAGATTTTGGTAGTGCAAGTTGTTGTTGTTGTTGTTGTTAGGTGCCGTCAAGTTGGTATCTGACTCATAGCGACCCTCATAGGGTTTTCAATGGCTGACTGCTTCGGGATGGCCTTGGGAGTGGATTGCCAGGTCCTTTTCCCATTCTTGTGGTGCTGGGAATTGAACTCGGGACCTCAGCGTCTACAGCGCAGCGCTCTACCAACTAAGCTAAATCCCAGTCCTGGTAGTGCATGACAAACACTTATTTTCTGCTCACAGGTATTTGAGAGAGCTGAGTGACTGACAGAAGCTAGAGGGTGGGGCTAGAAAGTTGCAAATGTCTGTCCTTCTGTGACTGGCAGCTATCTGTGGCCCTGGGTCATGCTCTTCTCCAGGCAAGCGGCAGAAGCAGAGAGGCCAAATCAAGTCATGCAAGCACACTGAAGCTGTCGGTTCATACACTTTCCACTACACTGTATGCAACAAAGAAAATCACACAGCCCAGTCCAAAGTCAACGGGCCAAGGAAATATCCTCAGTCAGACACAGCAAACACATACAACAGAAAGGCTATTCCAGAGAAAGAGTGGGTCAAATCTGAACAATAATCAGTCTACCATGAACCCCAACTCACCATCATGTGCCTTCCCACCCCAGATAGGCTAAGAGAGGACTTGAGATGCAAAAGACATGACTTCTTGGCTGGCAAGTGGCCAAGCACACACTCATTTTCTCTCCATGGTGTCACCTTGACGATGGAACACTGAAGTTGAGGACCAAGGAGGAGAGTTTTCCAGCTCTCTTTACAGGCATTCTTGGGGATAGAGGTCTGTATTTGTCCCCGAATCACTATACAATAAAGTATAATAAATATCTGTTCATGTAAATAGTTTCTGTGGGTCTTCTTCCCCAAGAAAGGCCACAATGGAGACAAATGAATATATACCTTGTTAAGGCTTATCATAGAAATCTGTCCAAAAGAGGCAATTGTGGGCATCACATATGGGGTAGTGTAGAGCCAGACCCACAATCCTGATTTCCCATAGGTTTGCATAAGGAGTTTACTATGGCTCTTACTGAGATCATCTGCCTATAGAGGTGAGGAGGTTTCAGAAATGTTAAATGAGGCACGCCTTGGAACTGTCCACAAAGAAGTCCTTCCCTTATACTCGTTACTTCGTTTTCTCCCATTCCTCTCTAATCTTCCCTCACTTGGGATTCTTGGGTAATTTCAATGTAACCTGCCAAATGAAGGATTCCCAGATCCATGCTTTCAGCCCTGTACTCTGATCCTAAATCACTCCTAAATTATTCTGGTCCTAAATTATTCCTGAAAGCTGAGATTTAGCTCAGTTGGTAGAGAGTCCCTCTGCAGTCTCTGAGGTCCCTGGTTGATTCCCAGCACCTCAAAAATGGGAGAAGGACATGGCAATCCACACTAAAGGCAATCAGCCACTGAAAACCCTATGAGGGTTGCTATGAGTCGAGTTCGACTCAATGGCACCTAACAACAACAAATTACTCCTCCCCCTGGATCATTTCCTCTGGAACAGATCTTCTGCACACTGAACACACTTTGAACCTGCAGCTGAAGGCACCAACCTTCCACTCAAACCTGCCTTCCACTTCATATCAGTGGTATATTCCTATCTTCTCCTCAACTCCCTAAGCACACACTTCGGCTCCTTCATGTCATTATACTCAAAGCTGCAGGTGTCACTGATTGCCTGGCCATAGGCCAGGAGCCATTTGTGTTATGTATACAGAGCCCACTTTCAGCCACTTGAGGCTCAGCAGGAGAGACGCTTTCTCAGTCTCCCCGTGCAGCAATGGGATGGGCATAGACCCAACCCAGAGCAGGAGAGTAGAGGACTAGGGCTTCTGGAAAGCTCTGCCTCCATGACAGAGGAGGGTGAAGGGGAGAGACTGGTCATTTTCTGGTATTCCTGCAGGAATTGTCTTGAAAGCTCGAGTGCTCAGAGCTTCAGGGTCTGTGCAACTGGTCAAAAAGTTCCTGTGGCTCCCACCTGTCAGGTGAATAAAATCTAGACTCCTATGCACAGTATTAAAATGCTTTCATCAGGAAAAAATTTTTGCCATCTATTTATACAACAGGGGATTAATGCCTAGAATACATAAAGAACTCCAAAAATTAAACCCCAAAGGAACAAATAATCCAATCAATAAATGTCCCAAAAAACTAAACACTTTTCAAAAGAAGAACTACAAGTGGCCAATAAACACATAAGAATATATTCAATATCTTTGGCAATCAGGGAAATGCAAATCAAAACTACACTGATATTCCACCTCACCCCAGTTAGAATGGCTATCATCAAGAAAACAAACAACAGATGCTGGCAAGGATGTGGGTGGTAGGGAAGGATCTCTTACAGACTGTTGGTGGGAAAGTACATCAATGAAGCCACTATGGAAATCAGTATGGAGGTTCCTCAAAAAACTAAAAACAGATCTACCACATGATCTACCTGTATCCCTCCTGGGTATATAATGAAGGAAGGAAAATTGGCACACAACCAGCATATCCATTTTCACTGCAACACTATTCATTATTCACTATTCATTTATTCACTACTCACTTATTAATGGATAAATGTGGTATATATACACAGTGGAGTATTATTCAGCCATAAAGAAAAATGGAATGCCACTTGAAGGGAAATGGATGGAACTGGGTATCATATTAAGTGAAATCATTCAGACTCTACCCAAAGAGAGATGAGTCATCGTACCACAGAGACACCTGCATCTCCATGTTCAATGCAGCACTTTTCACAATAGCAAGGATATGGAATCAACCAAAGTGCCCATCAACAGAAGAATGGATTTTAAAAAAAGCATGGTACATATACACAATGGAATACTACTCAGCAATCAAAAAAAATGAAACAATGTCATTTGCAGCAAAATGGATGGAATTGGAAAAAAATTATTTTAAGTGAACGAACACAAGCCCAAAAAGAGAAATACTATATATTCTCATATGTAGGAGCTGAATCAAAATTAAAAGAAGGAAAAAATCCTATACAGAAACTAGAACATAATAAAAAGCTAAAGTCAACTTAGCAGAGAAGGGACAATTTAGGCAGTGGCAAGAAGGAGGGAGGGATCTAACAAAAGGAAGAAACGATGGGAGAAGAAAGGAGAGGAGGAACAAGGAATGAGAGAGAGAGGGCGACCTCAAAGTCAACAGGCCAACATTAATAGCTCGGGAAATAATTACAATAATACCAATAATACCAAAGAATGGTAATAATACAAATGGGCTAGAAAATTCATGTAATATTACTGACAATGTAAAAAGATCATTACAGAAAAAGTTTCGACCTTAAACATAATTGGGATCCAAGGATATACAGAAAAATATTCCCACAAAAAGA